>CAWUFW010018094.1:0-235518 GCA_963921515.1 Calotriton arnoldi
TATCTGGTATTTGCATGCAAGTGAATATTTTCCTTGTGTAGTGTAACTAATTCAAACATTCCTTCAGAGCCTCTTGCTTGTGTTTGTCCGCATTAGAATGTATTGGGATGAATTGTAACTGGAGCCTGGCCTGGATGGATGGATGGGATGTGTCTCCCATGACATGTGCACTTAATAAAAATGTTAAGCTAGGACTTCGGTTTGGTGATACATCTTCATTCCTGAGGAATGGTTTGCCACACTGGCTGACGAGCTGAACTCGGAGGCCTGCAGCTTCAGGAAGAGAGACATCTCAGCAGTTGGCTTCTGCTTTGCTAGCACATTCTGTGACCCAATTGGAGTGATTGTCGGGTGTATGGGCGTTTCCAAAGAGTGCAATGAGAGTGCAGCCTGCTGTAATCACGGGCTAATGCAAGGATTTTGGTGTTGCAAAAAACATTTTTCATGGAAAAGGCAAAGGAAACATGAGTACAGGCTACAGTGCCCACATATGTAGCACATGTGTCCAGCTTGGCACCTCGTCAGGGGCATGCCATTGTGGGACTGGGTGCACATTGTGTTTGCGTAGTTGCCAGGGGGATCTGAAGGCATCTCCACCCCGCAACACGCTGCGCCAGCCCATGGGATTTGATGCTCGATGGCGTCACCTGGGCCAGCTTTGATGTTTGGTCCAGGACTTACATACGGGATTATTCAACAGTCATGAATGGGTGCTCAATTTTTTCCTCACGTTCGGTGTGGAGTGAATATCTATTTCCAGTGACAGGCCTCGCCTTTTGAACCCGGTTCATGTTTGTCTCTATCCGGCGACAGGCAAGCCCTTCAGCCTGCAGATTGTTGCACGCAGTGAGAGATTACTCAGTGTGTTTAACTCCTCGAATTTACGTGGGTAATATTGTGTACAGGGAGCTCCAGGGCCGGAGCATCATCCCTTATTGGAGAGTGCTTCTTTTTACAGCGATGAGCACGCTAAATGCCTACTATAATTTCTTATGAGTGGGGTTCACTGCAAGCTTAGCTTGTCATCTCTGTTGAGAGTGCTTCTTTTTACAGTGATAGGCACACTATATGCCTAATCAGCGATTTATAAAATGAGCAGTTGTGGATGCATGCAGGTAGAGGCAATTTGTTTTATTCATGGTGCCAGTCGTTTTTGTTTACAGCAATAGGCACTCTGTGTGCCTAATGTAGTTTTGGATTTCTTCACCACACAGCTGGAGCTGTAGATTATTTTTCATTGCTCTTTGTGTTACCAAGCGCAGTGTGCTTCCTGCTTATATCTCTACAACAAGTCAAGTTAGAGTGAGATTTTTGTTTTGTTATAGCTTGGCACTGCAGAGTGTACCAGCTTCACCGTTCTTCTTGTCATTGCCTGGAGAGCCAGACGATTGAAATGGAGCAAATGGAAGAAAGATTTTGAGCGTTACGCTAGAAGAGTTTGTGGAGCTTCATTAAGCTTCTTTGGAGCGCAAGGCTGCACTGTTGTTGCACTGTCTGGGTTCTGAAGGACAGGAGGATTTCGAGACATCTACCATCACTCTCTGATGGTGAAGTGCAGCAGAATTGAACGACTACGAAATATTGCATAAAAACTAGACAAGTCATTACTACCCAAAGTTGGTACTTGTACTTGAACGATATCATTTTGGAAGGAGAGTACAAAAAGATGGGGAGTCTGAAAGAGAACTATGCCACTGTTACTCAATATTGGCTTCATCCTGTGAATTCTGCAAATACATCATCTGAGAGGATGAGGGATTACTTTTATGCTTTGATGTAACATTGAAAAGAGTCAGAGATGAACTTTGGCTCAAGGATGATCCATCTTTAGAGGACGATGTTCAGTAATTGCATAAAGGTAGAGCACTCTTTGGGAATGTGTGGGAGATATGAAAGGAAGACAGAGTATAAGGTAGAAGTACGGGTGGTAAAGAATAATGGGGATTAGCTGCACCCAGGGAAACAAGGATGGTCGGTGAATCAAAAAGTTGATGTGAAGACATTGAGGGGAAATGGAAGTCTAAGGAAGGGAGGAAGTGCTGTAGGTGTGGGAGCACCACTTATTTGATCTTCTATAAGAGTGCTCCGCCCTTAAAGTCGTGCTGCTGAGAGGCTGCTAGTGAGACAAATCATTTTTTATAGTGAGTGTAAAAATAAAGATGTCAATAGAGTATTAAAGTAAAAGAGGTTTGGAAGTTTAGTTACAAGGGATTTTGGCTTAAGTATACCAGAGAGCGATTGCTTCATACATATGTACAATGTTTAACGTGAATATGTTTCTATGTACGATGAAGATTTTTAGAAAACCTAATAAAATTTGGTTGAAAAAAATAAATAAAAAATGAAGTAAAGAGGTTGAGATAGAATGTAGGATGAATCTCATTTTGAGTGCGGACAAATAGTTTGTAGGTTGATTGTGCTGTGCAGAAGAGTCCAACTGATGAAATGTTAGTTGATGGCAAACAAACTGAAGTTCTGTTCTACTCAGGAGCAAAAATCACTTTGGTGTCCAATGAGATTTTTTTTAACTAAACCTGGAGGGACGTGTGAAATTGCTGAAACCTGACATCAGGCCATTGACTTTGGGAGGAGAGCCCATCAAATTGATAGGATATTTCATGGGGATGATTGAATATAAAGATAAATGGGTGGCTGGAAAGTTCTATGTTTTGTTAAGAGTTGACAGCATACTGAGCTGGTTTCACCAGCGAGATCTTGAGTCATGCTTGATCCAAACAGTGATACCCTCACTAACTGTGAAGAATGATGTGGAGTCTGTCACACAAGCATTGAATGTTGATCCCCATCCGGCAGAGAGTGTCCGACCCTCAGAGGAGTTTGGCAGAGTTTGGCTGAACAAGTCCCTTCAGTGTTCAGATCCAAATTAGGCTGTCTCAAAGGATATCGCCATAAGATTAAATTGAGAGATGGTATTCAGCCCAAGTGTGGTACGGTGCACAATGTTCTGTTTGCTGTGAGAAATGGTATGCAATTGGAATTGGAAACGTTGTTGAAGGAAGGGTCATTATAGAGGTGGGAGGGACTGATTGGTTGACTCCATTCGTAGTGGCCAAAAAAGTAGTGGAGAATTGCGACTCTGTGGACTTGCGTGAACTTAACAAGGGGGGTAGTGGTAGATAAATACCCTATTCCAAATATTGCCAAAATGTTGATATCTTTGAATGGATCTTTAGTGTTCTCCATGATCATCTCAAGGTCAGCTTATCACCAAATAGAATTGAAAGAAAATTTAGGATGTAACAGCATTTATAACGCCTTTTGACAAATATAGGTATAAAAGGATGCGTTCGGATTGATGTCGGCAGCCTCTCTTTATCAGAGAGTCATGGAGAGAATATTGAAAGTTGTAAAGGGCATTAGAATCTACCAGGCAGATATTCTGATTTATTGACCCGATGTTTGTGTGCATGATGAAAGGGTGAGACTGGTGCTTAAGAGATTGGAAGTTGCTAATTTGACAATAAAGAAAGAGAAATGTAAATTCAGACAGTCATTCATTGAATATCTTGGTCATGAGGTTTCTACGGACGGTGTTAAGCCAAAACCCCACTTAGTGAGTGCCATAAAGTATTTGTCATCTCCCATCAATAAAGTGGAACTACTCAGGTTTTTAGGGATGGCAGAGCATTACTGTAAGTTCATCGCAAATTTCGCATCTAAAAGTGCAAAAATGATATTGTCATTAAAGAAAGGGAGTGGCATTCTGCTGGGATGAGGAGTGTGGAAGAAGAATTCAAGGGATTAAAGAAAGAGCTTTGCCTAGCTCCCAATTTGAGAGCTTTGATCCTAACATGAAAAGCACCATAATTACATTTGCCAGTGTTAAGGCTTACGAGTACTTTAGGTTGTAAGGAAGGTCCTAACACTAGACCATAATGTTTGCGTCTAGGAGCTTACGTGGTCCAGAAGCAAGGCATTCAGTTATCGAGCGAGAAGCCTTAGCGATATATTGGGTGGTCAGGAAAATTAAACCATTTTTGTGGGGTTCAGAACTTTGTGTTAAACTGACCACAAACCTTTGTGAGAAATATTTCAGAACAAGGGAATTGATGTCGTTTCTGGGAGAATTACTTGCTGGGTTGTGGCTTTACAGAGTATAATTTGCATTTGAATATATCCCTGTATATTAGAAATGTGATTACGGATGCATTGTCAAGGCTAGTGTCAGATTGCAAAGGTGTTGAATCAGATAATGAGGATGTGGAGGAGGATAAAAGCTGTGAGGGAGGATAGTGATATTTAAGAAGTTTTTTAGAGGTTGATGATTGGTTGAGTAAGAGGAGCTAGTTAGCAAGGAGTGGCAGGGATTTGGACAGTGAGAGAGGAACTATCTGAGTTAAATGGGCTATTATTTCGAGGAACTAGATTTGTGCTCCCAGTTGCATTGAGGAAGACGGTTACTCGGCTGGCGCATGAAAGTCATTTGGGTATTTCCAAGACTAAGGGAGGGGTTGAGAGCGGTTTACTGGTGGCCGGGTATGGACATGGAGGCTGAGAGGTTAGTTCGGAGTGATTCGAGTGTATGATGAGTGAGAAGATTTTGAAGCAAAGAATGCAACCAATGGTGATGAGACAGCTACCTAAAGGACCCTTGTAGGATATCGCTTTCGACATTTTGGGGCCCATTCATAGTCAGAGGAGTACTTACTAGTGTGTTGTTCTCAATTGATTTATTTCCACGATGGCCTAAATAACTGTTACCAGGGGTGTTGGAACCAGGCATGTGGTTGCATTCTTGGAAAGTTGTTGACAGATAACGATGTGCAGTTGGTATCGAGTGAAATGGAGGGATTTTTGCATTAGTATTTTGCATGCTAAATGTGCTTCGTATCACCCAGAAGCAAATGGAGTTGTGGAGCGCTTTAACAGTGTGTTAAAAGAGACTATTAGAATGGCTAATGACAATGTGGCAGATTGGAGAGAGGAGATACACAAGAAAGTGTGAGTTTATCGCTGACCCCCTATTCAATGACTGGAAAAACACAGTTCCAAGCTATCCAGGAAACAAAGAGCCAATAGTTTGATGGCACCAGGATGGGTTATGGAGAAGTGTGAAGGGAATATGGATAAAATGACTGTGCAAGATAGGGAAGAGATGAAAATGAAAGCTAGAAAGAAACTGTTTGATGACAGGAAATGTGTTAAAGTTACTAATGTGGAGAGTTGGAGGATGAGTGAGTATCAGATTGCCGGGAAGTTGTAAGAGTTCTCTGCACCCATTCGTGTTGTGAAACTGTTTAAGAACGCTTAAAGACTACGGACTCAAGGGTGTGTAACCTCAATAGAGTTACTGTTGTGAACTATGGAGCATCTGGCAAGGTGGGAGATGATGCTGAGAAAGTTGAAGTGGACATAAACACTTTGAGAGAGCAAGTGTGAATATGAGAAAGAGCTTGAGAAAGGTATTTCCCTAAGGTACCTAAGGTATTTAAAGAATTATGCTCGAGCTAACACTTTTAGTTAATTTAGTAATAGTTCCAGTAGTTTTTTTTTCTTAACAGAAATAATCTGTGCATCTCCACTCATGTATTTATAGGTACTTAAGTATGTTTTGTTTTTATGTGTTTTTGTTTTTCTTTTTTTCTTAGGTTAGTTTTCTTGATATAATTGGAGGGAGGTGTGTGGCATCTGGTATTTGCATGCATGTGATTATTTTCCTTACATAGTGTAACTATGTCAAACATTCCTTTGGAACCTCTACTTGTGTATGTTCCATTAGAATGTATTTGGATGAATTGTAACTGGAGCCTGGCCTGGACGTATGGCTGGGATGTTTCTCCCATGACATGTATTTAATAAACATGTTAAGCAAGTACTTCGGTTTGGTGATACATCTTCTTTCCTGAGGATTGACTTTATTACAGAAGGGCATCCCTGAAGGACTGCACCTATGTTCTCCAAATAAATTATTATACTGGTATTAAACACAGGAGAGTTAGGGAGATGCAGATGACTCTGTTCAGTACTAGTAAGGCGATATGTAGTTGAGAAACAGGAAACCCATTGATCAACAGAAATATGGGAGCTAGTACTGGTGAGAGTGCTATTCCTATTTCAATACGGCTAATCACATTCCAAAATTCTTGTGAAGTTTTTAATTATTAGCACTGATTAACACATTAAGATTGTTAAATTTGATCTCTCCTTCTACACTTATAGTGTGTTTATAATGTGCTATGGAAGTCGCCACTTTCTCTTTTTCTTTTATTTTCTAGCAAGTGCTTTTCTTAATTTCATATTGGTGGACGAACATGCAGCATTAAACCACTTAGACGTCTTTTCTCCAAATGGGAAGGAACTGGTTTCACGAAGTAAGGTCCGAATTGAGACTCAGGGCCGGACTCACAAGGGGCTCCACACTCGTGGTGGAGGTCCCGCATCATGGGGAAGTCTCCACACTCAGGGCGGAATCCTCAATAAAAATTCTCATTGCAGAGATTCCTCCATGAGTTCGGAGACTTCCCCTGACAGTGGGGCCCTCCGCCATGCAGTGCAGAGGCCCCTTGTGAATCAGGTCCACAGAGGTTAATAAATGATTCTAGGATTGACCCCCTTCTTGCCTGATCTGAGAAACACTTGAAGATTGAGCTAATATTTTGCTTGATCAGAATTTCTAAAAACATTGAAAGGTTGTGTAATTTACAAACCATTCACAGGTTCCCATCTTTGGTGCGTTCTCTTTAACTCTAGAACCTGACCAAGAAACTGAATGCATGACATGTAATGTGATGGAGACTGTCAGAGGATTATGATCCCCAATATATGTAGTCGATAGCATACGAACACCCCTTTCCCAAAAAAGAGAGGCACAATAACTGACCGAGATGGGTACTGCTCATGGTCAATTACCAAGTCCCTCTTCAAAATATAATGGCACAGCCCTAATGCCTCTTTAATTGGAACAAGGGATCTCAGTAACTGTTACATTCACATCATCTAGGTCAAAGGATACACACTTAAGTCATTGTTGAATTTCCACAAATAATCATTGTTAGATCCACAAGACACAGACCACCACACATTCTGTAAGTTGTCCACTACTTCGAACAGATCATAAAATTGCAGTTTTAGAATAAGAAAATTCATCATTATAAAAATTAACTAACCAGAGATGAAATCGCTGGCATCTTATACTTAACTCCTGGATCACATTGCTCCTTGCATCTATGAGCATAGCTTTAAAATAAGTGCCAGTTTAAGACTACCCCTGTCTCTTCCAGCACTGGTAGGTTGTGCAGCAACTGAAAAACAGCTATAACCATCAAAATGCATAGCTGTCCTGGTTCGTCTCCTTTCTTTCTGAGCAATCTTTTCTGGTAATTTCTCCCACATTTCCTAATTGTATACTCTGCGCCATGGCATTCTCCTGGGCTCTGCTCTGAGGCCCTACTTTGTTTAATATTTACATTCAACCTTTGGCCCAGGATGTGAAATTTTGGGGCTTGCACTGGTGTCTTATGCGGGCGACACCCAGCTCGTGCTCCTTTTCTGACAACCCCTTGTCAGAGGGGGCCAGTTTCAAGGGAAATGCTCGCTGTTGCAGAGTGGATGGATGCCAACTGTTTATGACTGAACACGAGCAAAACAGAAATTCTCCTATTCGGGAAAGACACCCACTCCTGGTCCGACCATTGGCGCCCTCCTCCGTTGGCCCTCCCTCCGACCCAAGACCACTGTAAAAAATCTAAATGTCTGAGTGGATAGCTCCTTTAACTTGAAGGACAGGCGAAATCGGTGGCAGGCATGTGTTTTGGGCTCTTGAGACGTCTCAAACCCATTCTTGGTCTTTTACGATCCTTGCACTCGGCAGACTATCATACAGGCAGCAATCCTATCCTTGCTAGACTATTGCAACATTCTATACCTCAGGAGTCAGCAAGTCAGTGATCAGAAGACTCCAGAGGGCTCAAACACCGTGGCTAGACTGTTGGTCTCTCTTCCGAAATTCCATCCTAAGCTACCGGCCTACTTCCCAAAATGCACTGGCTCCCTGTGAGAAGCTGTTCACTTCGAGACCTTGTGTAGCGCTCATAAGATATTACTCTCCCAGGGCCCCCATTCTGTCTAGTTTACTATCCTTGTATCGACCTTCATGTCCCTTGTGCTCAGCCAACCTCAAGCTGACCACTGTTTCTCGTGTTAAAAGAGTGAGAGTGGGAGGCCGTTCGATCCATGCAAAGCCCCAGTTCTCAGGAATGCGCATCCTCCTTCTATCAGGAACGTCTAGAACCAGTTGTCCTTCAGAAATTTCTGAAGACCTAGCTTTTTTCCTCTTAGCATTTTATTTTGGGCATTCTGTCCCTCTGGCCATTGTTGCAGCTCGCTTATATTTCGGGACTAGTGCGGGGAAGCCCCATTGCTGGGGCAGCTATACGCTTTTAAAACATTTATAACACAACACTAACAGATACACTCAATGTCTCTTGAAGCAAAATATTATCTAATGCCTCAATAAAGGTTAGCCATTTTTTGGAGTTCATTTTTGGACGCAAGTTCCTCTATATTCCAACTTATAACATTCACTGATCCAGTTTCAAAAGCCGTAGTTTCCCAAAAAGTACTTGAGCATTTCTAAAATTTACAGCACTTAGTATACCAAAGTTGCAGAGGTAGTTAGACTCTACTATCAATCTATCTCAGTAGAGTTTTGTAAGGGTAAAAATGATTATGTAACACAGTCGGGCCAGCCAAGGTTGTGTCTGGATATTGTATGGCCATTGGGCGTGGATGGTCATGAATTGCAGTGGGTTTATAGTAAAAGCCCAATGGGAGAACAATATTAGCACAGACACTTGCATTTAGACTAAGAAAGCAAATTACTAACATAGATTTGACTCTTAAAGTTAATTACAGCGGTATCCTTCATATGTCTTAGGAAAGTGGTTCTTAACCTTTTGAGGTCTGACCTCCAGTGAATCATTATTGGAATCTGGAGCCACCACTGACTCATTACTGAAAGTCTGAGCTAAAACGGCCTAAGCATTTGTGAAGATTTGAACCACAAAACAATACACAAAAATTCCGAAACAAGCATTCATCAAATAAATACACAAATTATGAAATATTGTATTTTAATTCACTAACAAATATAAAAGAATCAAACATTTTATTTTTAAGGGAAGATTAGAGCTTTTCTAAAATCAATTGAGGTTACTATTGAGCCATAGTGTATTTTGTTTGATGCACTTGCATTGCTACCATAAATCAATCTGAGAGATACTAACAATGTTTAGCCACCAATTTGAAATTCCTAAACATTGTCAGAACGTTTAAAAAATGTTCAATATTGCATTTTGCTTCTTTATTTATATACACTTTATTAATCTGTAAATATTATTTAATTTTCTAAGCAATCCACAGACCCCTGAAGAGGCTTCACAGACGCCCCCATGGGTTCCTGGATCACTGTCTTAGATCACGCCAAATCCACATAACCATTCAAGAACAAAGGGACCCGGGTAGAGCATAATTAAATAACACAATTGCCTCAACCACCCAAAACTACCCTTAACACTCTGTAAGGACTCCATGCAATAGTGGAACACTTCAAATGTGGCCAATTTGGGCATGTAAGTTTGTCAAAATAAAATACCTACAACTTCAGCCATAATAATGTTGACAGTTAATCAGTTTTAGTAACTGTAACCCACAGAATGTCATCTATGCGATCTTTTGTTTGTGCCAAACTAATTTACATTGGACAGACGCACACAAAAAGTGAAGTGCAGAATCTTGCAACACAGGAGGAGAATAAAGTGTTCCATAGTAGGCGCACCACTTGTTGATCATTACCAAAGGCTTCAGAACAGTAGTGACTATCTGAAGTGGCAAGTGATTGAACAGGTCTCACTTGAACCACGCCGAGGTGACAAAGCCAGTCTTTTCTCCAGAAGGGAATTATTTTGGATCGACAAATGAGACACAGTGACACATGGTCTGAAAACCCTGGAAGATTGGAGACAGGCTACTCATTTGCACAATATGTTCAACACTGGATATCATGAAACATTTCATCAGTCACTATGTGATTGCATGTCTTCATCCTGCCACACTGGTTTGACATCAACATGTTTCTTCAACAGTGACATTTTATATGTTTAATTTTGTGATTTCAGTATTATATGTGTGTGTAATTATAAACTTACATATATTTCTCTCATCATTGGATTAAGGCGTGTATGTTATACCCTAAGACCAGATGATGCACTCAGCCAGACCTTAGGTTTATTCTATCTGTATGTCTAATCGAACCATTCAGCATACACACACCCTTTCATGGACATATTATCTTGAATGGTACACCTCCTCCAGTTTAAAATACAAATAAGTACATATCATGCTGGTTGTCTAAGGTTTCCAAATTTCACAACACATGCAAAGACACGCAGGCTCCTTTTGGAACCGCTGTGTGGTTATAGATTGTTTCCTGAAGGGTAGTATTTCTCTCTTTGCTTACATGACAGCAATATGCATTCTTTAAGAAAAGGCTTTTATTATTATTTGTATTTGACCCCATTGTTAAATTGACTAAGAGAATATCCTATAGGTTTTAACTAAGTTTACAAATTCTACATTATGTGACTCTCTTCACCCTAACGTGTTTTCAAGTCACCACATCCTCATGCGGGCAACGTGTGCCCGGTAGTCTATTTAACAGGTGGCTCATCCTCACGCTCGCCGGCCTGTCTGATTCATTCCGACAAGGCATACATTTGGAGTAAGTAATTTTAAAGTCATGGGCGAGATTAGATCTTTGTACAACTCCCCTTACGATAAGAGTTTTGGCTTGGTCACTTGCTTCATTTAATCTTTAGAAAATACCAATCCTTCAGACGGCATTAGCAGAGTTGTGGGCCCTGGGCCCCATGCTACTGAATGATAGACTTCGGGCACCGTCCCATTGCTTAGCTAACTGGCCCACGAGCACGTGCACCCGGGCCCTTTTGTTTCACAGGGTCATGCCTCACTTGTGACACCTGTGGTGGATGGATCGCGGGGTGCAAGTGTGTCCAGCCTCGAGGAGTGGCTGTTGCTCAAGTGCCTGCTGAGACACTAGAACATGTCCAGCAGGACACTACAGGCATTACTGGAACTTTGGGTAAGAGTTTGCCGGCTTTCCTAAACTCACAATAAATCGCTATAGCCTACTTTCTTTGTAACTCAAATACTATTTTTTTCATACCTAGATTTTCCAGTTTTACTGCCTCTCGGTTTTGGAGTGCTGGTTGCTGATGGGCAACAGTGAAAGAATATTATTATGCTGCAATACATAAAAAAGAGATTCTTGCTTAGCAAGCTTTTATGCAGCAATTGTGCCCCTCAGATACATTTCTTTGAAAAAGTTTCTGCTTTTTCCCAAAAAAGGTTTAAACGAACAAGACTGAAAGATTATTTCTGTTGGTGGTGATAAATGTACAATTTATGTCATTGCTAGTCTCTTTATCCGCAATAAGCGAGGCCCATGGCTTTTCTCCCGGCTGAATTCCAATGTGGTGGTCGCATTATTTCTTTACAAACATGTGGCCCTCCACTAAAGGAGCCTCTGTAGTTTACCAGCCATCCAAGAGTAGAGATTGGGGGTCTTGGGTGCCCACACGATTTGTCTTTTTTTTCCATTCTCGTTGATGTTTCAAATCAGTATTATTCATGTAAACTAAGCTAGAATAACACGATGATGTCTATGTTGGTGAGTACCACCTCAAGGACATTGGGATGCTCACCTTAGGGTGTCTGGTTGTTGGTTTTGTTCCTCTTTCTTACTTTTGCAGCCAGTGCATCAACAGTATGGCACAATCGCGATATTCAAACCCTTCCAACCCGTGACCATTTCAAAAGGACTCTTACCCTCTTGGTGAGGTTCAGGAGACATGGGATATATACATATGCATATCTCGCTGGCGGTCGCCAGTAGATAGTTACAGTTAGGACTCCGGTTTCACTTAGGAAGCTCGTTTTTGTTTTCCCAGCAACTTTGGCGCCGGTTCGAGCGAATCTGCCGTTGGAAATTTTCAAAACTCGTAGCCCTCGCTCCGGTCAGCTCCTGTCTTGAAAGTTTCGGGGTGATTCGGCGAGCGGGGGCCGAGGAGAAAAAGGGGGTCCCAAAACGTGTTTTCTCCATGTTAATTCCCATAGGAAACTTTGAGACTGCGGTTACAGCCCGAACTGCTGAACGGAATTACACCAAATTTGGCAAAAAAGGAAGCCCTTGGTTCAGAGTTGTGCCTTTTGCTTAAATGGTGTAAATCCGTTCAGTAGTTCCTGAGAAAATCAAAAGTAAAATCACATATATATCTATGGCCGCGTAGGGTCCGCGCACCCTCCCGATCACAAGCTGCATGCTAATTGGCTGTCAAGTGGCTGTCAACACTCCAAATCAGGAAGTGTTGGCAGCCATTTTGTGCCTCGGTAGAACCGAGGCACAGAAACAAGTTGCAAAACGCAAAAAGGGGGCAGGGTAGAAACACCCTGACCCCCTAGGTCTGCTCAGGGGGTCCCACAAAGACCGCGGGTCCGGGCGTGAAAAAAAAAAAAATGCGCGCTCCCACGCTTCGTTTAATTGAAGCCCCCGGGTGGGCCAGGTCCCGGGGGCAGTAAAAAAAATGCCCCCCACACTGCCCCGGGGACCGCCACCCCCGGGGCTTTGCAACAATATTTGCGGGGCAGCCCCGGGGACCGCCACCCCCCGGGGCTTGTTTTTTTAGAGTTTGGGGGCCTCTAAGGCCCCCCCAAGCCCCGGGGACCACCACCCCCGGGGCTTTGATCAATTATAGTCGCAAGGGCACACTGCCCCCCCGCAGCCCCGGGGACCGCCACCCCCAGGGCTTCTTTTTAAAAAAAAATATATACCTGTGTGGGGAAGCTCGAGCCCCCCATACGCCCCGGGGACCGCTACCTCCCCGGGACACTAATATTTAAATTTGGGGGTCTGTAACGGAACCCCAAGCCCCGGGGACCACCACCTCCCTGGGGCTGTGCAAGTGAAGGGAGGGGGGCCGCGCGGCCCCCCTGCTGGAGCCTGTGATGGCCCTGGGGACCGCCACCCCCCAGGGCCAGCTCCTGCAGTGTCCCGGGGTACCCACCCCTGGGACACTGCTGTTTGCTATGGCAGGACGGGAGCCTTGCGGCTCCCGTCCTGCCATAGCAAACTTGCTTTGGATTTTGGAAGAGAGAGCAGGATACCTGCTCTCTCTTCCAAAATCTAAAGCTGATTGCTTTTCCACACGGGGAGCTGCATGTTAGCAGCTCCCCATGTGGAAAAGCAATGCCGGCTCCTGTAGGACGCGGGGAGCCGGTGGGACCGTGGGGGCATTGGGGCTCCCCCCACGGTCCCCAATGGATAGGGCCTACCCCGGGGATGGGGTCCCCGGGGCTAGTAGTGGCCCTGGAGGGGGGCAAAGTGGCCCCCTCCCCAAAAATTTTGGGAAAAAAAAGGCCGGCCCCGGGGGATGGCGTCCCCAGGGCAATAGAGGCCTCAGGAAGGGGGCCACGCAGCCCCCTCCTTAAAAAATTTAAAAAATGTGGCCATGCCCCAGGGGATGGGGTCCCCGGGGCCGGAATTGGCCACGCGGCCCCCTTCCCGTTCAGTTTTTTTTTTTTTTAAATAAAAGAAGGGGTCAGGCCCTGGGGGATGGGGGGCCCAAAAAAGGAAAAAAGAAGGGGGACCACGCAGCCCCCCTTCAGAAAAAAAAAAAAAAAGAGGCGATCGTGCCTCAGACCCCGCCCCCTCCCTTCACCACTCTGCAAACGCACCCTGTGGCGCGTTTTAAATTGGGGCATTAATTCACCTTGAATACTGGGGGTCCCTGGGGGCCAACTAGCCCACCAGGTACATCCAGTGCGTGCCACAGGGCTGCGTTGCAGAGAGGTGGTACAGGCCATGCCCCTTTTTACACCTCTCTGCAACGCAGCTCTGTGGCGCTTACTGGAGGTACCTGGTGGGCTAGTTGGACACCAGGGACCCTCAGGATTCAAGGGGACTTTATCCCCCAACTTAAAACGCGCCACGGAGCGCGTTTGCACAGTGGTGAAGGGGTGGGGCCTGAGGTGACATGTGTGCAAACACGCCCTGTGTGGCACTTATTGGAGGTACCTAGTGGGCTAGTTGGACCCCAGGGACCCTCAGGATTCAAGGGGACCTAATCTCCCAACTTAAAACGGCCACAGGGCTTGTTTGCACACATGTCACCTCAGGCCCCCCCTCCCTTCACCACTGTGCAAATGCACCCCGGGGTGTGTTTTAAGAGGAAGTTTTAATCCCCCTGTCCTATTATGTACTAGGGCCTTACAGAGGAGCTCATGCTAATGACAGGGGTACCCCAACGCATAGGGGCCGATTCTGATTTGGGCCGGAAAACATACCGACTGACTCGGTACGGGAATTTAGTCCGACCGACTCAGACCGGCGCCGTACGACCCGGGTAGTACGATGAAATGCATGTGAAATCCGACAGACTCGGATGGAATACAAAACGACCGACCGAGCCGGACGGAAACAAGCCATCCGGCCGGGAAATCACGCGAAACAAACCGACCGACACGCACTTGAATTGAACCCGAACGAAACGTACCCGCGAACTCCGACCCGCGTAGTACGATGCTGTGCGTGCAAATCACGACCGACTCGCCCGGAGCACAAGCCGTACGACCGACACGCATACAAAACCCAGCCGAAGCAACCCAATACTCCACGACCGACTCGTACGCCGCATATGAAACCTAGCTGACACACAGCGGGAACGAGTCGGACAAGATCGCACCAGACAACTGCAGCGTTCTACTCGGACACAAGAACGACTCCTACATGCACCAAAAACACCAAGGAATTTTTTTTTTTAAAAAGGGCCAAACAAGCATTGACAAAGCCAATAAATACAGGGAGGAAAAAAAAATGTAACAAGGACACACCTCCAACTCCACCTACATAAAGGCCACAAATCCCTACCATGATCCTTAGCAAATTCCACTGACCTGCCAGCACAGAACACCATCACACAGCAACCACAGACACACTCACAGCTCATACATCACACAAGCCACACACCATTACCACACCTACAAATAGCACCCTCACACACACCCAGCTAAACCTACACTCACACCCCCACTTGCACACACACACACATCAATCACCACCACCACCCATCACCATGCCCCCAAAGAAGAATCATAAGTTCCTAGACAGTGAATTGGAAGTCATGGTAGATGAGATCCTCAGGGTAGAGCCACAGTTGTTTGGTACATTGGTACAACAGACCCCCATGTCGCAGAAAACCAAGATGTGGGCGAGGATTGTCGACAGGGTGAACGCACAATCACCATGTTTGCGCACAAAGGAAGACATCCAGAACAGGTGGTATGATGTGCGCAGGAGGGTCCGGGACCTACTCAAAAAGGACTACCTCCTCAGCCAGCACACCGGCAGTGGCCCTCCTGCAAAACCAGTATACCTCAGGCCCTGGGAGGAGAAAGTGTGGGCCATCCTACCACCAGTGAGCGTATATGGACTAACAGACATTCCAGAGCCTGGTGAGTACACAACTAATATACACAATATGGTGTGACAACACACACACATCACAGTCAAGGGGATAGGCAAACCATGCACCCTTAGCAAATACACAGCAACCAAAAGATATTCATCCCAAGATGTGAATGCTAGTCAAACAAACACAATACCTGCCATCTCATAGTGATATGTAACTGTGTCATGACATGTACAAACCTAACAACAAATACAGCAAGGCAGTGGCACAAATAGAACCAACAAACACTCCCAGATATTTACCAACCACTGGAACACCACCTCACAGGGAAGCTCACTAAAAGGAAGGAATTCTGTGTATGCTGGTGAAGTCAGTGTAGCCAATAGCATGATGGGAGTGGTAGTCACAGATATTGGTCACACCCACAATTGCCCCATCAACACCAATCTGAACCATGCTCACATCACAGGGAGTGGAAAACAACTGACAAGATGGCTGACACTGGGTACTGCTGTGGGGAGCACAAGGCCCTGATGGGAACTGGGCACCAACAAACAACAGGACCACACTGTCAGCCATCTTGCCATTGCTGTCACACTCACACACAGTGAAGTCCACTCAAAAGGAAGGAAGTATGGGCATGCTGGGAAGGGGGGGTGTAGGCAATAGCATGATGGGAGTTGTAGGCACAGATATTGGTCAGCCTCACAATTGGCCCATCAACACCACTCTGAATCATGCTCACATCACAGGGAGTGGAAAAGAACTGGCAAGATGGCTGACACTAGGTACTGCTGGGGGGGAGCACAAGGCCCTGCTGGGAACTGTGCCACAACCAACAGCAGGACACCACTGACTGACATCCTGAAAGACAACTTGCACTCCCTGCAATGGAAGCACGTTCCATGGTGGGATATCTGGCTGGGTGGGAAGGAGGACTCACAGCACTGACCATAGTTACAAGCACCTCCCCTCACACACCCCTCAACACTAACTCCACATAACCCACCTGGGAGAATGCAATGCCTCACATCCTAACTGAAGATCCAACAAAGAACCACCACCCTGGGTTATGCTGTGTGAAGCACAGGGACACTCTTGGGACTTGTAGCCAAACAACTGCCAGGACAACACTCCCAGCCATCCTGTCAGCACAGGCACCCCACCCCACAGGGGAGCTGAGTCAAAAGGAAGGAAGGATGGGCATGCTGGGAAGGGGGTGGAGGCAATAGCATGATGGGAGTGGTAGTCACAGATATTGGTGAGCCTCACAATTGGCCCATCAACACCACCTGAACCATGCTCACATCACAGGGAGTGGAAAAGGACTCACAAGATGGCTGACACTGGGTACTGCTGGGGGAGCACAAGGCCCTGCTGGGAACTGTGCAACAACCAACAGCAGGACACCACTGACTGACATCCTGAAAGACAACTTGCACTCCCTGCAATGGAAGCACGTTCCATGGTGGGATATCTGGCTGGGTGGGAAGGAGGACTTACAGCACTGACCATAGTCACAAGCACCTCCCCTCACACACACCCTCAACACTAACCCCACATAACCCACCTGGGAGAATGCAATGCCTCACATCCTAACTGAAGATCCCACAAAGAACCACCACCCTGGGTTATGCTGTGTGAAGCACAGGGACACTCTTGGGACTTGTAGCCAAACAACTGCCAGGACAACACTCCCAGCCATCCTGTCAGCACAGGCACCCCACCCCACAGGGAAGCAGAGTCAAAAGGAAGGAAGGATGGGCATGCTGGGAAGGGGGGTGGAGGCAATAGCATGATGAGAGTGGTAGTCACAGTTATTGGTCAGCCTCACAATTGGCCCATCAACTCCACCCTGAACCATGCTCACATCGCAGGGAGTGGAAAAGGACTCACAAGATGGCTGACACTGGGTACTGCTGGGGGGAGCACAAGGCCCTGCTGGGAACTGTGCAACAACCAACAGCAGGACACCACTGACTGACATCCTGAAAGACAACTTGCACTCCCTGCAATGGAAGCATGCTTCATGGTGGGATAACTGGGCTGGGGGAGAAGGAGGCCCGGATGGCAAGCAAATACCACCAATGCTGGTCATGCACACACCTCAACATTCACATTGATATGCCACAGGTTGGCAGGACAATGTGCTACACCAATATCACTCTCTGACTGTCACAATTTAGGAGAATGCAATGTCCAGGCCCACATCCAGAGGTACAGTCACAACTGTCAGGTGTTTGAACAATTGATGCCAGTAGAAACATAACATACAATCTGTGTCTCTCCCCAAAACAGGTGATGATGGGGACACAGCAGCAGACGAGGAGGAGTCCCTATCCCAGGCTCCGGGGAACACTGAGCTCACTGGTGTGGATCAGCCTCTGCACTCCTTGGATGGCGAAGAACCAGCTGGACCCTCCAGTGTGAGTCATCATGCAGCACCAGCAGGACCAACATCTGCACCCCCTGCACCCACCCCTCCAACAACTGCCAACACACAGGCCACCCCTGCCAACACGGACAGACCAAGGACCACAGATGACAACAGCGCAGGGACCCAGACCCAAACTGGAGCTGGTGACAACGAGCCCAGGAACAACACCCAAGTGGGCCCACGGTCACCTGTGCATGCCACCGCAGGTCCTGCACGTGTCGCCAGGGGTGGTGGGAGGGGTGGTAGACATAGGTCGCTCTTTGCAGAGGGGTCTGGACTGCATGATGACCCACAACTGGCAAGCATCGCGGATGCGTGCCAGACTAGCACCGTAGAGGTCAGCCAGGTAGTGGAGATCCTCAAGGACATACAACAGCAGCAGGCTGCCCATCATGCCCGCTTGGACTCCCACATGTCCAATGTCAAGACACACATGTCACATGTCGAGACACACATGTCACATGTCGAGACACACATGTCTGGCATGGAGTCCAAGTGGGACACATTGGAACAACTGACAGCGGTGCATAGGGACATACTGACATGCCTCCGCCAGATCAGCACCAACATGGCCTCACCTCCCTGTGTGCCCACAACATCTGCTCTGAAACAACTGCAAATGCCACAGGGAGGGACGAGGACTCTGGCAGAGAGTCCCCTGCACCGCCGCAGCCTGCACCTGAGGGTCCCCCCCCCAAGAAGAGGGGCCGTCCGAGGAGGCCAAATTGAGAGGCCGATGGCCATCTACATCCCCCAGGAAGCCAACACCTGTTCTGGAACTTTTCCTCTGTGTGCAAACTGCACGCCCTGTCGAAGCCAACCCAACTCTCCCACATGACATGGGGAGCTATAGTTGGCCAAATTTATCAGATGACTGTGGACTTTACTCTGGACATTTCAGCTACCAAGACTTCCGAATCACATGGGAACTTTGGATTCCAATTTCTATGTACAGCACCCACCATCCTGTGTACCCTCCTCACACCTGTATGTAAATAAACTCACCAATACACCATATCTGCCTCTGTTGTGATTCCAACGTGCTCTCTGTCATGGAGATGGTGATCAGAAAAATGACACTGTACATGCTAACTGCTACAGCAAGTCCAACACCGTCATGTCAGTCATGGCGACGTGACACATATGAGGGAGACACACCACTAGGGCCACACAACACATACACACCAGGGCCATCAGACTCATCACCTATACTGATGTTGCAACTAAATACAGTGGAATGCACAGACACGCCACCTATTCACAGTCTGTGTCAACTAGACTACAGGTGCAGTAAGCAAATGTCAGTCAGATGTGTGACTTCTGACAACGCACATCCCAAAGTGAAGCACAGGTTTATTACACATTTGCAACATGTTGTATCCACTACAAATGCTAGCTAATCCAACCTGGCTGTGGCCACAAAGTCAAAAAGTGCAGAAGATAGAAAGTCCAGGGGTGTGTGGCACATCACCTGTAGGGAAACGACTGCTTCCACCTTGGAAGTTGAATCATGGATTCGTGGGATCCAAGTTGATCAAACAACTCCGGCAGCACCCTGTGAAGGACAGACATGACACACAGTCAAAACCACTGAAGAACAGCACAGAACGGCAATACTCATGTCTAATACATGTCACGAGATAACTACACAAAACCAAGTTAGCATGTCAACACTGTTGGGCAGTACAGACCACCTGCAAGGACACATTGCTGCACGCATCCAGTCAAGTAGCACATGGCCACACTCAAACAGCACCAGAGCACCACACACACATATCATGCAAACTCAAATCATTGACATTACAACCCTCTGGAGACTCACATTCAGCTGAAGAAGTTGGTGATGAGCTGTGTGCGGACATCACCATCATCATCATCATCATCTTCACTGGCATCGTGACCAAGGCCAGGATCTTCCACAGGTGGCATACGTTGGTCATCGTCATCCAGGATGAGAGGCAACTCCTTCTGCACTGCCAGGTTGTGTAGCATGCAGCAGACGATGACAATCTTGCACACCTTTGCTGGGGCATATGGGAGGGCCCCTCCTGTCTTGTCCAGGCAGCGGAAGCGGCTCTTCAGGAGACCAAAGGTCCGCTCAATCACCCTCCTCGTCCGACCATGTGCCTCATTGTAGCGCATCTGGGCTGGTGTCACAGGGTTCCTGAGGGGTGTCAGCAACCACGGCATGTTGGGGTATCCCGAGTCACCTACAGACAGACAATTGCACATTAGCCGATTTGAAAATGTGTGCGGAAAACAACATAGCAGAACACACACAATGGTACAAAGTCAGTACACACCAACACGCCAGGCACGCTGGTTCGGCATCTGTGACATCATCCTCGGGATGCGACTACTCCTCATCACATAGGCATCGTGTGCCGAACCGGGGAAACAGGCACACACATGTGTGATGGTCATATCTGCAAGACATACCACCAGAGCATTGATCGAATGGTAATGTTTACGGTTCCGGTATGCCTGCTCATGTGCCTGTGGTGGTATCAAAGCCACATGTGTCCCATCAATGGAGCCAATTACATGTGGCATCCTCCCCAGGGCATAGAAGTCACTCTTGACGAAAGTGAGTCATTGACGTGTTGGGAAATAGATGAACTGGTTCAGGTATCTCAACATTGCCTCCAAAACATCGCGTAGCACACGGCTGAACATAGTCAGTGACATCCCACCAGCAGTCGCCACAGTGTGTTGAAAGGTACCGGTGGCAAAGAAGTGTAGGGCTGCCATCACCTTCACCTTGGGGGTCAGCGCTGTAGGATACGGACGGGCAGGCTGCAAATGTGGGTCCAACCGCACTGCCAAATCCTCAATTAGCTGCCTGGTGAAGCGGTACCGTCGGATGCTGTCACGTTCCACCATCGTTGCCAGGTCTGGGAATGGTTGATGGACAGCAGGAGCACTGCAGTGCATAGGTGAAGAAAGCAAGATTGTCATTCACCCCAACTATGTGCCGTTCACCATACTCAATTTCACATGATACATCATTAACAAACACAAGTACTTGATGTGTGTGTCGTTCTGTTTGGACATATATGGCACCTACATGGACATCATCTAACATCTCTGTTCAACAAGTGTTGACAACAGGTTCCAGGGTGTGCTATGGGAAACCATTAGGCTGTGTCACAGTACCTATTTACTGCTCTCACGTTCCACACACATACCACAGTGACATGTCTGGACAGATGCTCCACAGGCATCACAGCTCATTGACAGGTAGATTCCCAGATACCCTGTCTTGCCACATGGACACTGGCATGACATTGCGAATCATGTACACTAACTAACTAACTAACTAACATGACACCCACAGGTAGTGGCCCCTGTAGCCTCTGCAGGACAGACATGGACGTCTGTGACACACACACACACAACATCAAAGTTCATGCACAAACCACGTGGATGTGGAGACTGTCTCCCATTGTGCACATGGAGTCAGAGACATGTGAAAAACAACATGCACAAAGACTGCGGAGGGACATCACTATTGTGGCAATGGGCCACCCTGTGACGTACATGCCTTCCCACATGTGAGCCTGGGGCTATGTGACATGTCATACACATACACAACCTGGAAATGTGACCATGACACATGCTCCAAAATGAAAAGTTGCACACCACAGTGGTCAGGTGCACAACACACAAAGGACCCTGTCCCCATGAACACGTGCACAGCCTGGGTGTGTCTGCCCCCAAATGCCACCCCAAAAACCACATGTTCACCCCCATACACAGATAAGGTTATGCTGCCACACATGCCTTAGATACAGTGTGGACTGGGTGTGGTGTTGTAGGTGTGCCCCTGAGTCCCTGGAAAGTATATGTGGCTGGCATAGATTCACCAGTGACCAGCATGGTGACATATGCGTGTGACCTGTCCAGGGACGTGTTGTAGAGCAATGGACCGATCGGTGTGCCCGCACGGCCCATTGCATTGGATGTGAGCGGGTACGCGTTGTATCCCGGGTACGCGTTGTACAGCAATGGACCGATCGGTGTGCCCGGCCGGCCCATTGCATCTGTTGTGAGCGGGTACGCGTTGTACAGCAATGGACCGATTGGTGTGCCCGGCCGGCCCATTGCATCTGTTGTATCCCGAAATACGCGTTGTACAGCAATGGACCGATCGGTGTGCCCGGCCGGCCCATTGCATCTGTTGTGAGCGGGTACGCGTTGTACAGCAATTGACCGATCGGTGTGCCCGGCCGGCCCATTGCATCTGTTGTGAGCGGGTACGCGTTGAACAGCAATGGACCGATCGGTGTGCCCGGCCGGCCCATTGCATCTGTTGTATCCCGAAATACGCCTTGTACAGCAATGGACCGATCGGTGTGCCCAGCCGGCCCATTGCATCTGTTGTATCCCGAAATACGCGTTGTACAGCAATGGACCGATCGGTGTGCCCGGCCGGCCCATTGCATCTGTTGTGAGCGGGTACGCGTTGAACAGCAATGGACCGATCAGTGTGCCCGGCCGGCCCATTGCATTGTATGTGAGCGGATCCGCGTTGTAGAGCAATGGACCGATCGGTGTGCCCGGCCGGCCCATTGCATTGTATGTGAGCGGGTACGCGTTGAACAGCAATGGACCGATCGGTGTGCCCGGCCGGCCCATTGCATATGATGTGTGCGGGTATGCGTTGTATCCCGATATACGTGTTGTACAGCAATGGACCGATCGGTGCGCACACATTGACTGGGGCCTGGCATGGCAACGGACGCGTTTTTGAGGCTCCAATGAGTCTGATGCAGTGAATTCAGTTGGCCAGCCACAACAATGTTGCAAAATCATGGGTGTCATGAAGTTGAAGATTTGAAGGATGCGGTGGGCGTGTATTAGTGCTGCTATTCCATGGATTGGTCAGATTCAGAAGATTCAAACGACTTGGACCTATCACTTTGGACACATGGGACAGTATCTGCCTCTGCTTCACACATATAATGCTGGCTGTTCCCCTGAGAGCTCACTTGCCTGCACTACATGCTCCAGGACGACATCTGCCACCAACACTGCTGCTGTTTATGCATCCTCTGGCTCCTGCAATGGCACGTACTGTGGAGAGAGCCCCAGCCTTCAGCCTTGAGGAGAACCAGGCCCTGCTGGACAGCCTCCTTCCACAGTACAGCAAGCTGTATGGGAAACCAGGGGAGCAGGTGAGTGTGCTGTCCACTGCCTCACTAATTGTGCATGTTGTCTGACTAGCAGGACTTTCAGTGTGCACACCACTGGCTAGCATGCACACTGAGTAGTTGTCACACCCCAAAGTGTGTAGTTACATGCACTGAACTGGTACAGTGCAGTAACAGTGCATTTCAACTAGATTTACTTCCCATGCAATGATACCATGTAGTGACTGCTGGCAAACTGTTCATAGCCATTGTTGCACTGCCTGTGTACATCATATGCCCCTGTGATTGAGACATGTAAATCCAACTGTGTGATGCACGTATATGTTGCATGTGTAGTAATGGCCTTTTCACTTTGTCATCCTCACAGGTTGATGCCCACCAGAAGCAGGAAATCTGGCTGACCATCGCCCAGAAAGTAAGATCCATGGGGGTCTACAGGCGCAGGATCCGCAACTGCCAGAAGAGGTGGCAGGACCTTCGTGGATGGACCCGGAGGATCGCAAGGGTCCAGCTGAAGCTGTCGCCTCCTCGCAGGAGGGGCAGACACCGGACCCTGACCCCCCACATGCTCCGGATCCTGGCGGTGGTCTTCCCTGACCTGGATGGGCAGCTGAAGGACAGACAGCAGCAAGGAGGGGGTGAGACTATGACTGCACTGTGCACTTTGTCTGACATGCTATGTGCTCTCCTCTGGCCTGGTTAAACTTCCACAGTACATCAGTCATGTGGTCCAGGACCCATGTCCCTCATTTGTGACATGCCCACTTCTCCTCTGATACGCATATGTGTGGCCCTTATAGTCAGGAAATTGTGTCATTTGGGGACTGTGTCATTGCATTTAGCTTTGCTCAAGGTGGGGGACAGCATTTGTTCCCGTGACTATGTTGTGCGATTCATGGGTGGGTCAATTGCTTACACAATGCCTAAGTTCTGACATGTAATCTGGGTGTAACTTTGATATATGGTCCGCTTGCTGCTCTGACTCACCACATGTCCCTGGGGAATTTGGCACACACCCATGCTGCTGGTGGGAACAATGTTTGGGCCTCAGGAGTATGTGTATCCAGTGTGTCACACATGCTTAGCCACCTGCCTACTGTCCAGGACTCATCCCTCTTACAGGTGGAGCTGGACAGTCATGCCTACTCCAGGGCATACAATACACTCTGTACTCCCACTCCCGTGTATCATCTGGCATGTTGTGATCAGTGAAATGTACCCTCAGGTGACTGCCTCTGTTTCATTGTGCTGTGTCTTCGTTGTCAGGACTACTGGTATGTTTATCGGTTAGGGCTCAGCATGCCATCTGAGATGTGAGCATGATAGACGATACTTCTGTGACTTATAAGTGTCTGATCACTTGACTGTGCACACAGGTGTTTGCGACTGTGACTTTCAGGCAGCTGTATTTTCATTCACAGCACACTGTGAGGTGCTCATGTTCAGAGAGTTGCGTTTCATGTCCCCCATATGTCCAGTTGGTATGACGTGGACAAATAGTAGTACAGATGATGTGGTATTTGGGGGATGGACATGTGCACTTGTCAGTCACATAACTTGCATTCCCCATGCCCTCGGATTGTGACACAGTGCAGACTGTTGTTGGCTGGCTGCCATGGCCATGTGACTTGAGACAGTAATGTATGACTTTGCACGCATTCCTGTGTCATGGCATTAAACTTCCTGAGACTGATCCTGCAGGGGAGTGACATGTGCAACATGCACCCCATTGTGGCATTGACTATCTGGACATGGGTGCATCATGGTGTCTGGTGCTGGTATGCATCACATGCATTTCTATTTAGACTCTGGCCATCCCTTTATCCGGACACCTGCACTGACTCAGTGGCAAGAGATGTGATGTGTGCATGTTCACATACTTCACCGTGTTCCCTGCAATGTCCAACAACTGTGTAGGTGGTGCATGTGTCCACACTGGGGTCTTACCATCAGACAGGCACCAGACAGATGGGTGCAAGGGCAGGAGGGGTGTGAGTCCCATGGTTGACCATCAGACTG
The DNA here is from genome assembly GCA_963921515.1 of Calotriton arnoldi. Classification (NCBI taxonomy): domain Eukaryota; kingdom Metazoa; phylum Chordata; class Amphibia; order Caudata; family Salamandridae; genus Calotriton; species Calotriton arnoldi. The sequence continues at coordinate 25,113 of CAWUFW010018094.1, forward strand.
ACAATTGGCTTCCCGAATCTGTGTGAGGACTTTAGGCAATGTTCAACTAAGGATGCCAGGGCTTGCTCTGTAATGTGCTGTACTTACTGTGGTGTGTGCGGTCAGTGCAGGTGACTGATGTTTGTCTGTTTCCCTAATTGTTTGCAGATACATCCACGGCCACAGGAGGGGACAGCTCCACGGACCAGGAGGAGCAGCGGAGCCAGACTGGGTCAGCATCGGACGAGTGGTCAGAGGGACCCAGTGGCACGGAGGGCGAGGGGAGCCACACCGAGGAGTCCTCAGCACCATCCACCTCAGCTGAGGACCACAGCAGCTCGGAGGATGACTCCCTTGTGGAGGCGGGTCTCAGCAGCCACCAAAGGCCAGCTAGTCTGTCTGGCCCCGCCACCACCACCACCGCCCTCCCATTGGCTCCCATTCCTGAGGTCCGTGGAGGCTCCCGTACTCGGGAGCATGTCTCCTTTGTGCCAGGCACCGCACCCCCTGCCCCTGTGTCCCCTGCTGCCCTGAGTGAGGAGTCTGTGTACCTCCTTCGTCAGCTCCATGTAGGGCAGACAGCAATGCTGAGTGTCCTCCATGCACACACCACTCTGTTGACACAGCTGGTGTCGTTCGTGGAGGGCATCTCGACGGGTATGTCTGCCCTACAGAGGAGCAATAAGTCCATGGACTCCTCCCTGACGGCAGCAGTGTCCCTCCTCCAACAGTCCCTCACCCCTCCCACCTCTGCCCCATCCACACTTCCTGCCCCCTACCTGTCCAAAGCACATGCACACCTGCACAGTCACCCAAACACACAGACACGAGCAGCACAGACACACCCAAGAGAAAGGCAAGACGTGCACACAAGCATCCTCAGGGGACTGATACCACAGACACAGGGGACGGGGAACACACACACACAGGCATCCACATTAACTCCGCAGTCCTCCAAATCCTCTCCCTCCAAGACCCCTTCCCTTGCCTCGCCTGCTACCACACCTACACAGCAGATCTTCCTGTGTGACCTCGGCCTCTTCCCCTCCAATCCTGCTGATCAGCATACCGGGGGAAGAGGACGTCCACCCACACAGAGGGGAGTGCCCCTCGCCCCCGGACACTCTCCCCCAGGCGCAGGCAGACACAGGACCCCATTAGGAAGTCCCCCCGGACCAGGAAGAGCAAGACCCCACCACCACCACCACGCATCTCCACCGCCCAGTCTCTCTCCTCCATCCTCCAGTCCACCACTGCACAGGTTCCCCCGCCACACCCTGCCCCAGGTTCCCCCACACACCGATACCGCATCCCCAGACTGCTTAGGCCCTCAACCCTGCCACTTGCTCTTCCACCCCCAACCCAGACACTCTGCCTGTTAGTGGCACTGTTGTGGAGACCAGGTCCCCCCCCTCTGTCCTGCCCACCTCCTCTTCCCACCCTTCCACTCCCTTGGAGTCATGCACTGCAGTGGAGTCCACAACCACCACGTCTGACTCGGGCACTGCAGTGTGTACCCAGTCCACTACATCAGTCCAGCCCACTGCAGTGGTTGCAGCACCCACAACAACTGACTTGTGTACCACAGTGGTGCCGGCCCCCCCTGAGTCAGACACGTCCACTGCAGTTGCCGGTGACACTCCTGCACCCACCTCCCCTTCATTGCCTCCTTCTGGCATCCCCTGATCCTGTCCCTGTGGTGCCTGGACTGCCCCTTGTATGCCCCTCCAAGGGGGATGTCCCCTGTCCGTATCTGTGCAGGCAAGCAATTGTTGACAAGTTGTCACACATCACCCTGTTGGGACTGTATATTTGGACTGGCCATTGGCCTTAGTTTATTTTGGACTTTTGATTTGAGTTGCACACTTGCTGAATAAAGCCTCTTTTTGTTTACTTGTGGTTAATCTTTGGAGGTACATGATGTAGATGTGTAGAATCATGCATTTGCTGTTGTAATAGTGTTCAAATCAGGTAAATGAAGTTTTGCTGTGATGGGCTCCATGTGGTCCATGGGATATGTGTCCTAATCTAGTCTGGATCTATGGCATCCTTTGCTGCAGTCTGAGGGTGTAATGTTCAGCATTTGACACAGGGATGTACGTTTAGCATTTGTAGATTACCATCTTTGCCCTACACTGATGCACATCTGGTGGGCTTACCACTGTCCAATGTTCCTAGTACCCTGACTGTGTGCCCGTCTCCAATGGACATGCAGTTTAGCACTTCAAATTTGGAGGACTCATCTGTGTACACAGTGCAAGTTGCTTGACACGTGTCTTGGGTGTATGCAGATGACTGACGTGACACTCCCGTGCCCAGGCTGATATGAGCAGAGCCTTCAGTGTGTTGTAGTTGTTGACTCACTGACCGAGTGTTCTGCTGACATGTTTGAGTCGTGCACAGACAAGGTTTGGCACAGCTGACCTTCCACAGGAGTGGAGTGCCCTCATGGCAGTGCGTGATTCCGTGATATAGGCTGTGCCCGTGTTGTGTGTTGTGTAGGCATGTCTGTGCGTGTTCTCTTCTCCTTTTCCTACACAGGCTGTGTCCCTACGGATGTTCCTGTTTGTGATGCTTGCTGAGTTGTTCTGTGTTCATCCAGCATCTTGGACCTGGTTTCTCCAGGATGTGGGTGCATGGCAAACTAATGTTCATGAGGTTGTCATCCCTAGTTGTCTTTGTTGTCAGGGCTGGGGATGTGGGCAAACGCAGATGGGACACAGTCAGGATTCCTCTTGGCACTTGTTGGTTACACGAGTAATGTGATTTTTTGTTTGTGGATGCTTTCAGTGTTTGTGACACGTTGTGTGTGTGACTGCTGCCACTCCTCAGGGTCAGAGCTGCAATGTTGGAAGTTGTCTATGTGTGTCCTTTGTGGGTCAGCTTGGCTTCTTCATTGGTGTGTGACTATGGCCAGGATCCTATTGTTTGGGGTGGATTTCACGTCATGCCCATGTACGGCATACTGTGCAGTGTGTCAGACATTCACAAGTATTGTTGACTGGCCATGTGTGATGGGTTTCTGCACCTTATTTCCCCCACCACCCCTGGGATTGTCATGGGTGCATGTGCAATGTCAGCAGTCCATGTGAGCTTCACTGCTGCACATTGGTGGAGTTCAAGGTGTGTGGCCTTGAGTTTGTGCAAATGTTAGTTGTTGCACGGCTGGGGCACTACCTCCATATTGTCCTTGGCTGGCAGGCCATGCTGAGTGCTTTGTGCTTGTATAGGTGTGATGGTAGTTTGTTGCTCAGGACACATGGCTGTGGTTCACAGTGTGGATGACATCTACCTTTGTCATCACAGTGTGATTGTCATGCAGGCTAGTGTCACCACAATGTGGGGTCCCTGGGGGAGTGCTGTGGTGGTTCTGTCTCTTGCTGTGTTTGTTGCTGTTCCTACAAGCTTGTGTGACATGTGTAATTTGGGCTCCCTCTCATCTCACAATGCCTGTTTGCCCACATAGGGGAATCCAATCCATGAGTTACTTTTGTATGTGACTGTGTTGACATCTGTGTATTAGTGAATCTGGCCTCCTCATGTGTTGTGTGTTTGCCTGGGGACACTGGCACACAACCCCCTCACCTGTTGTGTATGATATGCAGTGTGAGTCTGCCTGTTTGTGTTTGTGCATTTGCACCACTGCATTGGCATATCTTTAGTTTGCAATTGGCTGTATGTTGTTTGTTGGCTTTCCCCTGCTGGCCCTGGGACTGCTAGGTCATCAGTCAGCACATTGATCATGGTTAGTATGTCCCATTGCTGCCATGGTATGGTATTTGTTCACCTGACATCTACAGTCTCCACAGGATATCTACATTTGTTTGTCCATTGGTGCAGATATGTGGGTCTGCATTATGATGCTCACTTCTGTCATTGTGTTATTTGTGAATGTAGACAATGTGGGCCCCCATGGCTGATGTTTGTGTGCACATGGCCAGAACGATGTGTCATTGGCACTGCACTGCTTGCCTCACACAATCTATGTTGCTATGGGACACAAGCACTACAATGCCACTGTAGTGTTTGGTGTTGTGTGGCCAGGAATAATCCCTGCAGTTTTGTTTTTGCAGATTTTACCAGGACTACACTTACCTTTTGGGCACTGTGGTGATGGGGCTTTGGGCCCCATTGCCACATTGTTCAAAATGTGCTTCAGCTATGGAGCAGACACTTACCTTTTGGGCACTGTGGTGATGGGGCTTTGGGCCCCATTGCCACACTGTTCAAAATGTGCTTCAGCTATGGAGCACACACTTACCTTTGGGCACTGTGGTGATGGGGCTTTGGGCCCCATTGCCACAATGTTCAAAATGTGCTTCAGCTATGGAGCACACACTTACCTTTGGGCACTGTGGTGATGGGGCTTTGGGCCCCATTGCCACACTGTTCAAAATGTGCTTCAGCTATGGAGCACACACTTACCTTTGGGCACTGTGGTGATGGGGCTTTGGGCCCCATTGCCACACTGTTCAATATGTGCTTCAGCTATGGAGCACACACTTACCTTTGTGCACTGTGGTGATGGGGCTTTGGGCCCCATTGCCACACTGTTCAAAATGTGCTTCAGCTATGGAGCACACACTTACCTTTTGGGCACTGTGGTGATGGGGCTTTGGGCCACATTGCCACAGTGGTCATGGTCTGCTTGCATTGTGTAGGCCACACCCACAATTATGTGTGACACATGTGTTAGGGGTCACATTGTATGTTCAATGTCATGTTCAGTGTTGTATGCATTTGACACAGACCACACACGCTTGTCATGGTGTTGGGGGTGGGATGTAATTTCCAGACAGTCCTTATGTGGGAGTATGCTAGTTGTGTCATGCATTACCCGTCCTATGAGTAGGGGTGGTTGTAGTGACAGGCATCCAGCCCCCCATGAGTGGGGATGGTAGTAGTGGTAGGCATCCAGACCCCCATGAGTGGGGATGGTAGTAGTGACAGCCATCCATCCCCCTATGGGTGGGGATGGCAGTAGTGACAGGTATCCAGCCCACCCTGAGTAGGGGTGGTGTTAGTGGTAGGCATCCAGCCCACCCTGAGTGGGGATGGTAGTAGTGGTAGGCATCCAGCCCACCCAGAGTGGGGGTGGTGTTAGTGGTAGGCATCCATCCCCCTATGGGTGGGGATGGCAGTAGTGGCAGGCATCCAGCCCCCCATGAGTGGGGATGGTAGTAGTGGTAGGCATCCAGCCCCCCATGAGTGGGGATGGTAGTAGTGGTAGGCATCCAGCCCCTCATAAGTGGGGATGGTAGTAGTGGTAGGCATCCAGCCCCCCATGAGTGGGGATGGTAGTAGTGGTAGGCATCCAGACCCCCATGAGTGGGGATGGTAGTAGTGACAGCCATCCATCCCCCTATGGGTGGGGATGGCAGTAGTGACAGGCATCCAGCCCACCCTGAGTGGGGATGGTAGTAGTGGTAGGCATCCAGCCCCCATGAGTGGGGTTGGTAGTAGTGGTAGGCATCCAGCCCCCCATGAGTGGGGTTAGTAGTAGTGGTAGGCATCCAGCCCCCCATGAGTGGGGATGGTAGTAGTGGTAGGCATCCAGCCCCCATGAGTGGGGATGGTAGTAGTGGTAGGCATCCAGACCCCCATGAGTGGGGATGGTAGTAGTGACAGCCATCCATCCCCCTATGGGTGGGGATGGCAGTAGTGACAGGCATCCAGCCCACCCTGAGTAGGGGTGGTGTTAGTGGTAGGCATCCAGCCCCCCATGAGTGGGGATGGTAGTAGTGGTAGACATCCAGCCCACCCTGAGTGGGGGTGGTGTTAGTGGTAGGCATCCATCCCCCTATGGGTGGGGATGGCAGTAGTGGCAGGCATCCAGCCCCCCATGAGTGGGGATGGTAGTAGTGGTAGGCATCCAGACCCCCATGGTGGGGATGGTAGTAGTGGTAGGCATCCAGACCCCCATGAGTGGGGATGGTAGTAGTGGCAGGCATCCATCCCCCTATGGGTGTGTATGGCATTGGTGATGGCCATCCCGCCCCTATGGTTCTGCTGTTGCTAGTGTACATCATTTGTGCATCCCTATGTGTGTGTGACATATTTCGGGTACGTGTCGTTTGTTTGTGTTGTGGGTGTTTGACTTACCGTCTGCGCCGTACGCGTCCGTACCGGTCCCGGTAATAGATGTAGAGTATTGGTAGGACCTGTGCGATGGGATTCATGGTTGGGTCGTCTCGTTCGGGTTTCTCGTGGCTTCGACTCGTACTCGTCGCTGGCTTGTTCGTCTCGTCGCCGTGGATCATCTTGTGGCGCGAATCGGAGTTTATGTGCAGCTCTCCCGGATGCTCATACGTGCCGGACGTAGCGACGAGTTCGGCGCGTACGGAAGACGCATCGTACTAGTCCGGCCTGAAGGTGCTGTGTATTTGGTTCCGTGCGACTCGATTCGGCGTTTACGGATCCGGCTCGGGAGGGGAACAGGAGCTGGAATGGGTAAGTACGGCTAGCTCGGAATCTGGGCTGTTATGCGCATCGTACTTGTTCGTTCGGTAGAGTGTTTGAGTCGGTCGGAAAACACGCGTTCGCCTGGTATTTTTTCTGTTAGGTGCGCTTCCGGCCGACATCGGAATTGACCCCATAGTGTTCCCTAGTGTATGTAGGTGTTTTCACTGTATTCTAAGTGTCTTTTAGCATAGCACTGGCTCTAGGCCTGGTTAGTCCGAGTCAGTTACCACCAGTACCCGTCTGAAAAAGTTGTGGGCACAGGATGATTTTGCAACAAGGCCTCTTTCTGCTCCTCTGTTGGTTCTTTCGGCACATGTCTTGCTTCTTCCTGCTCTTTTCTTCGTCTTTGTGGACTTCTGTTGCTTCTTTCGGCATTTCTTTTGCTTCTTTCTGTGCGTTTTTTCTTCTTTCTTCACATGTCCTACCTCTGTAGGCATAGTTAGAAACTATAGTTTCTAACTATAACGTGCCTGAAACCTATGGTTTTTCAGTGAATATATAAATATATATATATATATATATATATAGAGAGAGAGAGAGAGAGAGAGATCTGCCTTGATTAATGCTTGATAATGAGATTGAGAAAGGCTGCTGAGTCAGCCAAAACCCGTCGCTCTGTTGCTGTAGGAATGAACAAATTTGCATCTGTATATCTTCGATGGTGGCTTCTGTGTGCATGGGCTGGTGTTTATTCATAAAATTACGTATTTAGTAGGGGTGGGCGGAATTTGCGTAGTCGCGCTACGCAAAGCTCCGCGAAACGGTAAAAAATCTCCGCGAGCACACAAAAGTTACTCGAACACGCGGAATTGCTTGTTCCGCCCGTTCGCGATGCTTTTTTCCTGTTCGCGAACGCTGTTTGCATGCTCAGGGAGAAATATCTCGCAAACACGCATTTTGAAAGCGCGAACAAGCAAAAAATTCCGCGAAGCCGCGGATCGCGGAATTTTTGGCAATTCCGCGTTCTCCGTGGAACGCGAAATTACCCAAATTCCGCAAATTCCGCGAGCGGAACGGAATTTAGCGCCCAGGCCTAGTATTTAGGTTTCAGTGGGATAAATTAATTTCCGAATCTAACGGTCACCTTTGATCATGTGCATAGAATGGGCATTTAGGCTGTTGATTTACTGTCTCTTGGTTTCAAGATACCTAAAAGGCAAATTACAAGGCATTTAAGTGTATGTGAGGTTGTACTAATTCACTTACTCATGAATGTATATTGGCAAGGATATAGAACTAACTATACCTTATGCATGTTCTATCATGTGCAAAGTTCGCTGTGTAGAGTGTTTAGAACTATGTACTAGTAAATCTAAGCCGTAGGTGAAAGTGGGAGGGGCAAGTGGGATTGTCAGGAAAATGAAGAGCAACTACCACAAAGTGCGAGGCGGAAAGGAATATGAAGGAGGGCCTCAGATAGAGACACGCAAATGCAAAACACACATAAAAATGGGTAAGCCCAGTACTTCTGAAAGTTAAGCCCACGTCTAATCTATTACTACTACAGCCCAAATATTGCTCGATTCTAGTCCAGCCAAGCCTCGGAGTAAGAAGCACACCACATATGGCCATTTACAAACACTGCAAGGGGATCAAACTTAAACCCATAGCAGGCAGGAAATGACACTATCACTACAACGACCTGTATCTGCAAAAAATGGCTGAATAACTTTATACATTGCAGAAACCCATACCAAACAAATTGCAAAAATGTTACAAAAAGGTAAAAACAAAATAAAATAAATTAATTTTAAGAATGTTCATGTAACTATAAAGATTGCAGACACTCTTAATGAATTCTAAAACAGTCACAAACTATCTCAAGGGTAAAATACTATGCATACATATCATAGCAAATTGTAAGTCTCAATCTTAAACAAAGCAAACAGCAATGTATTTTCTTTTTCAATTAAGAACGCTGCCACATTGGAGAGATATTTGTTGAAAAAAGTGGCATTTACCTCCCTTCTCTTTTCTAACCTCTACCTTCATATGCAGTTGATCTTTTGTTCTGTAGTCTTGCTTCATTCAAACAAGGTACATAAGATTATATGATGACTAAATATATGTCTTAGTTTAAATATGTCTTAATTTTTTCAATTGATGTATAGGTATTGATTGATTTAATAACATGTTTTTCCAGACAATCAAATACCAAATTGCATGGCAAACCATTGTGGTCCTGTACAAAGTACCTCATGTTGTTACAGGTGTAAGTCAATTATATATATATATATATATATATATATATTCACTGAAAAAACCATAGGTTTTAGGGACAGTTATAGTTAGTTGGACATTTCACTCGTACAAAACCATAGAAATTCCCCCGTTATAGTTAGTTCAGCTAACTATAACTCACGCCCCGCAATGTACTGCTGATGACGTCACATATTACATCACTCATGACATGGTCAGTGACATCACTGATGACATCACTGATGACATCTCAAATGACATCACTGATGACATCATCCAGTGACTGTGTGTTTCTGTAAAGTTTAAATATGTTTAATATATATAGGGAAAGGCGTATTGAAGAATGAGTGGGTGTATAAGTGTCTGAATGGATGATTTAGTAGGTGCTTGACTGACTCTATAAGTGAGTGATTAAACGTATCTTACTGAATGCATGGGTTAGTGACTAAACTGTGTGAATGTCTGTATCCGTCTGTCTGTTGGTGTGTAAGCGGCTGCATGGGTTTGTGAATAGCTACATGAGTGTCTACATGGGTTATTGATTGGTTGTCTGAGTATCTGTATGGGTGCCTGAGTGTTTGTGTGGGTGGGGTGTGTGTGACTCTGTGCATAGATGTGTGAGTGGGTGATTCACTGGGTGCATGGTTTCAAGAGTGCATCTGTGATGGACTGTATGGTTGGGTGAGTGTGTGTATGGGTGTGTTAGTGAGTGAATGTATATCTCAGTGGTACATGTGTGAGTAACTACATATGTGAAAGGCAGTATATATGTGTGTTGGAGTATATAAATGGCTATAAGTGAGAGTGTGTGATTGTGAGAGTGGCTGTATGGATGAGTGTGTACTTGTATCAGTGATTGTATAAGAGCGTAAGAATGTGCTAGTATTTGTATGAGTAAGTGAGCTGGTGTGTGTATAACTGTATAGGTGAGTAAATGGCAGTGTTATTAATTATTTGCATGACTGACTAGGTGTGTGAGTACCTCTATGGGTGAGTGGCGGTGTGTGAGTGTCTATGTAGATGTATGAGTGCATATGATAGTCCTGTACTGAGTGACCGTAAGTATGAGTGACTGTACGGGTGAGTGAGTGGATATGTGTGTAGACCTAAGAATCAGTGAGTGGGTATGTAGTTATTGGTGTTGGAGTGTCTATAGTTTTGAGAATGGCTGTCTGTAATTTAGAGTGGGTGTATCAAAGGTTATATTAGGGTGTGAGAAGATGCATCAAATTATCACATGGATGATGTCATCAGTGCTGTCATCAGTGATGTCATTTGAGATGTCATCAGTGATGTCATCAGTGATGTCACTGACCATGTCATGATGAGTGATGTAATATGTGACGTCATCAGCAGTGCATTGCGGGGGCGTGAGTTATAGTTAGCTGAACTAACTATAACGGGGGAATTTCTATGGTTTTGTACGAGTGAAATGTCCAACTAACTATAACTGTCCCTAAAACCTATGGTTTTTAGTGAATTTCTAAGGTTTTTAAATGCTAATTTCTAACTGTAACGTGCCTGAAACCTATGGTTTTTTCAGTGAATTTCAAAGGTTTTTAAATGCTAATTTCTAACTATAACGTGTCTGAAACCTATGGTTTTTTCAGTGAATTTCAAAGGTTTTTTAAATGCTAATTTCTAACTATAACGTGCCTGAAACCTATGGTTTTTAAGTGAATTTCAAAGGTTTTTTCCCTGAGCATGCAAACAGCGTTCGCGAACAGGAAAAATCATCGCGAACGGGCGGAACAAGCAATTCCGCGTGTTCGAGTAACTTTGTGTGCTCGCGGAGATTTTTACCGTTTCGCGGAGCTTTGCGTAGCGCGACTACGCAAATTCCGCCCACCCCTACTAAATACGTAATTTTATGAATAAACACCAGCCCATGCACACAGAAGCCACCATCGAAGATATACAGATGCAAATTTGTTCATTCCTACAGCAACAGAGCGACGGGTTTTGGCTGACTCAGCAGCCTTTCTCAATCTCATTATCAAGCATTAATCAAGGCAGATCTCTCTCTCTCTCTCTCTCTCTCTCTATATATATATATATATATATATATATTTATATATTCACTGAAAAAACCATAGGTTTCAGGCACGTTATAGTTAGAAATTAGCATTTAAAAAAACCTTAGAAATTCACTGAAAAAACCATAGGTTTCAGGGGCGTTATAGTTAGTTGGACATTTCACTCGTACAAAACCATAGAAATTCTCCCGTTATAGTTAGTTCAGCTAACTATAACTGCATGCCCGCAATGCACTGCTGATGACGTCACATATTACATCACTCATGACATGGTCAGTGACATCACTCTTGACATCACTGATGACATCTCAAATGACATCACTGATGTAATATGTGATGTCATCGGCAGTGCATTGCGGGCGCGCGAGTTATAGTTAGCTAAACTAACTATAACGGGGAATTTCTATGGTTTTGTACGAGTGAAATGTCCAACTAACTATAACGCCCCTGAAACCTATGGTTTTTCAGTGAATTTCTAAGGTTTTTTAAATGCTAATTTCTAACTATAACGTGCCTGAAACCTATGGTTTTTTCAGTGAATTTCTAAGGTTTTTTAAATGCTAATTTCTAACTGTAACGTGCCTGAAACCTATGGTTTTTTCAGTGAATATATATATATTTATTATACTATGTATACATGTGAAACTGTCTCGGTCCCCTGTTTGCCTCGGTGGCATGGAAAAAATGGGTGGAACTGACGTCAGCAAGCCGACAAGGTCCTCTTATGGCTCCGATGACGTCATACGGTGTCGCGAGCGGAGCCGTGCTCGTTGACGTGGGAGAGCTAGGAAAGAATTTCCGTGGAATGCTGGTGCAGGGGATATTCACCTAAGTGTTCAGGCTAGTCCTTTGGGAGCAACTGTTTATGTTGCCACTCCAGAAACCGAAACCAGTGATCCGAGGGCAGAGGCCCTGCAGATGGCACACGAGGTGGGGTGCCCAGTCGTGTGCACCGGCGGGGCAGCGAAGTGACAAGCACCACAACCCACAAAAAAGGTAACTAGGGCACTAAATAACACAGGATCTTCTCTTTGTATCTGGCAGGAACAACGAAGTTAAAATGCCCTAGTACCAAAATGTAGAATTAGTGCTACAACGGTCTTCAAGAGGACCTGCGATGCCGCTTCTGCCTCCCGTACCCTGGAGGCGGCACATGGGTCATGCGGTATGGTCATACTGCGGTGGGACGCACATTCGTTGACCTCTCATGGCACTGCTCCACACTTCAGAGAGGACGCTTTCCATTAGCTATGTTTTCTGATGACATGTCGCGCCGGCCCCGTCCAACAACAGAACTCCTTTAGATCCAAACAGACTCTTCACTCTCTCACCGGAAGTGAAACCAAGCCACGCGGACACTTTCACAATACAACAGCCGAGAATGCACTTTTTGGTAAAAAAACACATTCCTTCCTCCTAATTAATCAAATAAACATCTCACTGAAGAACAGGGGCCAGCTTCGATCGGTAAACAGCCGTTACAACGACTTTTTACTTTGCGATACCATTACAACGCATGCATTACCACGCATGCGTTGTACATCACAAAGTCATTACTACGCATTTTTAGAACGCATGGTCATTTACCACGCATGCCTTTACAACAAATTTTGTTGTAAAGGTATGTATGGTAAATGACCATGCGTTCTAAAAAACATGTAGACGATCCATGTCGTTGTAAGGAAACAGAGGCTGTTCCGTTTCCTCACAAAGATGTGCACCGCCCCTCAGAGATGACGTGAAGCAGGAACCACGAGGAGAGAGGAACCATGAGGGGTGAGACGTAAGGGGGATTGGGCATGGGGTGGGGGTTTCTTTTCTAGGGTTTAGGGTAGTGCAGTGGTGTTTGGGTGGTGTAGGGGGTCATGCTGGGTGTAGTGTTTTAGGGTTTAGGGTAGTGCAGTGGTGTTTGGGTAGTGTAGGGGGTCGTGCTGGGGGTAGTGTTTTAGGGTTTAGGGTAGTGCAGTAGTGTAGGGGGTCGTGCTGGGGTAGTGTTTTAGGGTTTAAGGTAGTGCAGTGGTGTATGGGTAGTGTAGGGGGTCGTGCTGGGGTAGTGTTTTAGGGTTTAGGGTAGTGCAGTGGTGTTTGAGTAGTGTAGGGGGTCATGCTGGTGGTAGTGTTTTAGGGTTTAGGGTAGTGCAGTGGTGTTTGTGTAGTGTAGGGGGTCATGCTGGGGGTAGTGTTTTATGGTTTAGGGTAGTGCAGTGGTGTTTGGGTAGTGTAGGGGGTCGTGCTGGGGTAGATTTAGGGTTTAGGGTAGTGCAGTGGTATTTGGGTAGTGTAGGGAGTCGTGCTGGGGGTAGTGTTTTAGAGTTTAGGGTAGTGCAGTGGTGTTTGTGTAGTGTAGGGGGTTGTGCTGGGGGTAGTGTTTTAGGGTTTATGTTAGTGCAGTGGTGTTTGGGTAGTGTAGGGGGTAGTTCGGGGGTAGTGTTTTAGGGTTTACGGCAGTGCAGTGGTGTTTGTGTAGTGAAGGGGGTCATGCTGTGGGTAGTGTTTTAGGGTTTAGGGTAGTGCAGTCATGTTTGTGTAGTGTAGGGGTCGTGTTTTAGGGTATAGGGTAGTGCAGTGGTGTTTGGGTAGTGTAGGGGGTCATGCTGGGGTTAGTGTTTTAGGGTTTAGGGTAGTGCAGTGGTGTTTGGGTAGTTTAGGGGTCGTGCTGGGGGTAGTGTTTTAGGGTTTAGGGTAGTGCAGTGGTGTTTGTGTAGTGTGGGAGGTCATGCTGGGGGTATATTTAGGGTTTAGTGTAGTGCAGTGGTGTTTGGGTAGTGTAGGGAGTTGTGCTGGTGGTAGTGTTTTAGGGTTTAGGGTAGTGCAGTTATGTTTGGGTAGTGTAGGGTGTCATGCTGGGGGTAGTGTTTTAGGGTTTAGGGTAGTGCAGTGGTGTTTGGGTAGTGGAGGGGTAGTATTTTAGGGTTTAGGGTAGTGCGCCCAATTAGCCACAATATCCGTGGACAAAGGGGATCCTGACTCTTTGGAACGCTCAGTCAATTGAATAATTTGGGTCAAGGGCCCTACCACGTCCAAGACCTATCAATTCCTTTCTTGGGATCCCTCATATACTTGGAGAAAAAGGTACATAGTTTCTCATCAATTTCAGGCGTGTGTGCCACCTTCCCCTTCAGTGAGGGCTTGGGGCATTCTCCCCTCATCCTATTCCTAACCTCCCTTTCAAGGGGTTGATGGATTTTCCCCACCACATACTCTGCCACTTTGGTGTCAGGTGTCCACTCTGCCGACCTAGGATGGTAAATTTGGGTAGGCTCGAACATGTCCGAGTGGACCCCATCCCCAAGCGGGGACTGAGAGGAGTGGGACTCTGGATGCCAGGGACGCCCCAAGTCCTTATCCTCATCAGAGGAGAAATCGTCCTCCGATACACCCTCTCCCTCTAAGGAAAACCCGCCGTCAGGGTCTACAATAGTGGTGACAGTGTCGCAATTTTCTCCGGGCGCCTCCTCCTCCCGGCAGGGTGCATGTTTTAGCGTTCGTGCACTCTTGAGGAAGGTCTCCGTAAGTTTATCAAATCCTTCCAAGTGCCCCGCATTATGCTTAACGGCCCTTTTATTCCCCATCTGGGAGCTACTTGGACCCGCCACCACCAGATCTGGGTCACTGAACACCCCAGGGATGCTTTTCGCCAGCTTATCAACCTGATCCCTAAGAGGAGCCAGCGCCCTAGAAATAGCCAGAGAGAGGGCTTGGTCCACTGCTGTAGGGAGAAGTTGGGGGCCATTCCTCCTCCACTTCCTGGTAGGAGGAGTAAAAATGGTCTTCTGGAGAAGACATGATAGCAGAGGGTGTGAGCACAGAACAAATGCCCTTAAAATCCTTAAGACAGCCCCCTCGCCGGTGCTCCAACAGCTGGGCTTTCCCCGAAGCTGTTATAAGAATAGACTGAGGCGCAATGCCAATTACCACCAGGTGGCGCTGGTCACTAACGTGGCCGTGTGGGGAAATCACCGCGTAGCGGTGTCAAAATTAGGCGAGGGTTGGTCGGGAATCAAGCGGACACTAAAGGAGTGACCGGATTCCCAAACGCGCGTAAAGACCAGCGGGAGCGCTCGACGGAGCTGCCTCGCTCGGACCAGATGCGCCTGACAGGATCTCACCACGCGCAGAGCACACAGCGGGAGAAACTGCGAGGGGGAGAACGCGCTCGGGCAAGAGCCTGCTGCGCAGGGAATATGAAACAATACCAATGCAATAATGCTAATAACGTGCACAAGAAACCGCTATACAAACAGCAACAACGTCAGATTAAGCCAAGAATGTAAGGAATGCACTTAACTGACGAGCAGTGAAGAAAGAGGAAGCGGAAGGGACGTCACAATATTATATACGATGGACTGTGATATGATTGGACTATAGTTGCCTTGGAGACTACCCCCTAATGGTTCATGGGTTGTGCAGTCTTTTGTTTAATGATTGTTGTGTTACGTTTTCTTTGAACTGCTATGCAAATAAAGTGAGGAAAGATATGCATAATCCTCGCCTCCGTCCTGCCATAGAATTCATTAAACTTTATTTGATCTGATTTAGAAACATAGATCATAAAAGTGTACATAAAAACAGTAAGTCCTCTTTCCTAATACAATACAGTGAGAATTAATTAAAACCAGTAGGTAAAAACGGGTGTTACAAAGCCCGGTTCAGAGCAACTTCAGGTTAACAGAATCGTAAAGTTCAATGTTTCGCAAGATCAATCTCATGTACTTCGTGCAAAATACGCAATAAGGGGTCCAAGTAAGATGTAACGCTCCAATACCTGACCAGTTTGCACTATATAAAACTGCAGAAAAACTAAAAATAAAAGTGCTTTGCACACTTCTGTCATTGGGCTATATGTGGGCTACATCTGGGTGATATTTGTGCTTCATTTGGGCTCTTTTTTCCCTGGTGGCCATCTTGGGAGACTTATTTGTTATGAAGTTTCCTAATTTCGTCATTTACTGCAGTCTCCTCAGTAGAAAATGCTTTCAGTTTTTTACTTTGATTCCATCAAGAAGGCATTCAGATGTGTCACACATTTGCCATAAATTCAGAATGTTAGCACTCTAGTTGTTCATTAGATCACTGTAGTAAAGCTACTGCTCACCTGGGAGTTAACTGGAAGTTTACTGCTGGTATTGAAAGTAAGCCTGGGCGTAGTTCGCGAAGTAGCGCTACGCAAAGCTACGCAAAGTGCAGTTCGCACTACGCGAGCTACGCGTATCACTACGCGAACTGCGTAGTGCACTGTTCGCAATGATTGCACAGTGCCGGATGCTTGTCCGCACTGTGCAATCATTGAAACGGCATCTTGCACAGTGCAAGCTGTCTTTTACTGCCGCTCGAGTAGATTTTTACTCGAGCGGCAGCTTCTCAACGCGGACTGGTAGTTTCTCATCGCGAGCGGTCGCGAGCATACGCGACCACTCGCAATGAGAAACCTGACCTCCCGCGTTGAGAATCTCGCCGGGAGGTTTATTTTCCACGCTCACGATCGGCAACTTGATGTTGCTGATCGCGAACGAGGAAAAAGTCTCGCCGGGATGTCATTTTGCTTGCTCGCGGTCGCCAACTTGACGTGGAGGACCGCGAGCAAGCAAAAAATGACCGCTGCACTACGCTACGCTACGCGTGTTTGCACTGTGCTACGTGCAATTTGCGTTGTGCGAAGTAGCGCAAACTTCGCTAACTACGCGAGCGTAGCGTAGTGCTTTGCCCAGGGTTAATTGAAAGTGATTGTTTCAGTCTGCATGTCAGAATTTTCTAATGAAATAGAAGAGGATTTGAGATCTCACTTAAAACATGCCCTAAATTTTCTTTCTGCAGCACTAACCATAATTTCTATGGCAAAATGAACCCCCTCATTTTGTTCCTTTTTAAATTAAATGTTTTACGTGTTACCAGTTTATTCCAATCAAGATGGCTTCAGGTGTGGCATACTTTTGTCATAAGTAAGACTGTTAGTGCTCTAGTTGTTCTTTAGAACACTCTGGGAAGCTGCAGTAGAACACAAAGGCATCAACTGACAGGCTGCTCCTGTTGAAATATAACAGGAAGATATTTGAGATCTCACTTAAAACATGTCCTAATTTTTCTTTCTACAGCACTAACCATAATTTCTATGACAAAATGAACCCCTCATTTTGTTCCTTTTTAAACTAAATGTTTTAAGAGTTACCAGTTTATTCCAATCAAGATGGCTTCAGGTGTACCATAATTTTGTCATAAGTAAGTCTGTTAGCGCTCTAGTTGTTCTATAGAACACTCTGGGAAGCTGCAGTAGAACACAAAGGCATCAACTGACAGGCTGCTCCTGTTGAAATATAACAGGAAGATATTTGAGATCACACTTGAAACATGTCTTAATTTTTCTTTCTACAGCACTAACCATAATTTCTATGACAAAATGAACCCCATCATTTTGTTCCTTTTTAAATTAAATGTTTTAAGTGTTACCAGTTTATTCCAATCAAGATGGCTTCAGGTGTGCCATACTTTTGTCATAAGTAAGACTGTTAGCACTCTAGTTGTTCTTTAGAACACTCTGGGAAGCTGCAGTAGAACACAAAGGCATCAACTGACAGGCTGCTCCTGTTGAAATATAACAGGAAGATATTTGAGATCTCACTTAAAACATGTCCTAATTTTTCTTTCTACAGCACTAACCATAATTTCTATGGCAAAATGAACCCCCTCATTTTGTTCCTTTTTAAATTAAATGTTTTAAGTGTTACCAGTTTATTCCAATCAAGATGGCTTCAGGTGTGCCATACTTTTGTCATAAGTAAGACTGTTAGCTCTCTAGTTGTTCTTTAGAACTCTCTGGGAAGCTGCAGTAGAACACAAAGGCATCAACTGACAGGCTGCTCCTGTTGAAATATAACAGGAAGATATTTGAGATCTCACTTAAAACATGTCCTAATTTTTCTTTCTACAGCACTAACCATATTTTCTATGACAAAATGAACCCCATCATTGTGTTCCTTTTTAAATTAAATGTTTTAAGTGTTACCAGTTTATTCCAATCAAGATGGCTTCAGGTGTGCCATACTTTTGTCATAAGTAAGGCTGTTAGCACTCTAGTTGTTCTTTAGAACACTCTGGGAAGCTGCAGTAGAACACAAAGGAATCAACTGACAGTCTCTGCCCTTGTTGGATGTACATGTTTTACTGAGAATGTCAGACTTCATTCTCACATGACTGAGAAAGATAATGTGAATTTACAGAAAATATGCTCTCATTTTAGCTTCTGGAGCACCTTCCAAAACTCTATGGGACAAGCATGTGAAAATAGTTTTCTCTCAAACATGATTCATGATATCCCAGCAGAAGGTTTTTCACAGGGTAAAATCACCTTAGAACACACCACAATTCCTGAAATTAGTATGGTGCCATCAACAAATGAATTCTAATGTAACTAAAGTCTGTTGTCACCCTTTATAGTTCTCCTTTTGGTAACCCTCAAAATATTTGATTCACTACAATGCATCTCAATGGGGTACTATCATGTATATTGGTCTCAAGATGGCTTCCAGCAATTCCAGCATGAAGTGCTGACAGCCAATCAGTCTCACAATGACATGTGTGGTTAGGCTCCGCCCAGATATATATGTGAATTTACTTGTGATTTTCTCAGGAACTACTGAACGGATTTACACCATTTAAGCAAAAGGCACAAGTCTGAACCAAGGGCTACCTCTTTGCCAAATTTGGTGTAATTCCGTTCAGCAGTTCGGGCTGTAGCTGCGACTAAAGGTTCCTATGGAAAAATGAATGGGGACCCCCTTTATTCTCGACCCCCGCTTAACGAATCACCCCGAGACTTTCAGGATAGGAGAGGACCAGAGCGCCCCAACAAGTTGGAAACTTTCGAGAAGATTCGTCAACCGGCGCCAACGTTATTTCAAATAGAATGTTGCGGATTTCCTATGGAAAATAGATCCTAACTATAACTATCTACTGGCGACCGCCAGTAGATAATATATTTATATATATATATATACATATATATATATATTCACTGAAAAAACCATAGGTTTCAGACACGTTATAGTAAGAAATTAGCATTTAAAAAACCTTGGAAATTCACTGAAAAAACCATAGGTTTTAGGGACAGTTATAGTTAGTTGGACATTTCACTCGTACAGAACCAGAGAAATTCCCCCGTTATAGTTAGTTCAGCAAACTATAACTCACGCGCCCGCAATGCACTGCTGATGACGTCACATATTACATCACTCATGACATGGTCAGTGACATCACTGATGACATCACTGACGACATCTGAAATGACATCACTGATGACATCACTGATGACATCATCCAGGTTTTGGGCAGAGCAGTGGTGTTCGGGCAGTGTAGGGGGTCGTGCTGGGGGTGGTGTTTCAGGGTTTAGGGCAGTGCAGTGGTGTTCGGGCAGTGTAGGGGGTCGTGCTGGGGGTGGTGTTTCAGGGTTTAGGGCAGTGGTGTTCGGGCAGTGTAGGGGGTCTTGCTGGGGGTGATGTTTCAGGGTTTAGGGCAGTGCAGTGGTGTTCGGGCAGTGTAGGGGGTCTTGCTGGGGGTAGTGTTTCAGGGTTTAGGGCAGTGCAGTGGTGTTCGGGCAGTGTAGGGGGTCGTGCTGGGGGTGGTGTTTCAGAATTTAGGGCAGTGCAGTGGTGTTCGGGCAGTGTAGGGGTCGTGAAGGGGGTGGTGTTTCAGGGTTTAGGGCAGTGCAGTGGTGTTCGGGCAGTGTAGGGGGTCGTGCTAGGGGTGGTGTTTCAGGGTTTAGGGCAGTGCAGTGGTGTTCCGGCAGTGTAGGGGGTCGTGCAGGGGCTGGTGTTTCAGGGTTTAGGGCAGTGCAGTGGTGTTCGGGCAGTGTAGGGGGTCGTGCTGGGGGTAGTGTTTTCGGGTTTAGGGTGGTGCAGTGGTGCTTGTGTAGTGTAGGGGGTCGTGCTGGGGGTAGTGTTTTAGGGTTTAGGGTAGTGCAGTGGTGTTTGTGTAGTGTAGGGGGTCATGTTTTAGGGTAGTGCAGTGGTGTTTGGGTAGTGTAGGGGGTCATGCTGGGGGTAGTGTTTTAGGGTTTAGGGTAGTGCAGTGGTGTTTGTGTAGTGTAGGGGGTCGTGCTGGGGGTAGTGTTTTAGGCTTTAGGGTAGTGCAGTGGTTTTTGTAGTGTAGGGGGTCGTGCTGGGGGTAGTGTTTTAGGGTTTAGGGTAGTGCAGTGGTGTTTGTGTAGTGTAGGGGGTCATGTTTTAGGGTAGTGCAGTGGTGTTTGGGTAGTGTAGGGGTCGTGCTGGGGGTAGTGTTTTAGGATTTAGGTTAGTGCAGTGGTGTTTGGGTAGTGTAGGGGTCGTGCTCGGGGTAGTGTTTTAGGGTTTAGGGTAGTAC
Source organism: Calotriton arnoldi (assembly GCA_963921515.1). Taxonomy (NCBI): domain Eukaryota; kingdom Metazoa; phylum Chordata; class Amphibia; order Caudata; family Salamandridae; genus Calotriton; species Calotriton arnoldi. Next base: position 45,140 of record CAWUFW010018094.1, read on the forward strand.
AGTGGTGTTGTGTAGTATAGGGGGTCATGCTGGGGGTAGTGTTTTAGGGTTTAGGATAGTGCAGTGGTGCTTGTGTAGTATAGGGGGTCGTGCTGGGGGTAGTGTTTTAGGGTTTAGGGTAGTGCAGTGGTGTTTTTGTAGTGTAGGGGGTCATGTTTTAAGATGCAACGCTCCAATACCTGACCAGTCTGCACTACATAAAACTGCTAAAAAACTAAAAATAAAAAGTGTTTTGCACACTTTTGTCATTGGGCTATATGTGGGCTACATCTGGGTAATATTTGTGCTACATTTGGGCTCTTTTCAATGGGGTACTATCATTTATATTGGTCCCAAGATGGCTGCCAGCAATTCCAGGATGAAGTGCTGACAGCCAATCAGATCTCACGATGACATGTGTGGTTAGGCTCCGCCCAGATATATATATATGTGTTTTCTTTTTCAAATTTCTCAGGAACTACTGAACAGATTTACACCATTTAACCAAAAGGCACGACTCTGAACCAAGGGCTACCTTTTTGCCAAATTTGGTGTAATTCCGTTCAGCAGTTCGGGCTGTAGCTGCGACTAAAGGTTCCTGTGGAAAATTGCATGGGGAAAACACGTTTTGGGACCTCCCTTTTTTCTCGGCCCCCACTTGACGAATCACACCGAGACTTTCAGGATAGGAGCGGACCAGAGTGCCCCACACGTTTTGAAAATTTCGCGAAGATTCATCAACCGGCGCCAAAGTTATTGGAAATAGAATGTTGTGAATTTCCTATGGAAAATAGGTCCTAACTATAACTACCTACTGGCGACCGCCAGTAGGTAATATATATATTCATTTTGCCATAGAAATTATGGTTAGTGCTGCAGAAAGAAAATTTAGGGCATGTTTTAAGTGAGATCTCAAATCCTCTTCTATTTCATTAGAAAATTCTGACATGCAGACTGAAACAATCACTTTCAATACCAGCAGTAGACTTCCAGTTAACTCCCTGGTGAGCAGTAGCTTTACTACAGTGATCTAATGAACAACTAGAGTGCTAACATTCTGAATGTATGGCAAATGTGTGACACATCTGAATGCCTTCTTGATGGAATCAAAGTAAAAAACTGAAAGCATTTCCTACTGAGGAGACTGCAGTAAATGACGAAATTAGGAAACTTCATAACAAATAAGTCTCCCAAGAAGGCCACCAGAGAAAAAGAGCCCAAATGTAGCACAAATATCACCCAGATGTAGCCCACATATAGCCCAATGACAGAAGTGTGCAAAACACTTTTTATTTTTAGTTTTTATGCAGTTTTATATAGTGCAAACTGGTCAGGTATTGGAGCGTTACATCTTACTTGGACCCCTTATTGCGTATTTTGCACGAAGTACATGAGATTGATCTTGCGAAACATTGAACTTTACGATTCTGTTAACCTGAAGTTGCTCTGAACCGGGCTTTGTAACACCCGTTTTTACCTACTGGTTTTAATTAATTCTCACTGTATTGTATTAGGAAAGAGGACTTACTGTTTTTATGTACACTTTTATAATCCTTGTTTCTAAATCAGATCAAATAAAGTTTAATGAATTCTATGGCAGGACGGAGGCGAGGATTATGCATATCTTTCCTCACTTTATTTGCATAGCAGTTCAAAGAAAACGTAACACAACAATCATTAAACAAAAGACTACACAACCCATGAACCATTAGGGGGTAGTCTCCAAGGCAACTATAGTCCAATCATATCACAGTCCATCGTATATAATATTGTGACGTCCCTTCCGCTTCCTCTTTCTTCACTGCTCGTCAGTTAAGTGCATTCCTTACATTCTTGGCTTAATCTGACGTTGTTGCTGTTTGTATAGCGGTTTTTTGTACACGTTATTAGCATTATTGCCTTGGTATTGTTTCATATTCCCTGCGCAGCAGGCTCTTGCCCGAGCGCGTTCTCCCCCTCGCAGTTTATCCCGCAGTGTGCTCTGCGCGCGGTGAGATCCTGTCAGGCGCGTCTGGTCCGAGCGAGGCAGCTCCGTCGAGCGCTCCCGCTGGTCTTTACGCGCGTTTGGGAATCCGGTCACTCCTTTAGTGTCCGCTTGATTCCCGACCAACCTCGCCTAATTTTGACACCGCTACGCGGTGATTTCCCCACACGGCCACGTTAGTGACCAGCGCCACCTAGTGGTGGTAATTGGCATTGCACCTCAGTCTATTCTTATAACAGCTTCGGGGAAAGCCCAGCTGTTGGAGCACCGGCGAGGGGGCTGTCTTAAGGATTTTAAGGGCATTTGTTCTGTGCTCACACCCTCTGCTATCATGTCTTCTCCAGAAGACCATTTTTACTCCTCCTACCAGGAAGTGGAGGAGGAATGGCCCCCAACTTCTCCCTCCAGCAGTGGACCAAGCCCTCTCTCTGGCTATTTCTAGGGCGCTGGCTCCTCTTAGGGATCAGGTTGATAAGCTCGCAAAAAGCATCCCTGGGGTGTTCAGTGACCCAGATCTGGTGGTGGCGGGTCCAAGTAGCTCCCAGATGGGGAATAAAAGGGACGTTAAGCATAACGCGGGGCACTTGGAAGGATTTGATAAACTTACGGAGACCTTCCTCAAGAGTGCGCGAACGCTAAAATATGCACCCTGCCGTGAGGAGGAGGGGTCCGGAGAAAATTGCGACACTGTCACCACTATTGTAGACCCCGACGGCGGGTTTCCCTTAGAGGGAGAGGGTGTATCGGAGGACGATTTCTCCTCAGATGAGGATTGGGCCTCGGGGCGTCCCTGGCGTCCAGAGTCCCACTCCTCTCAGTCCCCGGTTGGGGACGGGGTCCACTCGGACATGTTCCAGCCTACCCAAATTTACCATCCTAGGTCGGCAGAGTGGACACCTGACGCCAAAGTGGCAAAGTATGTGGTGGGGAAAATCCATCAACCCCTTGAAAGGGAGGTCAGGAATAGGATGAGGCGAGAATGCCCCAGGCCCTCACTGAAGGGGAAGGTGGCACACACGCCTGAAATTGATGAGAAACTATGTACCTTTTTCTCCAAGTATATGAGGGATCCCAAGAAAGGAATTAATAGGTCTTGGACGTGATAGGGCCCTTGACCCAAATTATTCAATTGACGGAGCGTTCCAAAGAGTCAGGATCCCCTTTGTCCACGGATATTGTGGCTGGTTGGGCGCACTACCCTAAACCCTAAAACACTACCCCTCCACTACCCAAACACCACTGCACTACCCTAAACCCTAAAACACTACCCCCAGCACGACACCCTACACTACCCAAACATAACTGCACTACCCTAAACCCTAAAACACTACCACCAGCACGACTCCCTACACTACCCAAACACCACTGCACTACCCTAAACCCTAAAACACTACCCCCAGCATGACTCCCTACACTACCCAAACACCACTGCACTACACTAAACCCTAAATATACCCCCAGCATGACCTCCCACACTACACAAACACCACTGCACTACCCTAAACCCTAAAACACTACCCCCAGCACGACCCCCTACACTACCCAAACACCACTGCACTACCCTAAACCCTAAAACACTAAACCCAGCATGACCCCCTATACTACCCAAACACCACTGCACTACCCTATACCCTAAAACACAACCCCCTACACTACACAAACACGACTGCACTACCCAAAACCCTAAAACACTACCCACAGCATGACCCCCTTCACTACACAAACACCACTGCACTGCCCTAAACCCTAAAACACTACCCCAGCACTACCCCCTACACCACCCAAACACCACTGCACTAACATAAACCCTAAAACACTACCCCCAGCACAACCACCTACACTACACAAACACCACTGCAGTACCCTAAACCCTAAAACACTACCCCCAGCACTACTCCCTACACTACCCAAACACCACTGCACTACCCTAAACCCTAAATCTACCCCCAGCACGACCCCCTACACTACACAAACACCACTGCACTACCCTAAACCATAAAACACTACCACCAGCATGACCCCCTACACTACACAAACACCACTGCACTACCCTAAACCATAAAACACTACCACCAGCATGACCCCCTACACTACTCAAACACCACTGCACTACCCTAAACCCTAAAACACTACCCCAGCACAACCCCCTACACTACCCATACACCACTGCACTACCCTAAACCCTAAAACACTACCCCCAGCATGACCCCCTACACTACTGCACTACCCTAAACCCTAAAACACTACCCCAGCACGACCCCTTACACTACCCAAACACCACTGCACTACCCTAAAGCCTAAAACACTACCCCCAGCTCGACCCCCTACACCACCCAAACACCACTGCACTACCCTAAACTCTAGAAAAGAAACCCCTACCCCATGCCCAATCCCCCTTACCTCTCACTACTCATGGTTCCTCTCTCCTCGTGGTTCCTGCTTCACGTCATCTCTGAGGGGTGGTGCACGTCGTTGTGAGGAAACGGAACAGCCTCTGTTTCCTTACAACGACATGGATCGTCTACATGTTTTTTAGAACGCATGGTCATTTACCATACATACATTACAACAAAATTTGTTGTAAAGGCATGCGTGGTAAATGAACATGCGTTCTAAAAATGCGTAGTAATGACTTTGTGATGTACAACGCATGCGTGGTAATGCATGCGTTGTAATGGTATCGCAAAGTAAAAAGTCGTTGTAACGGCTCTTTACCGATCGAAGCTGGCCCCTGTTCTTCAGTGAGACGTTTATTTGATTAATTAGGAGGAAGGAATGTGTTTTTTTTTCCGAAAAGTGCATTCCCGGCTGTTGTATTGTGAAAGTGTCCGCGTGGCCTGGTTTCACTTCCGGTGAGAAAGTGGAAGAGTCTGTTTGGATCTAAAGGAGTTCTGTTGTTGGACGGGGCCGGTGTGACATGTCATCAGAAAACATAGCTAATGGAAAGCGTCCTCTCTGAAGTGTGGAGCAGTGCCATGAGAGGTCAACGAGTGTGCGTCCCATCGCAGTATGACCGTACCGCGTGACCCATGTGCCACCTCCAGGGTACGGGAGGCAGAAGAGGCATCGCAGGTCCTCTTGAAGACCGTTGTAGCACTAATTCTACATTTTGGTACTACGGCATTTTAACTTCGTTGTTCCTGCCAGATACAAAGAGAAGATCCTTTGTTATTCAGTGCCCTCGTTACCTTTTTTGTGGGTTGTGGTGCTTGTCACTTCGCTGCCCCGCCGGTGCACACGACTGGGCACCCCACCTTGTGTGCCATCTGCAGGGCCTCTGCCCTCGGATCACTGGTTTCGGTTTCTGGAGTGGCAACATAAACAGTTGCTCCCAAAGGACTAGCCTGAACACTTAGGTGAATATCCCCTGCACCAGCATTCCACGGAAATTCTTTCCTAGCTCTCCCACGTCAACGAGCACGGCTCCGCTCACGACACCGTATGACGTCATCGGAGCCATAAGAGGACCTCGTCGGCGTGCTGACGTCAGTTCCACCCATTTTTCCGTGCCACCGAGGCAAACAGGGGACCGAGACATTTTCACATGTATACATAGTATAATAAATATATATATATTCACTGAAAAAACCATAGGTTTCAGGCACGTTATAGTTAGAAATTAGCATTTAAAAAACCTTAGAAATTCACTGAAAAAACCATAGGTTTCAGGCACGTTATAGTTAGAAATTAGCATTTAAAAAACCTTAGAAATTCACTGAAAAAACCATAGGTTTCAGGGGCGTTATAGTTAGTTGGAAATTTCACTCGTACAAAACCATAGAAATTCCCCCGTTATAGTTAGTTCAGCTAACTATAACTCGCGCGCCCGCAATGCACTGCTGATGACGTCACATATTACATCACTCATGACATGGTCAGTGACATCACTCATGACATCACTGATGACATCTCAAATGACATCACTGATGACATCCCTGATGACATCATCCAGTAAATGTGTGTTTTTCTGAAAATTAAATATGTTTTATATATGTATATCTCAAGGTCGATGGAAGAATAAATGGGTATATAAGTGTCTAAATGGATGATTTATTTTTGTAAAATTGATTGTATAACTGACTAAGTGTATCTTAGTGAATACATGGGTTAGTGAGTAATGTTTAAATATGAAAATATCTGTATCAGTCTCTCACTTTGTGTATAAGTGGCTGCATGGGTTGGTGAGTAGCTACATGAGTGTCTATATGGGTTATTAGTTGGTTTTTTGAGTATCAGTATGAGTGTCTGAGTGTCTGTATGGTTCGGTGGGGGATATTACTTAGTGCATAGATGCATGAATGAGTGACTCACTGTTTGTATGTGTTGAAGACAGCATGTGTGCAGGACTGTATAGGTGGATGAGTATGTGTATGGGTGTGTTATTGTGTGAATGACTGTCTCAATAGTGTCTTTATGAGTAACTACCTATGTTTTAAACTAGTATATGTGAGTATTGGTGTATATAAGTGAGTATATGTGAGAGTGAGAGATTGGAAGAGTTCCTGTACAAATAAGTAGGTGTTTCTATATGTGATTGTTTAAGAGAGTAAGTATGTGTAAGTTTCTGTAGAAGTAAGTGTGGTAGTGTGTGTATAACTGTATATGCAAGTAAATGGATGTTTGATACTTTGTTTGCATGTGTGACTATGTGTGTGAGTAACTCTATGGATGAATGGCGGTGTGTAACAGGATGCATAAGTGTATGAGTACATATGATGAGTGAGTACATGTATGAGTGACTGTATAGGGACTGTTGGTGAATGAGTGGATGTGTGTGTAGATCTTGGAATTACTGAATAGGTGTGTTGTAACTGGTATTGGTATGTCCATTGTTTTGAAAATGTTAGTTTGTATTTTTGAGTGTGTGTATCAAAGGTTATATTAGGGTGAGAGGAGGTCTGCCACTCTATCACAAGGATGATGTCATCAGTGATGTCATTTGAGATGTCATCAGTGATGTCATGAGTGATGTCACTGACCATCTCATGAGTGATGTAATATGTGATGTCATCAGCAGTGCATTGCGGGCGCGCGAGTTATAGTTAGCTGAACTAACTATAACGGGGGGAATTTCTATGGTTTTGTACGAGTAAAATGTCCAACTAACTATAACGCCCCTGAAACCTATGGTTTTTTCAGTGAATATATATATATATATTTTCTACTGGAGTTTCCAACCTTAGATATCCGTAGCACTTCTGAACTGAAATTTCATCAAAGGCATAGTAGCCAAGAACTGCTCAGCACTTACATATCCTTAAAAGTCTTCTTTTCTGCAGGGTCAGGGTGACATTGGTAGCTACTGCAAGTTCTGTCAGAGAAGTTCCTGGAATAGAACATAAATAAGTGGGCCGCAATGCCTTCTAGAGCAAAAGGCACTTGGATGATCTTTAATGAGAGCAATCATTTTTGTCCAAGGAAATGGTGATAGGAACATGAAAGAACTTAACTTGCAGGAACCAATGCAGGATTAATCGTGCTGGAACTAGAAGCAGTTCACTGTGTGTATTATAGCATAGGAACTCTGAGAAACATATGAACTGAAAAGTGTGAGTTAGCTATAATAAAAAACAAATTGTTTTATACAGCGCCTCATACTGCACTTTTAATGCCGCATAAACAAACGTTAAGTTTAAACAGGCAAATATCCTCAAAGGATAGAAGGCTGGTGCGGCCTTGCCAGGACTGAAAAACACAGGGCCAGATTTATCAAAATTTGATGCAGTGCAACACAGCAAGACAACTTGCTGCGCTGCTCTGTGTCCAATAGAGGAGGCAGGAATGCCCCATATCTATCAAGATATGGCACGTTTCAGCTCTCTCCTTGCGCTGGGACACTTCTGGCTGCCTAACATCAACGCATGGTGCAAAAGTGCCTGTGTTGCAGGCAGGATTGTTTTTGCAGCGTATTTATAAAAAGGAAACAACGAGGAGAAATGAAGATATTTCTCCTCATTGATCCTGTATTGGGATGATGTACAATTTTTTTTTTGTCAAATGTCTTTTTATTGGCATTTTACAAAAAAACGCAGTACATTACAACAAGGTTTGTGTCAAAAGAAATGCCTGAAGTAGTGCAGTAATAAGAGTTCTGGGCTAAGGGATAGTACCAGGCTCATGTTCCTGCCATCATCTCAATGTAAAAAAGCTTGAAAAAAGAAGTACATTGTCTAGTAGAGCAGAGGCTCAGAACATGTCTATGGAGAAATGCAAAAGGATATGCAGACTCAGCCCGTCTTTCTTTTGTGACGGGATGTCCTCTAAACCTTCCAACTGGGAAGGAGTTCCCTGCGGGAAAAGAAAAAGAATCCCCAGAACAAAAACCTTGTGTGAAATAAATAGCAAACAGATTCCCCACCCTCCCCCCACCCACAAATAGATGGTGGCAGCATATATTGTCTAAGTGTGTGTTAAGTGCTGTTCAGACACAAGTAGCTTAAAACTGGAAGAGGTGCATGTCCCGAATGGAGGGAGGACAAACAGCCAGGGGTAAACCCTGTGTAAGAAAGGTAACTAACGGACCCCATTTATATTCAAAATTTTTGTAATCGTCTCGAAAGATGTCGGACATCCTTTCGAGGCTGAGCAGTTTCCATAGTCGAGAATGCCACAGGGAAATAGCCGGGGCCTCCTTCTTCTTCCAAGCTGCCGCTATAGCCACTTTTGCTGCCCCGATACACATCCACATAATGGCTTTGTCTGCTTTAGTTTGATGTTCAAGGGTCGAATCGCGAAGACCTAGAAGAGTTTCTGCTATAGTGGTCGGGATGGGGTAACCTAATATATCTTTAATGTGAGCCAGAATTTCCTCCCAGAATGGGCAGATTGCCGGACAGTCCCCCCAGATGTGTTGGAAGTCACCTAAGAGGCCACATCCTCTCCAGCATCTATCAGAGGTGGTTGGGAAGATCCTCTTAAGCTTAGCGGGGTATAGATACCAATCCATCATAATCTTGAGATGAGCCTCCCGAAGCTCTAAGGAGTGATTGAATTTTGCAATGTCGGACCACAGGCCAGCCCATTCCCTATCTGAGATATCTCGTTGGATTATGTCTTCCCATATCTGCATGTATCGTGGCCTTGGGGAATGTATGGATGTGAGAAATTAACTATATAGAAATGAAATCACTCCCTTCATGGAATCTATAGTTTGGGTAAAAGTTTCAAATTTCGTAAGGGGCCATGTGGCAGCTTCGCGTATGTGCGGTGTGAGGGCCCAGTGTCGTAGCTGAATGTAGTGGAAGTGTTCAGAGGTCTCTAAACCATAGTCCCTTCTACAGGTATCAAAGGTAAGAGGGTCAGAGTTGTGGAAAAGATGTGTCAATGCTAAGCAACCACCTTCACGCCAGGCGTCAAAAGGCCCCTCGCGGAGGGCTGGAGGGAAGACCGGGTTAAAGTGGAGGGACATGTAAGGCGAGGGAAATGAGGTCCATTGCTCGTTCCCAGATATAGAGTACCATACTTTCAGGGTGGTGCGAGTGGGAGTACTGATGTAAGCGTTTGCGGGTCTCTCCTTCTTAGGTCGCCATATGAGGTCCCAAATGGTTTTCCCTGCTATGGAGCGGTCCATATGTAGCCAATGTTTCTCTGACTCTCGTTTGGACCATTCCGTCACCACCCGTAATTGGGCTGCTTTATAGTATAGACCAAAATCTGGTAGGCCCACTCCACCCTCTGTCCGCGGCCGCCGTAATATCGAAAAGGAAAATCAAGCTCGTCCACCCTGCCAGATAAATCGCAAAATCATAGATTTAACTTTGGGGAAGAAGTCTCTCTCAAGTTCTTTGGGTAGGGCTTGAAAGAGGTATAAAAGCTTAGCGAGGATTGTCATCTTAACCACGTGTATGCGGCAGAGCCAGGATATAAAGAGTGGTTTCCATCTTGTAAGGTCTGTTTGGAGGTGACTAAGGGCGAGCGGGAAGTTAGCTCTATAGAGCTCGTCTACGCTCGGTGTTAATTGAACCCCCAGGTATTGAATCGATCTAGACGTCCATTGGAGCAGAGTGTGCTCCTGCAATTCCCGAACCTCAGTTTCTGGCAGCGTAAGATTAAGTATACATGATTTGCCTAAATTAACCTTAAATCCTGACACTTCTTCAAATTTCGCAAGCTCGGTTTGGAGTGCGGGTAAGGAGTTGGACGGATCGTTAAGGGACATAAGCACATCATCGGCGAAGAGTGATATTTTATGTGCCTCACCAGTAAAGGGGATTCCCTGGATCTCTGGGGCCGCCCGTATGGTCATTGCTAGTTGTTCAATGCTGAGGGCAAATAAAAGGGGCGAGAGCGGGCATCCCTGGCGGGTGCCTCTGGTATGAAAAAAGGGAGCTGACATTGCCCCATTCACTTGCACCCTGGAGCGTGGTTGGACATAGTTGGCGTGAATCATATTAATGAATTTAGCTGCGAATCCGAATCTTGTGAGTGTACTAAAAAGGAATGCCCAATCCACCCTGTCAAATGCCTTCTCGGCATCTAACCTGACAAGCACCGCTGGGATCTGTCTTTTGGTAGCTTTCTCAATCTGGTGTATTATGCGACGAGTGTTGTCGTGAGTTTGTCGGCCCTTAATAAATCCCGATTGATCAGGGTGAATTAGGTCAGGCATAAGATCGTTTAATCGGGACGCTAGGATGACGGAATAAAGCTTTGCATCTAGATTTAGGAGGGCAATAGGGTGGTATGAGGAGCATAATTGTGGGCCTTTCCCTTGTTTAGGGATCACCGTGACTACGGCCTCCGCCATCGAGTGAGGGACCTCTCCCTCCTCACCCATTTTGTTAAAGAGTTGCGTAAGGTGCGGTATAAGATCTGGCGCAAAGATTTTATAAAATTGGGAGGTGAACCCATCGGGTCCCGGGGCTTTGTGAAGTTTGAGAGCTTTTATTGCAGCGCCCACCTCTGCAGGAGAAATGGGAGCAGCAAGTTTGTCATTCCATTCCTGAGAGACCTGGGGAAATTGCAGTGTCTGGAGATAATTATGTTGCTTGTGCATGTCCCGCAGTTCCCCGGTGTAGAGGGATTTGTAGAAGGAGCCGAAAATACCGGCCTTTTCCTCATCTTTATGTGTCAGCTCTCCGTCTCCCCTCTTTATGCCTCCTATGTATTCCCTTTCTCGTTTCTCCTTCAGTTGTCTAGCGAAATGTTTGCCGATTTTGTTGCCCTGTGAATAGGAAAGGTGACGGAGTTTCAAGAGAGTGAGTTCCGCTCTATTATTATAGATAGCCTTAAGTTTCCCCCATAGAGCGGTAAGAGTGCGCAGGGAGACTCTAGTAGGGTTAGCTTTATGGGTGGTTTCAGCTAGTGCTAGTTCAGCCTCAAGAGCTTCTCTCTCTTTGGACCGTTGTTTATTCAGGGTGGAGTTGAGGGCAATGCATTTCCCCCGAAAGACAGCCTTAAACGCGCCCCAGTTATTGAACACTGAAGTGTCTTCGGGGGTGTTTAGGTTAAAAAAATCCATAATCGTTTCCCTCAATTCCGCAGAGAGCACCCTATCTCTAGTGAGGGCAGCCGGAAAGTACCATTTAGGGGTCGTAGGGGCAGCGCCGCTCCATGTTAGACAGATTGAAAAGAGGCAGTGGTCTGACACAGAGAGAGGAAAGATCTTAGCGTCTCGAAGGTCTCCCATTAAATTCTGGCTAACAAAAACGTAATCAAGCCTGGAATATGTGCGGTGTACATGTGAGTAGAAAGTATAGTCGCGTGTCTGAGGGTAAATGGTGCGCCAGGCATCTCTAAGACCTAAATCGTGTACCTGTTGCTTAATCTCTGTAGAAAAAGAGCTGATATCTGACCGATGAGGGTGGGTGCTGTCCAAATCAGGTTGCCATGTTAGATTAAAATCGCCCATTAGGATTGTTGGTCCTTCTGCAAAGTCCTGAATCTTCCCCATCAGTGTGCTTAAGAAAGCTGCCTGGCCTGTGTTTGGGGCATAGGTTGCAATAAATGTGCAGAGTTTGCCTTTCAAGGTGCCCTTGACCATAACTATTCGGCCGTCCCTGTCTGTCCAGACATCGGTAGGTTGAAATTTTGTAGAAGTGTGGAAAAGGAGCGCAACTCCCCTGTGTTTAGTGAGAGCGGAGGATCTGTAAATCAGAGGGTATTGTTTATGGCGAAAGCGGGTGTCCACAGCTCTAGAAAGGTGTGTCTCTTGGAGAGCCACTATGTCAAGGTGATGGTCGAGAAGATATTTCCAAACCTTTTGACGTTTTTGGGGAGAGTTGAGACATTTCACATTCCATGACCCGATAGCTACTACCATCTATCTAGAGTGTCCCCCCCTCCTCCTTCTGATACCTGTGTGCCGAACCACCCTGAGTAGTCGAACTTATCATGAAAAGTAAAGAACCCTTGTGTGTCTGTTGCATGAGAGACCTTCTAGGCACCATGGACCAACTGAAAGTACCTTTAAAAAGCCGCCACCATCCCCTGTTCCCACCCCCTCCCCTCAAACAAAATAAAATAAAAACTAACATTACCAAAAACGACAGATGGTGTGTCGATAACATTTTCCCAACAAAGGGTGGAAAAGTCCCAATGGGAGTGTTGGGCGGACGGTGCGACCGAGGTCCTTGTCCGCGCCCATCCCGAACTTCCCACAAATCTGCATTCGCTTGTATAGCGTCAATGGCCCGGTGCTGCCAGTATCTTGAAGCGGGGCACCAGGGCACCAAGGCGTGCCGTGGCTATCTGGGCAGTATGGACCGACTTTCGGGACTGTCTGATCCGCCAAAGTGTGGATTGTGGCTTTGTAGAGGCGCAGTTAGTGGGAGGCCAGGTCTGTGACAAAATCAGTATTTGCACTTCTTCCTAGGGTAGTTCGTGATGCAGAGCACCATCAGGGAGGTGCACATGTTCAAAGAAACAGTGAACAAGGGGTCTAAATGGCCTCCCCTCTCAAGTCATCTGGTCAGTTCCTTGTTGAAAGCATTGCTTAGCAGGGTAGAACTGGCCATTCAGGATCTTTATAAGATAGCGGAAAGATATTAGGTGTATGTTTCCTCCGTGCATTATTGTGGTTTCCCCGCGAAGTTGTGGCCCATTGTGAGAGAGGGGAGCCATGCCTCTGCGTGCCATGTGTTTTGTTTTGCGTAGGTACAGGTTCGCTGTTTGGAATACCCAGAATGTTCAATCCTTCCCTCAGGTCCGTGATATGTCGTTGTTTATTTTTGTAATCGAAGCTTAGCCCAAACAGGTAAGTCTAGCGGTACCTGATGTGATCATCACGCAGGTTGGTTGTGATAGGGTGGAATTGCTGCCTCCGGGCCAGGGTGGCAGGCGCCAGGTCCTGATATATAGTGCAGGAGTGTCCTTGTAAAGAGACGGTGCCTTTCTTTCGTGCCACCAAGAGGACCGCCTCCTTCACTTTGTAGGAGTGAAATTTCGCGAGGACATCTCTCGTCCGTTTCCGATCTCTGGTTGCAAGGCTGCCGACTCAGTGCACTCTCTCCAGTTTGATCTTGAGTGTCTGTGGACTTAGGATCTCCGAGTTCAGACCCACTAGAAAAGCCTCAAGGTCTGGACCTTCCGCCCCTTCTTCCAGGTTGCGAATTCTTAGGTTCTCTCTCCGGGCTCTGTTTTCCAGATCTTCGGCCTTGAGTTGGGTTTGGCGGAGTTGATCTTGGAGGGCCTGTAGATCGTCACGCATTTCGGAGGTGCGAGTGTCGACTTCCTGGGTTTGTGCCTCCAGTTCCACCACTCTGGCGCCCACGGAGTCTACATCCTGTTGTATGGTGGCCATACGATCGTTAAGGTCAGACTTTAGTTGAGCTATAGATGCTGCGATGTCTTGACTGAGCTCCTTCCGGAGCTCCGTTTTAAAATCACGCAGAGAGGACATGAGGACATCTTTCGTAAGAGCCATGGCGTCTGTCCCCTCGGTCTGGTCCGATGTGGAGCGTTTGTCCGCTGAGGCGAAGAAACTGGAGACTTTAGTGGTTGCTTTAATCTGCGTCCTCTACAGTGGCATAGAGGCGGGCCCAGTAGAGCCTCCACTACCGAGACAGAGGAAGTTCTCTGTGGTCGGCTGTGCAGATCCCCTGACTCACGGGAGAGTGTTGGTTGTCGCTGTGGGAAGTGGATCTCTTCTCTTGTAGGTGTCTGGGTTGCGATTAGCGCGTCATCTGGAGCGGCGGATGGTCACTTTTGTGGGCAACTGTCCACTCATCAGGTCGTCGTCGCTCCCATTTCAGTGGGCCTTGACTACGCAACGGAAGATATTCCGGTGGATCACTCCGGTGCTTCTCATGGGGGCTGAGCACATCGCGGTTAGTGGAGGGTCAGTGCTTCAATAGAATAACCCCCCCTCTGTTACCTGCGCCCTGGCCCAACCACAGCACGGGCAAAGCGTGAGGTGTGGGCCGGTTTCAGGGGAGTTCCCAGCCTCGCATAGTCAGATAAGGTCTTCACGGTCCCCTTGGTATTTATTGTTCATTATGCAGGTGACGATGCTGGGGGATAGCGTGCTCTGAGGCTGGACTGTAACACATTCTTTGGGCCACTCCCCGTGCAATCTTTTGTCTCTGGTGGTAGGCGAGCGGCGAGGCCCAGGGAGAAGTCAGATTCTGACACCCCGAGGGGTCCGGTCACGCCGGAGCCGCCATTTTAAAGTCAGGCGAGGCACTTTGCTCAGGCGGGAGGCATTCCTCCGATAATGTTCTGCAGGGATATAGCGCAATTGCTCGGGCAGCGCTGCTCTTACTTTTGGGATGCTGCTGTGAGCGATCGTTGAGTCCTCAGCTCTCTTGAGTGTTGCGGCACGGTTGCTGGCGGCTACGGTCTCCGCTCCGGTGTAGTCACTGCTCGTCCCGCCTCTTCTCTGCAGGGTCACCACTTGTTCGGATGTCGGCGATGGAAGAGCGGCAGCGAAAACAGATTGACCTCGCCGCTCAATTCACTCCTGCGATCGCCTTCCGTGTATACACACGACTCCGTTTGTCAGACGGTGGCGGCCGCCATTTTAGAGCTCTCCACAGGCTGAAAAAGCTCCGAAGCGACCTCGCCGCATTTGCAGGTATGCTTCGTGTGCCTTGACCTTCGGGCTGATCTCTGGTGGTCTGCAGGGCTGGTGCAGTAGCGTCAAATGGCTAATATTAGTCCGGGATACGAGCGCGGACAGGGAGCCGAGACGAGTCACGTCCGTCCGGCCATCTTGCCCGGCCACGCCCCCATGATGTACAATTTTGACGCATTCCCACGATTACCAGTCTTGGTAAATCTGGGAATGTGACTAAATGTGTGAGTGGATTCATGGGAACACCCATACTCCACCCATGTAATGCCTTCCCGGCACAGAGTAATGCAAGGCAGTGACATGCGCTGCCTTGCATTACTCCATTTTTACTAAGCAACGCAGAGCTGCACAAGGTGGACTTGCATGGTTTGGTAAATCTGATTGTGTTACTCTTGCATCACCTTGTGTCATGCAAGGGCAATGCAATCTTAATCCTATGGTAAACTTGGCCCATATTCTGCACATCTCTGGAGATGTGAGCTGCATAGGTTAACACACTGAAAGATTGTGTTGTTTATGGATGTGTGAGCTACATAATTTTATTTATCTAAATGGTGAGGTCCTTGCTAAATGTAAAAATTGCATTACAAATAGTTATATTAGATACAGACCTGTTCAGTGCACCTCCTGTGCATTTTAACTTGACTGCATCCGGTTTTGTATTTAATGCATGTAAATCAGGGGTGTCGAACATAAGTGCAGGATGGTCAGACCTATGCCACATTTTTTAGGCTATTTACTGATCATTGGGGGGGTCATTTAGGTGCCAGCGAATGCAGGAATCCACTAAAAAGTGACCAATCAATCATTTGTCTCTGTTGTGGTTAATGTCCCCATTTAATGATGGGAGAATCATGAGACTTCCTGTAGAGGAGCCCTAGCCAGACCACCTATTGATTTAATTGGTAGATTTATATAGCACAACTAATCACCCGTGAGGGTATCCAGGTGCTGTCCATGAGCACCGAAAGATTAAGTGTTTTGCCTAGAATCACAGGATGTTGAGCCGACATCGAGCCGTGAACCCCAATCTTCAGCTCCAGAGTTGGCAGCTCTGGCCCCTGCACCACATCCTCTCGCTTTGATAACCCTTGACACCCCATGAGTATATCTAGGAAAACGTGGGGGTTTCCCTGCCTTTTTGAGGCAGGCCGACCATTGCTGATTTCCCCTGGCTCAGACCCCCACGTAAGGCTTGGTGGTCTCCAGAAGGGAAAAGAAACAATTGCTCCCACACATAGGGAAAAATCACCCTTCTCAAGGTGTCATGGTCATTTGTATTTTTGTAACAACACCAACTCATAAAAAGAATGTTGTACAAGCCAAATAAATGTCCGAAACTCATCATTCAGCACTACGCGGATGCACTGAAGGTACAGAGATCACTTCCAGGCATCCCGAATCTCTAGATATGGCATGGGATTCTCAACCAGGACAGCAGACAACAGAGCCTTTGCAGACCTGGCAGCTCGTCATATTTAATATCACAGTGCTACTGAATGTGCCAGCATATTAGTCAAAACTGACCTTTGCCCCCCCCCTATTCATTCCTGTATGAGTTTTCTACTATATTTGTAGAGGGAACTAAATCCTAACTGTACCCCAATTGTACCTACAAGGGATTAGGTGAGCGTCTTAGTCAGAGCACTGTTAGCAAGGCATACAGATCTCTTGGCATTAGAAGTACAATCAATCATATCTTCACACGTTAGTTGGGTACTAAGGTAGGTGCTTATCTGTTATGTACAGGAACAAAGGATATTTTTCGACCATATTTGGTTTAAAAATTGGATCCTGTTAGCATCAATGGTAATATAAACAGTGATAATCCTATTACAAGTATTGCAATCGTGAACATTTTTTTAAATTACTGTAGATGAAAATGTATCTACTGGTGATGACACTGGCTAAATTCAATCATTTTAAATGGACAAAAAAGTTGATTTTAAGTTGAAACTGTAGGATTCCCATGAAGGCTTAAGCTGTGAGGATGTTTTAATTATGATTTTTTTGCTTTCATAATGTTTGACTAAATGTACAGGTCTCCTTTCCCCTTCTCTTCTAATCAGTACACTTTATTTTATTGTCAGTGGAATGAAACAAGCTGTGGGGGGCTCTTGGATGTTAATTAATGCAACACGTGCTTATTTGGATTGGGATGGATCTTCCAAATTAATGCAAAATTTGAATTTTCTGAAACTTTTCAAATTTCTTTGTTATTTAAGCAGATACAATGATGACAGCTGCAGACTGCAAATAGTTGGGAAAAGGTCATATCATATGGGTATCACTCTTCTTCTTAACCCCTGTTTATCACCGTATTCAATCTGCACTCCATTCACACCCACTTCTTTCTTTTCCTGCATTGTTCCTCTAGTTGAAGTTATAGTTCAACTTCTAAAATGAGATAATGACCTAACTAAATAATACGATTATGACAACAGACCCGAAAGTAATACCAGCACCATGATGCCAAGTATGTCAAGCAAAATGGGGCAGTAGCAATCAGGTGCCCTATTTCAATTCATAAAATCCAAATGAAGGAGCCTCCATGCCTTTACAGGGAAACCTGAGGGTGCATCCAGACCATTATGAAGTCCAGAAATCACAAAGGGGGTCCAGAAAGGTTAAGGAGGAATTGTAACAAAGTGATTAACAGAGGACACTCTGGACAGCAATCAAACGAAAAAGGAAGATGGCGGATTGACTCCTCCGCGAGGAGCAGGCTTCCGAGAGGTCTCCTGAATGCTTCTGAATGTTTCTCTCTCTCGCTATCACTATCGCTGAGTTCTAATTGCGGTAAAACAGAAGATACCACTCTCTATCTATTTGCTCAAGAAATATAACAATACAAAACTAAAACTTTATATTCTTACGATATTTACTTACCTTTGATGCTCTGGCGCGACGCTTGGCTCTTGCTCCTCTTTGGGAACACCCGGAGTTGCATCCATCGACGGACCGGTCAGAGGTGTTCTGTGCTCTACTGGCCTTGTCTGCCTCCTGCTTCACATGCCATGGCTCCTCCAAAGGTCACTGCTTTGCGTGGTGGACGCTCGAACCAAAACACCGCTGCTGTTCTTAATCCTACAAACGAGCTGACCGGCGGCGCAAGCAAGAAGAATGTGCCTCGAGTTGGCAGACCGGTAATGAGGTTATTGCAGTCGGGGAAGGCAGCGGATTTCCTTGTTGCTGGCCCAGAAGCTGCTATGGCTGAGATTGTAATGGAGGCGGTACAGCAAGTGCTTGGGGAATCGCCCGATTTAGCCTGTGATTCAGAGTCAGTATCCCCTTCAGGGAGTCAGACTGTGTTACACCTTGAGGGTACTTTGATGTCTTTACCTGCGCCAGAGGATATACACCTTCCCCAGTTACCTCATCCAGAGGTGATTGATGCCGCTGCTGCCTCCATCGGCTCTACTGGCTTTACAGGCTTAAGTGCAACTGATATAATATTATCGCCGATGCAAACACACTCATTTGTACAGTTGCCTGCTCCGGGCGCTCTTGACTTAAGCGACACAATTGATAATAAGAGAACTGTTCTACAGCCTGTGAGAGGCTCAGGATCTGAGTTAATAACCTCTGAAACTGAAACTGCTGAAACTGCCAAGCAGGGGGGTACACCTTTGCTAGAGCCTTTGCAATCTTTAGCTCTGACAGACTTACTTACTCCGGATGGTGGCAAACATTTAAATGGGCACTCAATAAAGCGGGCTACTAAAGCTGATGTTGAGTGCACGCAAGTCTTATTCAGCTCATGTGTTCTCGTGAGCATGAGCGTGACATGTGTGTCACTCTCATGGTCATCTTATTGTGTTTCATGTTATCTCCGTTCTCGTGGGGAGAATGTTTACATTGGAATGTCTTGGGGATTAATAAAGTTACAGTGTGTAACTGTTGTGGTATTCTGTAACCGGCGCTCGTACTATGCGCATCTCCTGCAATAAAGATGAGTCTCCAGCAACACGACCCTGCGTCTTTCTTCTTACATTGAGGTTCCTGGAATACCTTCTTGAGGATATACTTCCTACACTGGCGACGAGTGGGAACTAAATTACTATATTTTACATATTTTGTCACGAAGTGGATCTTTCAAGTACCGGAGCTCTGGAGCATATATCGCCTATTAATTTGGTTGGCACCTGCCGACTGGAAGTTCAAGATCCCAAAGATCATTTCCTTGCCTGTGGATATTACCACTCTTTTTTTTGGGGGGCAATTTTGCTTACATTGAATACACGAGGCTCGAGCGTCCTGCACGCTCTCCTCCAACGGCTCGAGCACCCTGCACGCGAGTCTTCAACAGCCATCTTTCTTCCTCTTTCGTCACGGCAAATGTGGTGATGTTGGTAGCGTCATCACGTGTGGAAGTTTGCTTTGTTTCATAGCAACGCTCGCACGTCTACGTTATGTTACGCTTCACCGGATTATCGCAGCGTAACCACAGTTTAAAGTTTGTCTTGTTTTTAGAGCAACGCTCGCACGTCTACGTTACGTTACGTTTCATCGGATTACCGCAACATAACCACCATTTACTCGCACTTTCTCCGGAGTTTCTTCTCTTATAAACGGGAGTACTTTACCGACTGTTGCCCATACTTTCTGGCATTGTAAGTTATACTGTGCATTTTCAACGCGCCCAGACTTTTATTGACAAGTACAATTGTATTATTCTTGCACAACTTATTACAAAGACATAAGACATTATTCTTACTTTCACACTATTATTACCTTGAATCATTCACACAATGTATTTCCTGCTTAAAATTTAAGTCAGTATTGCGTGTAACACTGTTGTAAGACACAATGCCTGGGATTGTTCCTCCTCCCTCTTTTCTCTCTTCTCCTGGGGAACCAAAAATGGACTGGGAGATATGGGAGCCTGTTTTTCTGGCATATGTCGAAGTCTTAGAAGGAGAAGAGTGTGAACCAGAGAGAAAATTAGCATTATTAAAACACTGTTTGGGTGGAATTGGTCTTAAAGAGTTTAAAAACTTACCTGCTCTTATCAATCCTGGCAATGTCAATGCTTATAAATATGCATCTATGCAGCTTAATTTGAGATTTGGAACAAAGAAAAATATTGTGATGGAAAGATTCATTTTTTATTCTAGAAAACAACAACCTGGTGAGTCTATTGAAGATTTCGTCTCAGCACTTAGGTCTCTCGCAATAACCTGCGATTTTGAACACATTTCTTATGAACAAGTGCTTAGAGACCAGATTCTCATGAGAACTAGTAACAAACAAGTACAAGAAAGGTTGTGGACCACATCTGACATGTCTCTCAATGCTGCTATAGACATAGCTAAATCTTTTGAGCATTCAGAAAAATTTGTGAAAGAAATTAGAGGTAATGAAAAAGGTGAAGTGTTTAGCATTTCTAAAGAAGTGGATAAAACCAAGAAAACCAATGTGCAAAAGAATGAAAACTTTCAAAAATATGATGTGAAATATAGAAATTTTAGAATTGATAATAGAAGGCAAGCATTACTATGTTATAGATGTGGTAGTCCTAGTCATTTAGGAATTCAAAATTATACCCGGCTAGTGACAACATCTGTTCTAAGTGTGGAAAAAAAGGACATTTTAGTAAAGTGTGCAGGTCTTTACCAAAAAGAGTAAACATTGTCCAAGATTACAACAAAAGTGAAAACTCTTATGAGAACCATGAAAGTGATATCAACCCTGTCATCAATATCTGTGGGAGTGATGGTATCATCAAGTTACCTTCTTGTTTTATTAATATTGATGGTGTTAGTATTCAACTTTTAGTTGATTCATGTGCATGGTACACTATTATTGCACAAAATATTGTTAAAGATAAATGGCCTAATAAGAATTTACTTCCACCTGATGTAGCACCTGGTGGATATACAGGACACAACATTGACCTAGTAGGTTATTTTTGGGCCAACTTAGAATTTTCTGGACGTCACACATATGGTAAGATTTATGTAGCTAAATCTGGACAGTCACTTCTCGGTTGGCCACACCAAGAACAAATGGGAATTAAACTAGACCCTAGAGCCGATCCCCCTGTTTATGTGGTTGACATTCCCAGGACCCCAGATAATGACAACTGTACATTTGTTTCAAAATTGAGATCCATGTTTCCAAATGTTTTTAGCAACAAATTGGGAGAGTACCAAGGATTCAAACATTGCATTAAGCTCTGTGACAATGCTATTCCAGTTCGGCACAGAGTAAAGGATGTTCCCCTATCCTACAGATCCAAACCTAAAGACATTCTAAAAGATTTGGGCACTAAAGGAATAATTGAACCTATTCAATCATCTCCATGGGTTTCTCCGATCGTTATTTCGGTTAAACGAACAGGCGAGCTCAGGTTATGTGTGGACCTACGCAGCCTGAATAATGCTGTCTGGGTCAATTCCCATCCACTACCTAATCTACATGAAATGGTTTCCACATTAGCTGGTGCACAAGTGTTTTCTTGTATTGACTTAGCCAGTGCATATCATCAGGTGGTTTTGGATGACGATTCCAAAAATCTAACCGCATTCATAACCCCTGAGGGTTTGTTTAGATATTGCTGCATGCCATTTGGCCTTGCCAGTGCTGCTTCAGTTTTCCAAAGGTTAATGAAGGAAACCCTTGAAGGGCTAGCATGTGCGTTAGCTTGCCAGGTCGACATTCTTGTGTATGGTAAAAATGCGGAGGAACATGATTATAATTTACACAAAGTTCTTTCTGCACTGTCAAGCAAAGGCCTCACACTTCGTGCAGAGAAATGCAGATTTAAAGCATCCCAAGTAGAATACCTTGGACACACTATCAGTGGGATTGGCATTAAACCCAAACACAACCACGTTGAGAGTATGACCAATGCTGAAATCCCTACATCCAAAGAACAGTTAGTAGCTTTTTTGGGTCTCACTGAGTTCTATGCAAAATTCATCCCTAACTATGCATCCAAAGTTGACCCATTTAGGTGCCTTCTAAAAAAAAATGTAAAGTTTCAGTGGACAGCAGAAATGTCTATTGCCTTTTCTACTTTGAAGAGCTTGATTGTAAACGCACCATGTCTAAAGCCATTTGTAAGTGGTAAAAAGTGCATAATTATGGTGGATGCCAGCAGCTCTGGTTTAGGTGGTGTGTTAATGCAAAGAGATGGTGTAAAGGAATGGATTGTGGCGTACTCGTCTAGAGCGCTACGCGAATCAGAGAAACACTACTCTGTGATAGAGAGGGAACTCTTAGCATGTGTATGGGGTGCGTAACACTTTAGAACATTCATATGGGGCACTAAGTTTGTTATTAAAACTGACCATAAGCCCCTCATGTTTATGATGGTGCCTGGTGGGGGCGCACTATGTCTGCAAGACTGGCCAGATTAGCTTCAAGATTGCAGAGTTTCCAGTACCCGTTGGAATATGTTCAAGGTAAATCTAATGTACACGATGATTGCTTGTCTAGGTTTCCTCCCATCACACCTGACCCTGAGGATGTTGAGAATGAAGAGTGTGAAGTGGCTTTTACCTCGAATGATGTTAATCTTATTTGTGGCGAACATACCTTTGTCCATGAAGACTTGTGGTTAAATGAGATGAGTAAAGATAAGGAATTGGAAAAGGTTATGCTCTACATTTTGCAAGGGTGGCCTGAAGAAAGGAAGTTGTCAGGTGAGCTAAAGGGTTATTTCAAAGTTAAGGAGGAACTAGCAATCGAAAATGGCATTCTTTTAAGAAGTGACAAGTTTGTTCCCCCTTTCAATCTGTGAAAGAAAATCGTTCTTTTGGCACATGAAGGTCATTTGGGAATTTCATGTACAAGAAGGCATATCAGAGAATCATTTTGGTGGCCAGGCATTGATCTATTTGTAGAACATTTTGTTAGGAATTGCTCTGAATGTGCTTCCAGTGACAAGTCTGCAGTTGCTCTGTGCCCCGCGCCACATCCTGTGGAATTTCCAGATGCTCCTTGGCGTAAGCTGGGTTTAGATATTATTGGACCATTTTCAGTCTTACCTAGACAAGAAGCCTTTGGAATTGTCCTAATTGACTATTTTTCAAAATGACCTGAGGTCAAGATGGTGAAGGAAGTCACCTCAGAAAATGTGATAGAATTTTTGGATGAAGTTTTTTTGTAGGGAAGGCATTCCCCAAGAAATTGTCACTGATAACAGTCCCCAATTTATTAGCAATAAGATGAATTTGTTTTTTCAGAAATGTGGTATCACACATAAGAAAATCGCTGTATTCCATCCTGAAGCAAATGGTCAAGTTGAAAGGTTTAACCGTGTCATAAAGGAAGCCATTCAATTGTCAGTAAAAGGTGGCCTGAATTGGAGAAATGCATTACAGTCCATGCTATTAGCATACAGAACTTCTCCCAATTCAGTAACTATGGTTAGTCCTTTCGAGTTGTTGAGGGCTCGCAAGCCCAGCACCAAACTTGTTCCTTGGTGGTTAAAAAAGACAGAGTAAATTCAGTGATTTTACTGATGTTGACCTTGAGAAGGTTCGATACAGAGTTGAGGAATATAAGGAAAAGATGAAACATGATATGGGTAAAAAAACAGGTCCAGTTAGCAAACAAGTTGTTAAGATTGGGTCTTTTGTGCGAATCAGAAGGAAAAATGCTGTTGGTAAAGGCTATCCAATATGGTCGCCTCCTAAAAGAGTTATTGAGGTTTATAAAAACACTGTGAGAGTGGATGCAGGTAGTGTTTGGAATCTCAACAGGATTTCCAGGTTTAAAGGTGGAACGATCATTAATAATGATTATGAGAGCAATGTATTTCTAGACTTTAAGGAACAAGACTGCACCAACACTTCAAACTTTTTTCCTACAGGAGGTCAATGTGCTCTTCAGAGGGGCATACGTTCTCGTCATCCTCCTATGCGATTTCAAGATTATGTCATGTTTTGAATTCATCATTATATGCACTCCATTTCCTTTTCTCATTGTTTTTTTTTTCTTTCTTTCTTTATTTTAAGGGAGGGAGGTGTGTTGAGTGCACGCAAGTCTTATTCAGCTCGTGTGTTCTCGTGAGCATGAGCGTGACATGTGTGTCACGCTCATGGTCATCTTATTGTGTTTCATGTTATCTCCGTTCTCGTGGGGAGAATGTTTACATTGGAAAGTCTTAGGGATTAATAAAGTTACGGTGTGTAACGGTTGTGCTATTCTGTAACCGGCGCTCGTACTATGTGCATTGCCTGCAATAAAGATGAGTCTCCAGCAACACAACCCTGCATCTTTCTTCTTACATTGAGGTTCCAGGAATACCTTCCTGAGGATATACTTCCTACAGCTGATATTCTATCTGCCTCCTCATCTGCAACAAATATGAATATAGATGATTCATCTGGTTATCTACCTGAGGATGCTGCTAACCTCTCATCCAATAAAATGAAAAAACGTAATTTTAAAATTATAACCAGGCTAGATCTTGCAGAAAGGCTCCTGAACCTATACCTAAAATGGGATGCATCAACAAGGCAACGTACCAGCATCAGTATACTCAAAAGTAAAGCCCCAGGATAGCCCTTTAAGTAAATGGGTAACCTCGAAGGGAGAAGTTAAAGCTATCATTTCAAGACTATCTGGTTCAAGGCAGGCCCGGCGTCTATCAGCGGTCAAAATACTTCTCCTTCTCAAACTACAATGGAGCAACCATCAAACGCAGTTATGTTTATTGGGGGCTCTCCCATTGCTTTTCCGGTTGGTTCTATACAAACTGCAAAGGAGGTCTCCATGTCTGCGAGTAGTGCAGTGAATACAGTTATAAATGCATTGAGGATGGCGCTAACATCAGAGCCAACATCAGAGCCCTCGTTAAGTTCAATTTTGCAGGCACTATCAACTCAAAGAACTGAGGTGCAGGAGTACTATATACAACTTAGGGCGGACAATGCCACGATTCAGCAGTCATTAACCACAGTAACTAGTAAGGTGGCTGTACTTACTAACAAGGTGATGGAACTACAGCAACGATTGACTGACAACGAGGATGCGATTTCACACTCTACTAATTGGTCCGTGATCATGACAGTCAACTCACAGCTTTACAAGGGAAAATCGAAGACTTCGAAAACCGGCAACGCCGGAATAACTTGAGAGTATTTGGGGTCCCGGAAGGTACAGAAGGTTCCGATCCACGGGCCTAAATGGTTCAGTTATTTCAGAAGGCCTTCCCTGATCTTGCTGATTGGGATTGGGACTCTCAAATCCAACGTGCACACAGGTTGCCAATTTTTCTCAATCAAACAGATCAGTCTAACTTACGTCGTCCACGACCGATGCTCGTCTATGTAGGTAATTTTCTACTACCTCAGGCTATTGCTATTAAAGCCCGACCTACTACACCGGTCGTAGTTGAATCATTTTCTATTGCGGTCAGATCGGATCTATGTAAAACTACCATGGACAAAAGATGGAGGATGCGACAGCTTATTGATTCTTGTAAGGCGCTTGGTGCCCTGGTCTATCTACAAGAACCGGCTCGACTGAAGGTTATAAAGGATGGTCGCTCACAGATCTATTATTCAGACCAGGAGGCAAAGCTAGCACTCTCAAGAATGCAGCAGAATTCTAAAGAATGACAGGAATAGACAAGATCTATTGGTGTTTCTTTTTGTCATTTCATGTTTTTCTTGTCTTCTGGGACTTCTGACATTTGAGTGGTGCTCTCTTTTCTTTTTTTTTTTCTTTTCTACATTTCTAAGATATCTTACTGGATTACTATGTTATTATTTATAGTAGGGAGGCTCTCGAGGGTGCTGCTCCTCTAGGCTATCTCAGATCAACAGCGGGTTAGTGTGGGTGATTCCTTTTCTTGAATACTGGGTGGGTGGGCTGGGGTGGTTCCTGACCTTAGGGTTGGGGTTGATTTTTTGTGGGTTTATTGGTGGAATACAGGAGTGTACTGGGGATTTAAAGTACAGGGGGTACAGATTGTATCAGATGCAAACAATTTGATAAATTGTGATGTTCAATGTTTTTATGTAGTGAGCTCATCTTTTCTAATGCTTGTATTTTGGACTTCTTTTTCTCTAAAAGATTTTTAAGGGATAACGTCTGGGGAAAGGCAAAAGCTATGCATAGTCTGAATTGTTACGTGCCTCATAATGGGGAGAATTAGGTGTATTAGCTGGAACATAGCTGGGCTGAATTCGCCATCTAAACGTCAGCTGGTTAGGGAAGAGCTTAAGCTTTATAAACCTCATTTGGTAATTCTGGAAGAGACACATTTGGCCTATAAGGATAGAGGTTTGCTCAAACAGCTGGGCTTTGAAACAATTGTATGTACTTCACAGGTTGTAGCAATTAGAGGGGTAGTGATCCTTAAAGATAAGCAATTAGTCTGCAAAAAACATAAAACCGCTTCCGACCCAGGCAGTAGGTGGGCCATGGCACAACTTGAAGTTTATAATATAAAATGTGTTTTTTTGCGTGGTGTATGGTCCTAACTCGGATGATCCTACCCTTTTTTTAATAAATGAATGCTAGATCTGCTTGACTGGCAAGGAGAAATAATTATTGTAGGGGACTTTAATTGCACTTTAAACTATGACATCTATTTAACTAATAGGTCCGCTTTTCCGAGAATGCGGAGGGTTCGAGAGTCAATTTATGAACTAGCCCGGATTCATGGTCTGACAGATGTATGGCAGACGCTACCGCCCACTCTGCCAGGTTATACATATTATTCTGTGCCCAATAGACATTATTCAAGAATAGATTTGGCTTTTGTTAGTAATAGTACTTTAGGAACTGCTCAAATAGAGGTCTGCCCATGGATAACCTCTGATCACAACCCTGTTTTGATAAGCTTTCAGTCAGCAGTTGAAGATAAGAACAAAAGATCTTTCTCGTTTCCTAGATATTTATTGATTGACCCAGAGTTTATAACATACACTCAACGGACTCTTAAGGAGTTTTTTCAGTCCAATATTAATACTGCTTCTCCTTTTATTGTATGGGACACAATGAAAGCTTATATGCGGGGTACTACTCAACAGTATATTTATCACATAAATAAAACTCAACAGAACAATCTGAAATTAACTTATGATACATTAAAATGGTTAGAAATCATGCATGCGGAGGAACTTAAGTCTAGCGGCCCAAACAGAGATCTAATATATGCTTCTCTAATTGACACACGCTTACTTCTGAGCAGGAAGCTCAAGGAAAAGATAGCAGCTGCTTTCAACAAAAAACAATCTCACCAATATGAATATAGGGGCCAGGTTGGGAGTATTTTGGCATACCAGATTGCGGATAAAAAATCTAGAACTCGGATAGACACGATAAAAGGTAGAGATGGCCGGTTACATACATCCCCCGATTCAATTTTAGAACAATTTACTCAATTCTATATGGCGCTCTACATCCTCCCCGGTAACATAGATAAAAGTGCACTGGACAGATACTTACAACTTGGGGAACCCTTGTCTCTGAGTCTAGAGGCAGCGGACTGTCTTCAACAAGATATTAATGATGAAGAAATAGCATCTGCTATAGCTGTGCTGCCTTCCGGCAAAAATTCTATTCTTTCGTTACTTTATGATGTTATACATCAGATAGGGGAAGGTGTGGGAGCTCCCAAGTCCTGGGATATGACAAACATTGGTTTTTTTCTTAAAAAGGGGAAATCTGCGGAGGACTGCAGGTCTTACCGCCCAATATCCCTCATTAATTCTGATGCTAACATTTTCGCCAATTTATTGGCTAACCGGTTAGCGCCCTCCATGCCGGACCTTGTATCTGATCAACAGCATGGGTTCATAATGGGTAGAGATACCACTGCTCACGTTAATACAGCCATAACAGCGTTTGATATTGCTAATAGGACATCTCGTAATTTAGGGATGGTCCTTTTAGATGCTGAAAAAGCATTTGACCGTGTTGTGTGGGATACATTATGGGCAACACTGATTAACAACGGGCTACCAGGCTGCTTTTTGAAGTGGATTTGTGCGCTATACATCAATCCACAGGCTAAACTTCTATATACCAACTTGCATTCGGCTCCTTTTCCGATACGTCGTGGTACCCGGCAGGGGTGCCCACTCTCCCCCTTGCTGTTTGCCTTATATATAGAGCCATTCGTTAAAGCATTAAATCGGAATACTCGTATTATTTCATTTAGCAATGGGATGTGTCAACTTAAGGCTATTGCGTATGCCGAAGATATTGCACTATTCACATCTGACCCAGTATCAGCATTGAGTGCAATTCAGGAAGAAGCAAAAACCTTTGGTCACTTCTCAGGTTACAAACTTAATTCCCATAAAACTCAAATTCTTCATAACTTGGATTTGCCTACCCTCTTACTGGAGGCTGTGCTGTTGCAACTTACTTGGGGGTTTGGATATCTGCTACTATTGAAGAAATTTGGAGACTTAATTATGAACCATTACTTCATTCGGTTACACAAAAATTGAAGAACTGGAATAAACTTCCAATAACTATTATTGGTAGGACTAATATAATCAAGATGACAATTTTACCTAAGTTTCTATATTTGTTCCAAGCTATCCCTATACGTGTCCCCAACTACTATTTTAAAAACTGGAGGGTGCCATCAGCAGTTTTATTTGGGGCTATAAGCAAGCACGCCGAGCGATACGCTCTCTTAAACTTCCCTATAAGCTGGGTGGATTACAACTTCCTGATTTCAAACTTTATTTTTGGTCAGCATTTACAGGGCGCTTGCAAAGCTTACTAACCGATAAACAACCATATTTTGGCCTCTCTCTGGCATTGGGCAAAGACAGCAAAATGGTTTTGTATAGGATTAATGATCCTAACTATTATAAAGGGGTCCGTTTTAAGACCATTAGGGATATGGTCCGCATATGGCACGAAATTCTCGATTACTGCTCACTTACTTTCAAAGATCTCACACAGCATGACTACTTTAAACTATTGAATAATCCAATTCTCCCAAGCATATTTCAAGATCTTACTGCTTGTAGATGGGCAAGGTGTGGTATTGAACGGCTCGGCCAGCTCTACGACACCAATGGTTTTCGCACTTTTGCATCATTACAATCTACTATTGATCTCCCACAACAATCTTTTTTTAAATATTTACAAATTTGAGATTATTTTTAAAACGACGACAAGTGCTGCTCCCTCACTCTCATGAATTATTGACTTACTTTTTAAATCTTTCGCTTAAAGCTAGAATTAGTTCAATATATCTCCAACTCTGCTGTTTAAGGGGCGATGACACCTGCCGTCTGGCCTCCAAAATGGAGTCAGACGTTAGATACTATTATAGATGCTTCTGAGATAGTCTCTGCTCTGGACATTCTAGATAATTCCATTCACTCAAAAAGTATGAAGCTGCAACAATTTAGAACTATTTGTATGCTCTACTACACCCCTGAAAGGATTAGTAAATGGCAACAAAAAGCACAGTGGTCTGTGGCAGATGGCGCAGATAGATCATGGTGTCCTAAATGCAATCTTATGGCAGCTAATATTCTCCATATGATCTGCACCTGTCCTATGTTGTCTGATTTTTGGGAGAAAGTCGCACAATATATTGCTCAATGCTTGGGTTCTGATTTTCGTTTACTAACAAAGAGATCATGCTAGGATTTAAGGAGAGTGAGAATCGTGCCATGAGAAGTTTTTATCCATTACACTAGTTGCCACCCGCCTTTGTATTGGAAGAGTATGGATTATGCCTAACCCGCCTATCTTCTTTGAATGGTTGGCTCTCATGAAAGACATATATGAGAGGGAACGGGCACTGGCTAAAACTAGAGCTATACGCTCATTGCAAAAAATCAGCCGCATATGGAAATTTCTCTTGTGATTTGTGTGATTCCCTAGACACATATAGTTACTTTTTATTTTTTTCTTCTGCTTGATATGATTATTTGCTACATGCATGTAACCAATTGTTATTCATTTTAGTTTACTTATTTCTTGTTTATGTACCCTCTGTATTCAAAATATTAAAACTAAATTTAAAAAAAAAAAAAGGACAGCAATCAAACATGCAAAAAATGTTTCCTCTATTAATGTAACTGCAGTAGACATTGTAATGAGTGTGGCACCTGGAGCAGTCCAACCTTTTGCTTTTCCTACAACAACCACTCAGCAACACACAGCATGCACACACAACTGCTCACATGGAGGCACATACACAAACACAAACACAACTGCTTCTACACTAAATATAATCAGTGTAAAAAACCTCACTAATTTCTGATTAGGGATAATTTCAACCTATTATCAATCAGCAAAGTAGGCTTCCAAATTAATGTTGCACAGGATGTCTTGCAAATATCAGCAGGCCTAAAGTGGCCATTTTGCCTTTGCAGCACTTTCTTAGTGGGAAGCAAGGTGGAGTAGATGATCTCTGAATTGGCTCAACCATGAATGGCATCAAGGTCTCTTTCTAGCACCATCTTCTTGCAGGAGCTGTTGTCAATATTTTAGCCTGGGCTGACCTTGATTTCCAGTCCGGCCTTGAATATCAGTGGGTATCGCTGCAATCTCATATTCAAGTCATTCATTCATCATGTTAACTTGTAAATCTTGTAGCACAGGGGTATCTTACAAAACAATACTCCACCCATACTGTTCCCTTATTAACTGGCTAAAGAATTTGAGAGAAAAGCTTGAACACGAGATGCACTAACAAGAATATGCTCATGCAACCTTGTCACTGAACACATCACAAACCCGGGGACACAATAACAAATGAGAATAATTTTCCTTGGGTTCTGTCACAGGAACCCTATGAAGAGAAACATACAACCCAACTACCTGCCCATGTGATACTTGGCTATCTCTCTGTCTCCTCCCTCCTTTCTAGCTTTGTCTCTCTTTCACACACAGACACATGGACACACACGCTCACACATTCATGCACAAACCATTACTGCCAGTAGATAAGAGCATTATCACAAGCATACAATTCCCTGCCCATCTGGAACAGTCCCATCCATGACATCCAGTCGGATGAGGTTCATAGAACTACATTCAGGTTAAAAGTAAAATAAGAGGACGATTTTCATGTTCAAGAAAATTAACCGGAAAAACTAGAAGTAAAGATCTAGGGCCATTTTTTATAATAAAACCATTTGAACAGGAAAAAGAATGATGCATGTTTATTAGATTTTTTTTAGAGAAACATTTCTTTATATACCTCTGACACAGTGCATTCTGCTAGACTATTGGTTGATCAAGAAATCTTTAGCACAAAAGGGATCCTTTGAATTTTTAGTGTGTTGTCCCTGTTTGTGCCAGGTTCACCTTTCGAAAGGTGCACCATAAAGCAAACAGGGAAAGTGCGACTTATAGAAAAAACAGCCCCAGATGTTTTAATGGACATCCAGCTCCGGATGAAGCAGAGCATAATAGTCATTAATGGGTCAAAATGGAGACCCTAGTTGTTCAGAGATGATACCCTAACTAACCCATCTTTCTCTACCCTACTTCTTCTGGTACCAAATTATGACTCCCGCATTGGCAAAGCCAAGAAATCTGGTCTTTGCTTGTGGGATTGTTACATTTTTTAATGAAAGCATGTGACACAAAATAAAATGAAAAACATGCAGCTATCTAAATTTGGCTGCCATATGCTTGCAATAAAAATATAAAGTTAAAAAAACATTTATTGAGGTGGCCATTTTGCAAGTGATTTGTTTTTTTAAATAAAAAGCCTTCTTTAGTTGTGCTATGTATTTTAATATTATTATTTGTGAAGGAGACAAAAATCAATCAACACCAACTTGTAGCAGATAGCTACAATGTTACAATTTCAAGCATTTTAGTACAGCAAGTTTAAAAAGGAGACACCAAATAAATCATCATGTAATAGGACACCCAAAGTGCGGGCAAAATAAATTGCTGGTATTTAGAATAACAATACAAATAAATAGAATAAAGCACAGTTGGAACCAGATTTGTCACTGAAGAGAAAGGACATATTTTAGATTGCACAGGCTGTGTGCAGTCACTTAAAGAGTAGGGACCCAATGGGTAAAGTGGCTGTTTCACTGCCCCATACAATATACTGTAATTTGACAGAAGTCTAATGTGAATTACAATTTAACAAACCAATAGATGAAGCCCATTGACCAGAAGCACATCTATGTATGTATATTTTGTATGATTGTTTTAAAAAACATCTGGGTGTTTGTGCTGCCCATTGAAAAGCAAGTTGTTTACATAGAAGAAACTTGCTTTGGTGAAGAATATCATTCATTACGCTAATAGTCTATCATTTGAATGTGGAATCTCCCTGTACAGAGAACTACTTGCTATTCCTTTACCAGCATTCAATGGCTCCAGAACAGAGCAGTTTCAGCGAGTTTATGAATAAGAGAAGATCTGGCCTGAGTTTCCTGGCATCATTGACTCAAAATAATAACATATATTAGATATTTAGTGAATACCCATACGAGCAATGGCGTCATCCTGAAGATCCTCAACCAACACCATTCAATCAAGAATATCCTTGCTAGTACTTTCTCCATGATATGTCAACTAATATGAAGATAACCAGATTAACCAATCCAGGACAGACGAAAAGGCAATAAAATGATATTCCTGAAGGTATGAGAGTGGAGGAAAGACCTCTCCAGCTCCACAAATTCATAAAGATCAATTTGTTTTAACAAGCTTTTAATTAAACAATTGAAATCTTACTCACAACACTTTCTGATATGATCTAATAAGGCAACCCAATGGGTCGTTGGACCAAACCACCCTGAAATGGCTTCCAAGACTGATGAGCAGGGAGTCTATGGATAGCCAGTTAACAGGAAATTATATAACATTACATACACAAAGATAACAAAGCAACAAGTGCTGTTAGTTCTACAAACTGTAGAGCCTACTGATATAGTCATGGCACATAAGTAATCGAGTTATTGTAAGTGGATCTGTTGTGTGGGTATCTGGTTGAATGTATGACTACACAAACATTTGATGTGCTATTGATGGATCATCAGATCCTGTCTTTGTTTTGCTCCTTCCCATAAAATTGTTCATTTAACGTGCCCAATGTATCATTATCCTGCACAAATATTTCAATACAACAGTCTTCAGTTCATTACGCTAAGTATGATTTCTCATTTTTTTGCTAATTGTCGCAGATGGTTCTCCTACCAGACTTACCGAGAGTTTCAGCTGGAGGCTACTGAGACCTTCAAGGTGCCTACAGGTGAGAAATGCCCTGCAGTTTGTGCTGCTGAGGGGCACAGAGGTAAATAAATCCCCCCCCCTTGAGGACTGGCTAATGGGTGACCCCATGCCCAAAAAACACATCACTGACATGTAAAAAGATTATAAACCACACCCCGATGTCCTACAACAACTGAGGGAAACGTGGGAGCGGGATATGGGGGACCTTCAAGACGGGGAGTACAATGAGACCCTTTGTGCCTCCAGAGAGGTTGCCATAAAATCAGGATTCAGGCTGGTTCAGCTGCGGATTCTCCACTGCTCCTAGTACTCTCATACAGTCCTGTTTAAGATGGGGAGGGCTGCCTCAAATCTATGCTTGAGGGGATGCGGGCAAGCCGGATACTTCTTATACATCCTTTGGGACTGCCCTGTAATACAGATATTCTGGGCCAGAACAGATGGTTAGATGATGTAGTTCTTGAGAGAGTAAAGGACTTTGACTACCTTGGAATATGCCTGTCCAGTGGCACCTCATGGCTAACCAGATTTCAAAGAGCGTCCTTACCCTAACCCACAGAGCGGCAGCCATACTGAAACTTGCAAGTAACACCTTCAAACATCCCATATCTCCCCTTCTTGAAATATGGAGAGCTCAAGTGGTGGCTGCTGCAACTTATGGGGCTGAAACCTGGTGTTATTGTAAAGCTGATTCCTTGGGAGTCGCTGAAAATAATATTTTAACAGCAGCTTAAAAACTTCACCAAAGTACCCCTTTAATTTAAAACACGACCTAATATGCATCCTGTTACTTCTCAGGTCAGATTGAAACCAGTACTGTACTGGATAAGAATCCAGAGTACTCCAGAGTTGCACCATTACAGAAATGTCCTCAGTAACATACTGAAGAAACAAACACTCCCATGGCTCAAACATGTGAAAGAGAACTTAGTGACTCTGGTCTCAGATGACCTTTGGTTAAATCCTGATTCTACCTCTTTCAGCTAGTTCTGATTGGTTAAAACTCGCTTTTGGGGAAAAGATGCAGGAAATATGATATGCTCCCAAAAACAAGGGTCCCTCATAGATAGATTTCTGGAGATGAAGCTAGTCCCAGGATTTGAGCCCTTTATGGATACGATTGAAGCACCTTTTACAAATGGTCTCTATATTCAATATGGACTGGGTGCCTTGCCGCTTGCCAGTTTCACTGCCAAGTGGAAGAGCCTGGCCAATGAGAGCAAAACCTGCCAAGCCTGTTTTAGTGCTGATGAAACTGATTAGCACCTTTTATTTTTCTGCCCTGTATTTAGACGTCAGCGCAAGCGTTTGGATTGTGCCTCTCTGCAGGAACCTGGGAGTTCGAAAGTGGAAGGTTGCACTGAGAATCTGTAGATCAGATACATCTTCCTAGATAATTCTCGGTAGCAAAATATCTCGAATCTGTATGGCCCATCCGATCCAAACTCCACCAACCAGGGATACTTGGTCTTAGTTAAGTTTATCTGGGCCATGGCTAATTGGATGAATCTTCTTTTCCCAGCAGATTTTGTTACTGATTAGTTTTAAGAATTTTACCCTGTATTTTATATGTCTTCATGCCATGTGGCTATTTTACTATTTGGTTATCCTCATGAGTTGATTTTACATAAAGTACTATTGAGTGAATTTTACTTATGATATCTCATCCGTTTACATTGATTTCTTGTCAAACAAACCAGAAACATTTGAAACGTTTTTATATTATATGAATTATTGTAAAAAATGACATGGAATATTGTAAATATTGAATGTGGATTGTTGCCTCAAGGGCTTTGACCGAAATAAAGTGATTGAAACAGAAAAAACGATATCTCAAATAAAAAGATATGTTAAAAAGAGATTGCTCATGGTTAAAATTAAACAAAAAGTAATGTTATGGTTTAGGAGCGCAACACGCATCGAAAACCATCTGGCTGACATTTACAAAGAAGCAAATTTAACAGAGCACTTGTGCAGAGAAACTGCAAAGTGCAGGTTATTACCGAGAAAAATGTGCCATTGCTCTGAGAATAAGACTTCATCTGTATTCACATAAATCTTCCATTTTCTACGATTAACGCTGGTTTACATATGCAAAAATGCTCAATTACTCAAAGGTCTTGCATTTCCAAATGTGTTTTATGAAAGGTTATAGTAAGGATTCCTATTTCCTGAATAATCTCGAGGTTCAGTATTGGCTGCTGATCTTTTTGATCAGAGTTAAATGAATCGTTTGTATTGCCCAGAAAATGAATTTCTAGTTTCGTCTGAATTATTTTATTATTGTTACTGCAGCAATACCCCAATTAAGAAATAATTGTCATGCCTTTAATTTTGGGTCTATTGTAACCTAGTTCTACTTGTATTATGCGAGCCTGTGACTAGTGCTAGTAACTATGAATTTACTACACTTTCCAGATAATCATCCACCTGTTATACATTTTCCTATGTCAAAAGAAAATTGGGCTTCGTTCACAAAGGTACACTTCTACCTTTAGGTAATTTTACGTTTTTTTTTGTATTCACAACCTACGAGTCAATAGTTAGTTTACAACTGCGAAGACTCCCCAGTCGGGGCGGAGAACTCCACGAATAAAAAGATAGGGCTGTCTTATCTTTTTATGTGCGGAGTTCTCAGCCCCAAGTCAGGAGTCTCTGCAGTCGTAGTAAAAAAAAACGTGACCTTACACAAAAGTGCAAGTTTTCCTTTGTGAACCAGGCCCAATTGTTCCTAACATTGAACATGTAATGGAACATTGTACCCAACACTTTATAAAACTTGACTGGTCACCTTTCATCTGTTGATCGCTGTGTTCAGGCTTAAATGTTGTTGACTTGGAAGATTAATGTTGTCTCAGGTGGAAAGAATAGTAAATAAACAGCATAGTTTACATTTTGAAATGCGCTGAAGGGGAAAATTATATTTTCTGATTAATAGTAAAAAGCAGCATTGGCTCCCCAGTAGTTTCTCCAGAGATATATGAAGTAATAACTAGGCTGTAGGACTCATCTATGCGCTGCACTGCGTGACAGGGAGAGGGTAGGAATGCGACATATTTAAGGCAAATACAGTGCATTCCTGTCCTTTCCCCCTGCATTGCCACCCTTTTGGCAGCCTAGTGCCTATTCAGGCACCCTTGCACCACGGTCCAAGGGTGCCTGTGTTGCATGCAGGATTGGGGCACCGTGCTGCACAAAACAAACCTGGGAGGCATATTCCTTTTCTATGTGTGCTACAGAGTGCAGTACACATAGAAAGAGGAAGAAATGAGGAGAAAAAGGGATATTTCTCCTCGTTACACCTCCGCTGGGAAGGTGTGAATTTTTGGAGCATCCTCAGGCTTACAAGTTCTTGTAAATCTGGGGATACGTTTAAATCCATAAGAGGTGCTTGGGAACACCCACGCAACGCCCATTTAACACCTTCCCAGTGTAGTAGTGAGCCTCAGCAAGGCCTACCAGTGCTTAGGGGTTCACCCTTCTCTGCACAGAGTCCTCAGACACTTAGGAAGAAGTTGGCATAGAAACTGGAATAAGAAAGACAGAGTTTATTAAACCTCATGAGGTGGAGCTACGTTTACACACCGCCCTTCGGTAATGCATGAAGTAGCACACTGAATGGAAGGACCATGGTCCTTTTATACCCACACAGGGGCTCAAATGGAGGCGGTACAAACACAAATGCTGGTTTTAGGTACATATAAGGTCATACAGAAAATGCACAGTCGACAAGTGGGTGGAGCTAACAGTTTCTACTTCTAGTAGACACATCCTGACATTTATAAACTCGGAACAGCTGCAGAGATCAACTGAGCATGTGCAAAGCAAAAGAACTAAATATAACTTGTCTCTAGGCAGATTTCAAGAGCAGTTAACAGGAAGGTAGGACAGAGCACATGGCGAGCACATGGTAGCACATGGCAGCCAAAATGGCTGCCAGAAATACAAAATGGATTCCACAAAGCGGACAATTTAGCCTCTGAATACAGGCTGTCTTCAGCCAATGCTTAACTTAAGTGCTGCCAAATTACAACAGACGACCCTTTCAGCATTGGCTGAAGACATTCGTTTATTTGGGGTAATCTAGATATTCATCCTGTACATCTATTAACATTATTTCGGCCACCTCTTTATTCAACATTTGTTGGGCCTTCGTTTCAGCAACGTTCCCTTTGGTAGGTATACAAGCAGAGATGCAAATGGAGCAAAGCATTGGACCACATTGGATACATACACAGCATGAAAAAAGTATTATAATTATTACACACAGGATAGTCAGTAGCTTCCAGCCCCAAGCAGAAACAAGAGTCCAAAACCATCCAGCAAAAGTCCAAGTACCAGTCTCTGGATGGATTTCTGCAGCAATCTTATGCAGTTTTGATATTGCGTCATATACTGAAGGTGAGTGATCCGGTATGAATACACAACAGCTGCTACCGATGATGCGACATGCACCACCTCGATCAGCCAAAATTACGTCTAGCACCATCCTATTCTGGAGTGCTACAATCCTTGCAATCTGTAGTTCCTCTGTAATGTTCCCAAGTGCCATAGCTGAATGATTGGTAACAGCTTCCACAACACGAGTTAGTCGCCTGATCTTCCTGCTATTTAATGCAGCACCCACAAAGAAAAATAAGCCCAAGTTGAAATCAACATATTGTTGTAGGGTAGTGTCGGTTTGGTCAACTTCATCCATACTTATTGTCCTCTTATTTCTGTTTTTGGAAATATCATTGTACAGTTTAAAATCACGGTACAATGCAGGTGCCAGAAACACAGGGGGCAACAGAAAAGATACATAACAGATTCCTGACCACCCAACAGGTAATTGATAATATCCGTTATTTCCACACACAAAATACGTGTTATGCGAGGCTGTGAAAGTGCTCTTATTGGCACCTTCAATGGTCAGGATTACAGTACACTCGCTCCTCCCCACTGGAATTCTTCCAACACTACAAATACACAAATCTGCTTTAGCTTTTGTCACAGAAATAACAAAAGGTCCAATGTTCTTTATTATTCTCACATTTGTGAAAACATATGGTGTTGAAATATTGTCCGGATGATACTCTTCCCATTCCCATTTAGTCCCTTTGGCTTGTGGATAACCTTCTTTATTTTGATAACATACTTTATTAAGTTGAAAAATAATCCCACCTACTGAAGGTTTTCCATATGCAAACAAGAGCGCATACCAAGCTTGACAAGAACCATTGTGAGAAAATGGAAGAGGAATAAAAGGTGTTCCTCCTTTCTTTTGATGTGCAGGTATCATCCCACACACCCAACAGTTGGTAGTATTTGTAGCATTGTGAGTATGGTGCAACATCTGGATAAAAGTATTGTTTAGATAAGATTGTCGATGCTTTTGCTCATGGTAAGGAAGAGTAAAGTAGTGGTGTTCCACGGGTACTGGCGTAGTGGCAACAAAAAGCTGTCGAACAGGAGCCACCTTCTCGATGTACCATGTAATTGCTGCCATAGCCACCATAGCAACAACAAACCCTACAGCACAAATGATTCTTTTGTTGGTCATTTTAGCAGCAGTAATGATTGATCTTTCTGAAAACTTGTTGAAAACAATCGTTGGAGCTCTTCTCCCTGGGCAGCCGCTGATTTCTTCACCATGGGCCAAAGCGGGTGTCACTACACTAATACAGGGCTGATCCCCCTCCCCTTGCCACATTGGCTCTCCGTTTCACTAACCCAGGGCGGTAGCTCAACCAGTCTTTTTCAAAACTGCAGATCCTTTCCTCGGTCTCAATTGATATCTGGATACTCCAGTGATCGTGTGGTCCGGGAAGACTTCCGCAAATTCGTCAGGTGAGATAGCTTGGCCTTTCTCCGTCTCCAGAATCTCTCGATGGTCGGTCAACACAGCAGGTTCTACCAAGGCAGGCGACACGCGTTTGCAGTGTGTGCTGTGGATCCAATTCTTTCTGTTTGTCACTCAAACTGCTGTCCTTGTCGCAAGGAGCACCTGCTCTGGTCCTCGCCACCTTGGCTCCAAGCTGTTCGATCTGTCGAAGACCTTGACCATTACATGGTCACCAGGACGGAGTTCGTGGGCCTCACCTGTAGATCTGTCAGGAAGAGCTTCTCGAACCTGTTGATGAATAGAAATCAAACTGTCAGTTAACTGTGCCAAATAATCATTCATCAGAACACAAGGAACATCATGTATGGGGCGTGGCTTAGGAATTCCCCAAATGTTCATCGGTCTCCCAAACACCACCTCCTAGGGGGTAAGACCTGATCGTGAATGTGGCACCGATCTTATGGATAGTAATGCCAAAGGTAGTGCATCTGGCCACTTTAGGGACGTGGAAGCCAGTATTTTCGCCAACTTTGATTTTAAAGTAGCGTTATACCTTTCCACCAATCCTGCTGATTGCGGGTGGAAAACTGTATGGAATTTCTGTTTGATCCCTAATCCTTTCAGGACATGCTCAACAACTTGCCCAATAAAATGAGGTCCATTGTCACTCCACAAAAGTTTGCAAACACCGTATCTAGGGAAAAACTCCTTTAGAAGCACCTTTGCTGTGGTGAGAGCAGTATTATCCTTCGTAGGGTATGCCTCTATCCATTTGCTAAAGGCACATACCACCACTAGGACATATTTCAGATTATTGCAGCGTTCGAGTTGGATGTAATCCATCTGCAAAACTTCAAAAGGTGCGGTTGGTGTAGCAAACCCTCCTATAGGAGTTCGTGTCCCTTTTCCAGGATTATACTGCCAACAGATCAAACAGAACTGTACTACCCTTTTGGCTGTGCTAGCAATTTCAGGATGCTCCCAAACTTGTGTAAGCAATTTAGTTATTGCTAGAGCTCCAACATGTGCCAGCCCATGTGCCATTTGAACCATAGGTTGTAAATAGGCCGCAGGCAATTTCCACTTATTCATTTCTTTGTTACGCCAACAACCCTCATCATCTAATATTCCTTCTTTAGACCATTGCTCAAGCTCTTCCACAGAAGCAGATCTCTGTATATCCAATACTTCCTCTCTAGCATCATGCCAACGCTCAGCTTGTGATTTCACTACGTACATGGGTGTAGTGCTTCGCTGCATTGCAGTCTCACGGGCTACGCGGTCTGCAAAGGCATTGCCTTGTCCTATTTTGTCAGTCACTTTCTTGTGTGCGCTACACTTCATAATAGCAACTCTCTTTGGGTATGTAAGTGCAGTCAAGAGATTATGCACTAACTCTCCGTGCATTATCTGCATCCCATGGGATGTAAGAAAGCCTCTTTCCTTCCAGAGTAGGCCAAAATCATGAACCACTCCAAAAGCATAGCGGCTATCCGTGTAAATGTTCACCCACAAGTCAGTGCTAAGCTCACATGCTCGTGTCAAAGCTATTAGTTCAGCAGCTTGAGCCGACTTCTGAGGTATGCGAGCTGTTTCCACTATTGTCTCAAGCGTGGTATTTGCATAAGCAGCTGAAGTCGTGCCATCTGGTAACTTCAGACAGGACCCATCAACCCACAGTTCCCCATCTACATCTGGAAGGGGCGTATCTTGCAAATCGATGCGACCCTTTGTCTGTTCCTCAGTAACGAATATACAATCGTGAGGCTCCTTTGACTGAGACTGAGTCGCAGGATATGGCAACAAAGTGGCGGGGGTCAGTGTCGCACATCTCTTCAAGGTAATATGAGGTGCTAGCAGTGTCAATTGGTATCCTGTCAAACGAGCACTAGTTAAGTGCTGAGTCTTAGTCTGATTCAAAAGGGCATCTACTGCATGGGGTACTAGCACCAACAGTTTGTGTGACAAAACTATCCCTTCACTCTGACGCATGGACACAGCCGTCGCTGCAACTGAACGGAAGCACCCAGGTAATGCACGAGCAACAGGGTCAAGAACTGCAGAAAGGTATGCGCAAGGACGCTGTTTGTCCCCGTGTGTCTGTACTAAAACTGACAATGCACATCCTTCTTTCTCATGTACATAGAGTGTAAAAGCCTTTGTGTAATCTGGTGTGCCTAACACTGGTGCAGAGCAAAGAGCTTGTCTCAACTGACAAAAAGCATTTTGACATTCATCTGTCCATGGAAGGGGGATCGGAGTGTTTTTAGTCAAAAGTGCTAGCAAGGGTTTAACAATGTGTGAAAAACCCAATATCCATTGCCTGCAAAACGAAGTCAGACCAATGAATGCACGGACATCTTTCTGTGTGGAAGGTACTGGGGTGTCTAAAATTGCTTGAATGCGATCTGGTGTCAGTGCACGGCCCTCCTTAGACAGAAGGTGTCCTAAATAGGTCACCTTCGGTCTACAATATTGCAATTTCTTCCGTGATACTTTATGGTGGTGTGTAGCAAGAAAAGAAAGCAAAGACAAAGTGCATTTCTCACACTGCTCAGGTGTATCAGCTGCCAACAAGATGTCATCGACATATTGTAATATTGTATGAGAGCCACTCCTTTAGACAAGGTAAAGGAATCAAGCTGTCTTTTTAATGCTTGACTGTAAATACTAGGACTCTCAGTATAGCCTTGAGGAACTCTACAAAATCTGTATGATCTATTATTCAAAGTGAAACCGAACAAATATCGGCTATCAGGATGAATAGGAATCGAGAAGAAAGCATTCTTCAGATCAATTACAGAAAATGTAGTTGCTGTTGGAGGGACCAAGGTAAGCAATGTCGTTATGTCAGATACTACAGGGTACTGTGGTACTACAATCTTGTTAACTTCTCTCAAATCGATGATAAATCTATAGATCCTAGTGTCAGTATCTTTTTTCAAAATGGGAAGAATCGGACTATTGCAGACATTGTAAGGAACTTCTTCCACAACCCCCACCTTAATTAAATCATGTACAATACGTGTGAGTGCTTCTTCTCCTTCTCGAGAAATTTTATACTGAGGCAGTCTTGGCAATAAAGCGCCCTCCTTAACACTAATATGTACTGGTGGAATAACCATTTGTCCTACATCAGTGTCCGAAGTAGCCCACAAAGTACTAGGGAGTGAGGCTAGTGCAATGTCCTCTTTAATAATACAAGATCTCTCAATCACAGGGTAGTTGTCATTCAAAATAACCCGTACTCCTTCCGGAGAACACCGTATCGTAGCCCTAAAATATTTAAGCATATCAAGACCCACAATATTGTCTGGTGTGTTTGGAGAAAGCAAGAACGGACATGGAGCAGTAAACTTATCAACATCAAATGCAAGTGGTTGTGACAATGGGCTAAGGGAAGGTGTTCCATCGAAACCTATCGATGTAATGGTTAAGCCAGACAGGGGAGCCCTTGGAACCAATTGTTTAGACAAGGCGCTACGAGTAGCTCCTGTATCAACCAGAAACTGATCAGTAGAACCCAAAACATGTGCTGTAACATAGGGACCCCTCTGATCTACTGGAACTTCAACTGATTCCTTACCCCATCCTAGGCAATCCTATGCATAAGCAGAGTCTTGAAAATCAGAGGGCACATAGTCAGACATTTGATATTGGTTCCTTCTATCAAAAGTGTTAAACCCATCCTGCCCACGTATATTAGCATCAAACCGAGCACGATCATTCGCGCTTCCTCTAGGCCCTTGATATCCTGAACGATTTCTCATTTGTCCCCGACCACGTAGATTCTGCTGAGCACGCAGCACTGGACAATCAGAAAGCCAATGTCCAAATTTTTTGCAGTACGCACACTGATCAACAGACAAATTCGAACGGGCAGAGGAAGGAAAGGACGAACCATAAGATCCACGTCCCCCTCTATCATTACCTCTAGAAGGCGGACCATAAGCTTGAGCCAACATAACCTTTGTTTTCAACTCCTTAGACTTTTTGTCCTCATTACCTTTGGTTTCTAATTCTTGCCGCTCATAATACTGGGCCATAGTTAAAAGAGAAACCGGAGAAGATGTAGTCCATGAACTCTCACTGGCCTTTAAGCGACTAGCTATTCCTGGCAAAAGGTTTGCGACATATTTATCGACAAACAGATGCCTACCCGTGTCATCTGTCAATGACTGGCCACTAAAATCGTGAAATGCTTCTTCAAAGCGTGTGAAGAAGTCAGAAACTGATTCATCTACCTTTTGCTTGCAAGACGCTAGCACTGTCCAATCTATCTTTTTAGGGGGAATGATCGTCTTTAACTTAACTAATATAGCTGCCGGAAGATTTAAAATTAACTGACACGGTTTCTGTGCAGGTTCTCTATCTTCATCTAACCGCTCTAAATCTTTCCACAATGCTCCAAATGTCGCATTATCATCTATTTTGCGCACAGTTCTCCACATATCAGGTGGTAATATTAATGCAAAAAACAAATCAATATCCGACAAAGTCATAGTACAAGAGCTGATTGCACCCTCAACTTCCTCATAAA
This sequence comes from Calotriton arnoldi, assembly GCA_963921515.1. Taxonomy (NCBI): domain Eukaryota; kingdom Metazoa; phylum Chordata; class Amphibia; order Caudata; family Salamandridae; genus Calotriton; species Calotriton arnoldi. The sequence goes on from CAWUFW010018094.1 coordinate 88,629, forward strand.
AGGCTGCTGGATTCTTTCGCGGGTCAGGCAATGCATTTTTAAGGGCTATAACAGCTGCTCTATTCCAAGGAGTGTAAACCCAATTATAAATAAAGTACCCTTTCGCATTAAGAGAAGTCTTATCATCCTCTGTACCCGTTCCTTTAGGAGGAACATATAAAGGCGCGGCTTCCCGCATGGGTTTCACATGAATTACAACATTCTTATCTGTTTCAGGAGTAGAAGTTCGTGCCATGTTGATCTGAGATGCTAGTGCAGCTGTTTCTGCTGCCTTTTCTCCTCTCGCAAACGGGCTGCTTCAACACGCAGTTTAACCAAGCGTCTGATCGTGTCAGCCACCTGGGAGAAGACAAAAGACCGTCACGTAATTGTTTACAATCAGCTGCTACATCATCGGGCTCCACTTCTACCGAATACTTCCTAAATTGTTCAATAACCTCTGCAGCAAATGTATCGGTAAAATATATTTGCTCCCTTTCCTGCCATCCTTTTATACTATCTAAAAGTTCAGAAGCAGTGGTAGTACTACGAACGGCTTTACGCGCAGTAGATCTGATGTCAGATGCACGCTCAGCAGATAGCATGGAGCGAGTTTCTCGAGCTTTGTCCTGGTCTGAAAAAGAGTCCTCATCTGACTCATGAGGAGCGGAAGAAAAAATATACGGAGGTGGAGAACGATCTAATAACAAGAAATCATCTTGCGGTTTATTAAGGATAGGATAAAGGGGCTGCCTAACAGCGTATTGGCCAGATACCTGTAAATGGCGTTCCCTATCTTCCCTCTCTTTAATTTCTTTCATCTCCTTGTTTTTTAACTCTAATGCTTTCGCATAAATGGTCTTTCGCTGTTCTTTGTCAATCAAGGCTTGCTCACGCTTCATTCGCTCACGCACTTCTTTCTCCCACATTCGCACACAATCAAACATATCTTGCCTAGTCTTTCGTTTAAACATACATTGTTCCACATACTGAATTTTTCGCAAATCAAATGACCCATACATAGGCCAACGCAACTCAGAATCTTTATTAGTATAGTTGTTCCATAACGTGCAGTACATTATAGAAGAAATACCATACTTAATATACATATCCCTATTAGGCGTCCCCTCCGGGAGGCTGGTTGTGCTTCGTCAAGTCTCAAATTGGTACCACTACAAAAGCAACACATCCTACGAAGTGTGCTGAAAACAGGCATGCCAAAAAATAGTGCAAAATATGCAGTATTATAATCAAAGTAGCGCTTAAGGTACTCTTCGTACGTTGCGCTGTTCAAACAATTTTAAATAGAGAAAATTCTCCTCATTACCTGCCTATATGTATTGCAATGCATATATAATTTACAAAACAAATTCCAAAATTGGCCAATCATACAAACAAAGCCACAGTAAGTGTTACTAAAACTACCTTACCAATCAAAGGCATCAAACCAAGAGCAAGTGCCGCAAAACGGCTCTTACCAATCAAATGGTGTCCAGGTTCCAACTGCCAAGTTCTCAAATCGACCAAATGGTCACTGCACGGCGAATCAACAGAAGAGATCTCAGTCGAGGACCGGCACCGCCGGGTGGTCAGATCAGAAAGAAAGGAAAACGCCGTGGGTGCCAAGACTCTGGTCTCCTCAGGCAGCGATCGCGTCCAAGAGCGAGATTCCAATCCTTCGTCTCGACCAGTCCTTCGGGCATCCGAGTCGCCGATGAGCCCGCGTTGGAAGCGCCAATTTGTAGTAGTGAGCCTCAGCAAGGCCTACCAGTGCTTAGGGGTTCACCCTTCTCTGCACAGAGTCCTCAGACACTTAGGAAGAAGTTGGCATAGAAACTGGAATAAGAAAGACAGAGTTTATTAAACCTCATGAGGTGGAGCTACGTTTACACACCACCCTTCGGTAATGCATGAAGTAGCACACTGAATGGAAGGACCATGGTCCTTTTATACCCACACAGGGGCTCAAATGGAGGCGGTACACACACAAATGCTGGTTTTAGGTACATATAAGGTCATAAAGAAAATGCACAGTCGACAAGTGGGTGGAGCTAACAGTTTCTACTTCTAGTAGACACATCCTGACATTTATAAACTCGGAACAGCTGCAAGATCAACTGAGCATGTGCAAAGCAAAAAGAACTAAATATAACTTGTCTCTAGGCAGATTTCAAGAGCAGTTAACAGGAAGGTAGGACAGAGCACATGGGGAGCACATGGTAGCACATGGCAGCCAAAATGGCTGCCAGAAATACAAAATGGATTCCACAAAGCGGACAATTTAGCCTCTGAATACAGGCTGTCTTCAGCCAATGCTTAACTTAAGTGCTGCCAAATTACAACACCAGGGCAGAGTAACACAATTTAACGATTTGAACTGCATTGCATTACTCCAGATTTGTGAAGGTACTCAGAGCCACGCAAAGTGGCTTTGCTTGGCTTAAACAATGTGACTTAGAGGTTTGCGTCACGCATGTACCACGTTGCGTGGTGCAAACGTGAAGCAACCCACTCATAAGTAAGTCCCTACATTTTTACTTTCTATTCAGTCTGATCGATTTTGCTCTTCATATCGCATGTTTTCAGCCATATCCCTGGTGAGAAATCCTGGGATTCTCATGCTTCAGAGACCCTTGAATTACACAATAGCATGGCTGCAGTTATTTCGACATGAATTTAGATTTGACTCACTTTCGCCATAATCCACTGTCTGCTGCATAGTTTTAAGATTAATTTAATGTTTTTTTGAGCTCCCTTGAATTGAAGGTTATCAAAACTGCTACACATGGGAGAGAACATAATATCAGATACTTTGCAGAAGATAATTATTCAGCTTTCTAGCTGCTCATTGCTATGCTCAGACTTTAAAGAGGCACTACTGTAGTGAGATGGTATTCACCTCTGTGATTTATTGACTGTAAGAAATAACTTCATATGCAGTAGAAAATAAAACAGTACATATAGTAAAGTAATTTATATAGGATAATCGTTCACAACACTGAGGCATAAAATGACACAATGGCTAGATAATTAATTTGTTTGCCAAATAATCTCCTTTCCTTTGCCACATAATGTAAACCGTGATGTACAATTTGTCTCTCCATTGCGGAACATCTCCCAGATCTCCATTGCTGCATAATTCCAATGGCACTGCTCAATCACACTATTTCGTGAAGTTACATACTACAGTTGATGAAAAAAATATCAAATCTAGACTCTAATCCTCCTTATGCATTGTTGAACTGAAAATCCGAAATGCATGGGTTCATAATCTGTCATCCCAGTCAAACCTCATATTATTGTTGTGTCATGAATCTTTATCAACAGCCTACCCTGATCAAGGTTGTTTCCATGCTTCTGTCTTCCAAATAACATCTATGAGTTAAATAACTTCTTATGAAGCTCTTGGAGAACCACTCAATATGTTCATGACTACCATTACTTTCAAGGAGGACAGCTGGAAATAATTAGGTGGTGGGGTGGACGTAGGGGTGTGAACAAGAATGAGAGAGTAACGATTAGAGGAGTGGAAGGGAATCAAAGATGATTAAATCATATATTTTAAACCATGTGGGACTGGACATTTTACGGTCCTAATCAAGCAAGGTGTTGTAGTGCTATTAAGAATTATATATTGACCATTGGCTCCATTTTACATAATGGACTCCATTTTCTGTGCTGACACCATGTTGTGTAACGGACTCCATTTTCTGTGCTCACATGTAGCTGCAAAGTGGGGAGAGGATGTTTTCGCTCTTCACTTGTTTTCGCTCCTCACCGATCAGAGTGGACTGGAACATGTTGTGTAGGATGTGTGCTTGGTACCTTTCAGGGACTGTGTGGAATGTACAGCTCTGTCTCGGAGTCAAAATACAGGAGCCTGGCCAGTTTCTGTCTTGACCTTGACTCAAACCAGTATGCCCAGCTTGGTTTTTCGTAACAGAAGAAAGGGGGCGAGCTTTCTAGAACCTTTGCCTCACGTTGAGTAAAAGGTATTAAAGCCGGAGAATGTTGACAGCCGTATTGGAGCTCATTTGTGGGGCAGACGTGTCGTCACAAAAGAACGGAACTTGAGTCCCGTTGCGAGTCTATGCCTGGCTGTCAACGGGCTCCCCAGCTTGAGTTAGCAAGGATGTCGAGTGAACGATCGGTGAGGTGTTACTTACTTTGTGTATATAATTTCTAAGTTTCTTTGCTACATGTATATATGCTACATGTTATTCTTGTTTTGTGCTTAAGTTACTTGATATTTGGGAGTCTGCATCAACCGATCTATTTTGCCTTCCTTTCCAAAATATTGAATTAATAAACATGTGTGTGTCACTTTAAATGCACCTGAATTTGTTTTCTGGCCTCACCTTAAGAAAGGGCTGGGTCTTGTTTTATCGCCTCGTCTTTTGGGAGTGCTGTTTTACGTGTGTTATTTAAAGGTGCAGCAGTGCATTTGCCTCCTATCGGGAGTGCAGGATTTAGGTGTGTCCTATTATGTCAAATTAAAAGCACGACATTTTGGCATCACGAACAGGATTCGAAAAAAAAATCAAAGGGGAAAGAAAAATGTTTTCTCGAAAAATGAAGGCAGATTCCCAGATACCAATTGAAATACCAGGGTGGGAGGTAGTCCCCTATGGTATGCTTGCCCACGAGTGGGCTCATTGCGCTGGGCTAAGTGAAAACTGGAATGTGTGTTTAGCTGACGCTGAGCCAGCACAAGTGGTTGCGTGTTTGCAAAAAGTGCCTGTTGAGAAAAGGAAAGAGCTTAACACGTTAGGGCGAAGAGGCTGGATCCTCTTATGTGCTTCTCGTAAAATGCATGACAAATGTGTTCAGCTGCAGCAGGAACATGAAAATATTGAAAAACAGTTTGTTGAAGCCAAAAATACCTCTACGATTTTAACTTGTCAGAATAAGCTATTACAAGATAAGTTGGAAACTTACCAGACTGTGGCGGAAAAGGCTGCAGTACGTATCGTACAATATAAGTAAAAGAAAAGGAGGGAAAGGGTTAACAAGAGAAAAGTGCATTTAGCTATCGCAAAGGTAGGAATTGACTGGGACTCAGAAACGTGGGATGGGAATATTTGGGATTCTTCAGAGTTTTCAGACTCTGGAGGAGAGTGTGATCACGCCAGCAGGCAGGGTGAGTCGGAAGAACGCAAAGTGGTTCAGGCGCAGCCCATATATCGTAGGAAAATACAGAGTGGTCCAAAATTTCCACAGCGGGATGCAATGGATTCTATGGAGGTTTTTAATCAACAGGAGATTAATGACATTTTAGACAGGTTCCGACAAAGACCCTCAGAATCTCTGCTTGCATGGATGGTAAGGTTGTTTGATATGGGAGCCTCTGGGATAATGTTGGATCACGGAGATGCAGTGATAATCTGCACACTCAGTACTGATCCTACAGTGCAGGTGCAGTTTAGGAATTACAGGGGCGATAATCAAACTAACCTGTTACAATTGGCAGTGGTTGGATGCAATCATAAATACACAACAGAGTCAGACTGGCCAGTGAATGATAAACCTTGGTATACATTGAGAGATGCTATACAGAGGCTTAAGGAGAAAGTGATGAAAACTGCTATTTTTCTGGATAATGCACATAAGTTGATGGATGGACTGTTGACTGTGTCAGTGCGAAATAAAATAATCCATTTGGCTCCCCCTGCTTACAAACAGGTGATGATGACTTTGCTAATTAACACAAACTGGTAATAATTTGGCGCAGGTGATTGAGGCAGTTTGTGAGTTGGGAGAGTTGGGGGACTGGATAAAGACGGAAAGAGCCGCCAGATCTGAGACACGTACAGATAAATACAGGCCGTCTAGGAGAGATATGTTTATGGCTGTATTGAGGGATGGAGTGAAGAACGAGAAGATAGATGGAATAGAGACTAGAAGTCTGTTGGAGATCTATCGGAAAAGAGGGTTGGACAAAAAAGACGGAGGCAGGAAAGTGAGTAAGCAGAATAAAATTCAAGTGAGTCAAAGAAAGTCAGAGGTGGATGAAGAGGAAAAGGAGGGTGAGTGAGCTGCCCATTTGAGGATGAAGGAAGGGGGAGATTCAGAAAGTGAATGGCTCAGTGAGAACCGGAGGGGGAAGGAGTTCCCCCGAGAGTGTGACAGGTTGTACCCGGATTTGACCTGGGCAAGGGTTGACAGATTGAAAGCAGATAAGGAAATAGGTCAAGCTCCGGTACAGAGATGACCTCGCAAAGACAATAGACCTCATGTTGACACAGAAATTTATTGGAAACAGCGTAATGTTCAGAAGGCCCGAGCCCAAGTAGACACCGGAACGGAGGCCACTTTGATATATGGAAATCCAAAAAAGTTTAAAGGGCAGTATTTCACAATCACAGGCTTAGGCGGAAAAGAGACACCAGCTGTGCAGATACAGGTCCAAATGAAAATAGGGAGAATACCAAAAAGAGAGTACACTGTATTTATTGTGCCCCTCTCTGAATATATTATTGGAATTGATATCTTAAAGGGAATGACTCTGTATTTGGAGGACGTGTATTATCAATTTGGATCAAAAAGGTATATTTCAAGTGGCGCCGTAAGGGTGGGTCACTTGAGGATTCCTCCAGTGAAGGTGCCCCAGGCTACTAACGTGATTCATTTGAAACAGTACAGAATTCCAGGAGGGCTTGAGGAGATCAGTGCAACCATACAGGATTTGATAGAGGCAGAGGTGGTGACTCAATCACTACCGCCTGGAATAACCACGAGCGGCCTGCGCACAAGAGTGACGATAGTTGGAGCATGACAGTTGATTATTGCGAATTGAAAAAGCACACACCTCCTTTGATTGCCACTGTCCCAGGTACCGTTTCCTTAATTGAGAAAATACAGAAGAATCCTGGGACTTGGTATGCGACTATTGATATTGCCAATGCTTTCTTTTCTATACCAATAGCCCCTGAGAACCAAGAGCAATTTGCATTCTCATGGAATGGTAGGCAGTATACATTAAAAGAAATTGCCTATGGGGTACTTGCACAGCCCTACTATCTGCCACTGACTGGTGGAGGGTCACTTAGATGAGGTGCCAGTTATTCCTGGGGTACAGCTTTTCCATTAAATTGATGACGTCTTGATACAGGGAGAGACACAGAGCAAGTGCAAATTCAGCTGGACAGGATTGTGGAGCATTTGCAGAGTAAAGGGTGGGAGATAAATCCTGCAAAGGTACAAGGATCCTCTCAAAATGTGATGTTTATGGGCATTCAATGGCATCAGGGACACAGAGAGGTGGTGCCACAGGTGAGACAAAAGATTAAAGAATTTTCTGTGCCACGAAATAGGAAGGAAGCCCAGAGGTTCATTGGATTGTTTGGTTTTTGGAGACAGCATATCCCTCACTTGAATCAGATTTTGACCCCTTTGTACAAAGCTATGCGAAAGAAAAATGCATTTGAATGGGGAGAGCAGCAGCAAATTGCGTTCGAATCAGCAAAAGAGGCTATACAGCATGCTTTGGATTTGTGGCCAGTGCGGGAGGGGGATGTTGAGCTGAATGTTACAGTACAAGGACAGTATGCTAATTGGAGTCTGTGACAGAAGCAAGGAAAAACAAGGGTGCCTTTAGGATTTTGGACAAAGAAACTGCAAGATGCTGGAGAGTGGTACACTCCCTTTGAAAAACAGTTGCTTGCATGTTATTGGGCCCTGGTGGATACTGAGCAGTTGACCCTAGGGCACAATGTGATTTTGAGACCTGAGATTCCTATAATGCAATGGGTGATGAGTTCCCCCAAGACTCACAGAATAGGACATGAGCAAGAAGCCAGCATAATCAAATGGAAATGGTACATACAGACAGGGCCCGATTAGGTCCAAAAGCCACTGCAGTGTTGCAGGAGCAGGTGGCACAAGCCCCAATGGGAGATACAGAGGTGTTGCATGATGTTCCTGAGATACAAGAATCTCCTGTGAAGTGGGGTAGGCCATTTGAAGAATTGTCTTTAGAAGACAGGAAGCATGTGTGGTTTACTGATGGTTCAGCCAGGTATGTAGGGGCTAAAAGGCACTGGAAAGCGGTGTCATACAATCTGTGACCAAGAAATAGTTGACCACTACTCGAGAGGGAAAGAGTAGCCAGTTCGCAGAACTATATGGTGTGTATCAAGCTTTGAAACAAGAATTGCCAGGAAAATGTCATAAATACACTGACTCGTGGTCCACTGCCAATGGGTTAGCCACTTGGCTTCCCACGTGGTATGCCCATAACTGGATGTTACATTCAAAGGAAGTGTGGGGTAAGGAACTGTGGAAAGAGATCTGGGCCAAGTTGCCACAAAGCACAGTTACCGTGTATCATGTAGATGCTCACTGTTCCACCAACTCACTCGACCGCTGGTTAAATTCCCTCATAGATGAAAAAGCTAAAATTTTGGAGGCCAAGGTGGCAATGCGAGATTCTGACCTGGTTGGGATTGCGCAATGGGCACATCTGAAGTGCAGACACTTCGAAGAGAAAATTACTAGCAGGTGGGAAGAGAATAGAGGGACACACATTCCCCTAGATCTGATCAAAACTGTGATTTCACAATGTCCTATTTGTCAGCATACCCAACATGGACCAGTCCCATAGATAGTGAGAGGCCAGCTAGGCAGAGAAAAATTACCAGCACAGATCTGGCAGATTGATTACATTGGGCTCCTGCCAACTAGTCGAGGATGTCAGTATGTGTGCATGGCTGTAGACACATACTCTGGATATATGATAGCATTTCCATGTAAACATACTACTCAGTTGAACACATTGAAAACGTTAGACTTGTTTATTTTGTACTATGGAATTCCACCGCAGATTCAAAGTGACAATGGGTCTCATTTCAAAGGTAAATTGGTGCAGGATTATTGTGCACAACACAACATTGAGTGGGTCTTTCACATTCCCTATTACCCGCAGGCTGCGGAGTCTTATTGAAAAGGATGAATGGATTGTTGAAAGATCAATTGAGAACGTTGTCTGATGGATCATTGAAAAATTGAAGAGATCATTTGAATGAGGCATTACAAATACTGAACAATAGACCCTTAGCAAATGCAGAAACCCCTCTGATGCGAATGTTAACCCCAGCCTTGCAGATTCAGCCTCATGTAGCCACTAATACAATCCTCTACTGGGAGACAGCTCCCAGAGCTTTGGCTCCATACCAGATGACACCAGAGGCTGTAGGTCTTGATTTACATGCTTTGAAACTGTACAGACTCAAACCAAGAGATATAGCACTTATTGAGACAGGAGTGGGAATCCAGATTCCCCCGGAGCACTTTGGTTTGATTGCCCCTCAATCTGGGTTGGCTCTCAAAGGCATTCAAGTGCTGGGAGGGGTCATTGATGCAGACTATCAAGGCGAAATAAGGTTATCCTACTGAACAGTGGAGACGCTGAATCGATAATACAAACTGGAGACAGAATCGCTCAAATAGTGATTATGCCAGTGTACGGAGGGATAGTCAACACGGGGACTGCCCCATCCCTTCTCACTGTGCGAGGGGAAGGAGGGTTTGGCTCCACTGACAAGAATCCAGGGGCCAAGGTGTGGGTAGAATTTCCAAATAGTCCCCCCGAACAGGGAGAGGTTATTGCAACAGGAAAGGACAACGTCCTGTTAATTATGAAACCAGGGCAGGAAAAGTGGGAACACATGCCTGCTGATAAATGTTACTTGCAAGAATGAATAATACCTGTTTGTTCTATATTCTTTAAGATCACAGCATGGAGTGTCTGTGCTCTGCTTGCGCTCGCTGGAGTGTGTTTGGTTGTGTTCGAGTGGGGCCGGGATGGACCGGGAGCCCCTTACTAAGGGGTGGCCAGCCGGCAGCGCAGATTGACAACATTGCTAACTCGACCTGACAACATGTGGTCCTATCTTGCACAGAGAGTCCTCAACAGGTCGTACTTTTGCATGACAAACATGAAGAGCACCATGGATATTATTTCCATGTGCCTAGTAGCTATACCTACCCCCATCAATGTACTGCTGCAGTCATTCAATGTCACAAATGCAGATGGGGCAGTGGAGAAAAATGATGTGAAAACGCACCTGTCACCTTATGAGTTTTGCCAATTTTGTCCAGAAATGCCATGTCGTGTAGTTCCTATATATCCTATACAGGATCTGCACATTTGGATAACATAAACTGTGGGTTTGGTGGCAGACTGATTACGTGCACCCCCACCGGATACGTTAGCCTGTCTGTATCAGCTACCTCACAGTGCCACTAGAGTCTCCTCTTATCTGGGAGAGAATAGTTCTTGGCAACCTCAGAACATGACAACCCTGATCCCCCAGGATAGTGGAAACAATATACTACCTTTCGTTCAGTCACTCTTGCTTACTTAGTTCGTCTCAGAGAGATACACAGAATAAACAGGCTGGTCATTTTCAGTAAGAATTTATTGAACAGTTGTTATTCTAGTGTAGAATATATGAGCTGCAACAACCATTAGACAGTAGCAGAGATATATGATTAGCAGTACTGCGAAAGTAAAGGGATGGTATAGTTCTACCATCTTGCAGAAATCATGAATATATACAAGTACATAAAACACATGATAAAAAGTGCGTACTCCTACGATGCCTCCCTAACTAGATGTACTTAAATGTACCTAGCATCTGTGTTGGTGTTATGCCAAGAATCCCTACAGGATCTAGTCAACCCCATTACCTTAGAATGAGAGAATATGAGACCCAGTCCTGGTCTCGAGTTGGACACCCCGCGAGGGATGTTAGACCACTGCGAGCTGGAGCGTCTGCATGCAGGAACCTCAGCGTCTCTGGTCAGTGTGTCAGTCGGGAAGACGCAGAAGGCTTTCCGTGTCCCTCCCCGCCCTCCCACCCACAAATCTGTGACATCAGCGCGCCGCAAGGCGCTCTGATGTCACAGTTTTCCCACCAGAGCCGAGAAAGCAGCAGGTAAGGCTACGCTCGACTCCGGTGGGGAAAACAGTCTGAAAACGGCCTCCCCAGTTTTCAGGGAGGCCTCGTTTGAAAGGGGAGAGTCTCCCCTTTTAAATGAGGCGATCCACAGCAAGGAAACTCCACTAGACACCAGGGCTGTCTTTGGGGGGGTCGGCCCTTGTGGGAATGGGCCAGCCCCTCCCTCGGGGGCATATTTTTTTAAACATAAACGTTGACTTATTCTGGGGGGGAGCGTGATCGCCCACCGAATTTGAAAAAAAAGAAAAAAAATGGCGGCGCAATTGGCAGGGGGTCGGTCCTCCTGCTCAGTGACCGACCCCCTATAGGGGAAATTTTTTTTTTATAGACATGTGCTTTCCGTGGGGGCCACGATCGGCTCCCAGGCAAGCCATAGCTATAAAAAAAATATAGAAAAAGAGAGATCTCTCGCAGTCTCTCTCTGTAGACTAGATATGTATATATGTACACATATATATCTATTATCTACTGGCGGTCGCCAGTAGATAGTTATAGTTAGGACCTATTTTCCATAGGAAATCCGCGACATTCTATTTGAAATAACTCTCTTACCGGTTGACGAATCTTCGCGAAATTTTCAAACTTTATGGCCCCCTCCGGTCCGCTTCTACCCTGAAAGTCTCGGGGTGATTCGTCAAGCGGGGGCCGAGAAAAAAGGGGGGTCCCAAAACGTGTTTTCCCCATTCATTTTCCCATAGGAAACTTTAGACACGGCTACAGCCCGAACTGCTGAACGGAATTACACCAAATTTGGCAAAGAGATAGTTCTTGGTTCAGAAAGAACCCTTTTGTTAAATGGTGTAAATCCGTTCAGTAGTTCCTGAGAAAATCAAAAGGAAAATCACATATATATCTATGGCCGCGTTGGATTCGCGCACCCTCCCGATCACGAGCTGTCTGCTAATTGGCTGTCAACACTCCAAACCAGGAAGTGTTGGCAGCCATCTTGTTCCTCGGTAGAACCGAGGAACAAGAAAGCAGTAAAAAAGTGCGCAAAACGCACAAAGGGGGCAGGGTAGAAACACCCTGACCCCTAGGTCTGCTCAGGGGTCCCACAAGGACCCCTGGGTAGAAAAAGCATATTTTTTTTTTAAATCGGCAGGATGCGCTCAGGGAGTGCGGATCCTGCCGAAAAAAAATCGAAGCGCGGTCTGGGGGGGTTTAAATTTAATGTGGGGGCCTCTAAGGCCCCTCAAGCCCAGGGACTGCCACCCCCGGGGCTTAAGAAAATAATGGTGCGGGAGGGCTCTTTGCCCTCCCGCAGCCCGAGGACCACCACCCCCGGGGCTTCTTTTAAAAAAAAAAATTTGACCTGTGTGGGGGCTCCAGCCCCCACACACCCTGGGACCGCCACCTCCCGGGGCACTAAACATTTGAATATGGGGGTCTGTTCACGGACCCCAAAGCCCCGGGGACCACCACCTCCCCGGGGCTGTGAAATAGTTGGGATGGGGGCCGCGCGGCCCTCCCGGAGCCCTTGATGGCCCTGGGGACCGCCACCCCCAGGGCCGGCTCCCTGCAGTGTCCCAGGGTGCCTACCCCGGGACACTGCTGTTTGCAATGACAGGACGGGAGCCTCGCGGCTCCGTCCTGTCATTGCAAACTTGCTTTGGATATTGGAAGAGAGAGCAGGAAACCTGCTCTCGCTTCCAATATCCAAAGCTGATTGCTTTCCACACGGGGAGCAGCATGTTAGCTGCTCCCCATGTGGAAAAGCAATGCCGGCTCCCAAGGGACGCGGGGAGCCGGCGGGACTGTGGGGGATTGGGGACCCCCACAGTCCCCAACCAGAGGCCAGGCCCCGGGGGATGGGGTCCCTGGGGCCATAAGTGGCCAGGGAAAGGGGCCACGCAGCCCCCTCCAAATAAAAAAATAAAAAATTGAGGGCATGCCCTGGGGGATGGGGTCCCGGGGCCAATACAGGCCCAGGGAAGGGGGCCACGCAGTCCCCTTCCCGTTTTTTTTTTTTTAATTTAAAAAAATAAATAAAATGCTCAGGCCCCGGGGGATGGGGTCGCCGGGGCCAAAAGTGGCCAAGGGAAGGGGGCCACGCAGCCCCCTCCCATTAAAAAAAACAAGAAAAAAAAAAACGACTGGCATCGTGCCGGAGGCCCCGCCCCCTCCCTGCAGTACTCTGCAAACGCGCCCCCTGGCGCGTTTTAAGAAGGGAAGTAATTCCCCTTGAATACTGGGGGTCCCTGGGGCCAACTAGCCCACCAGGAACCTCCAGTATGCACCAGGTGGCTGCGTTGCAGAGAGGTGTACAGAGGCCACGCCCCTTTTACCCCTCTCTGCAACGCAGCTCTGTGAGCGCTTTTTAGAAGTACATGGTGGGCTAGTTGGACTCCAGGGACCCTCAGGATTCAAGGGGACTTAATCCCCCAACTTAAAAGCGCGCCACGGGCGCGTTTGCACAGTGGTGAAGGGAGGGGCGGGGCTTCAGGTGACATGTGTGCAAACAGGCCCCGTGGCGCGTTTTAAGATGGGGAATTAAATCCCCTTCAATCCTGAGGGTCCCTGGGGGCCCACTAGCCCACCATGTACGTCTAAAAAGCGCCACAGAGCTGCGTTGCAGAGAGGTGTAAAGGGGCGTGGCCTCTGTACACGTCTCTGCAACGCAGCCCCCTGGCGCATACTGGAGGTTCCTGGTGGGCTAGTTGGCCCCCAGGGACCCTCATGATTCAAGGGAAATTAATCCAAGGGAACTTAATCCCCCAACTTAAAACGCGCCACGGGGCGCGTTTGCACAGATGTCACCTCAGGCCCGCCCCCTCCCTTCACCATTGTGCAAATATTCCTCTAAAATCAGCCGAAATACGAATTCCGATTTACTCACCTGTTATCAGGAGAGACCTCAGTGCTGCATCTTTCAGCCCAGTACTGATCCTGAAAAGTAATTTTAACCGTACTTACCAGTAACTTGAATTTCCTTCTATAGGATATCATTGCCTGCTTTTTGCTGAAAAAGTTTCTAAGTGTCGATTTTTGAAACATACAAATATTCATCTAAAATCAGCCGAAATACGAATTCCGATTTACTCACCTGTTATCAGGAGAGACCTCAGTGCTGCATCTTTCAGCCCAGTACTGATCCTGAAAAGTAATTTTAACCGTACTTACCAGTAACTTGAATTTCCTTCCATAGTCTAACATTGACTGGTTTCACTTGGAAATTCTTCTAAGTGTGGAGTTTTGGAACTTTATAATATTCCTCTAAAATCAGCCGAACTACGAATTCCGATTTACTCACCTGTTATCAGGAGAGACCTCAGTGCTGCATCTTTCAGCCCAGTACTGATCCTGAAAAGTAATTTTAACCGTACTTACCAGTAACTTGAATTTCCTTCCATAGGCTAACATTGACTGGTTTCACTTGGAAATTCTTCTAAGTGTGGAGTTTTGGAACTTTATAATATTCCTCTAAAATCAACCGAACTACGAATTCCAATTTACTCACCTGTTATCAGGAGAGAACCCAGTGCTGCTTCTTTTAGCCCAGCACTGACCCTGAAAAGTAATTCTAACCGTACTTACCAGTAACTTATATTTCCTTCCATAGGAATCCATTGTCTGGTTTTCAGCAGAAAAGTTTCAAAGTGTCGATTTTCACAAATTACAAATATTCCTTAAAAATCGCCTGTATGACTTAAACGCATTCTTTCAACTGTTTACAGGAGATGCACCAGTGCTGGATCCAGGATCCAACACTGAGTAAGAAAAAGTAACGATAACACTACTTACCTGCTAAGTGAATTTCCTCCGATAGGATAACATTGGTGATTCTATGTGAAAAAGTTTCAAAGTGTCAACTTTTAAAATACAATAATATTCCTTAAAAATCACTACTGTAACCAAAACGCTTTTACTCAACTGTTTACAGGAGATGTCCCAGGACTGAATCTAGGATCCAGTCCTGTGGTTAGAAAAGTAATCCATAAAGTAACTAATTGCATTTAACTAGAAATTCACATTGAGCTCAATGTTGCATTGTGTTTGAAATTGTGTTGCCCATTGCAACAACTGTAACTACTGTACTTAAAACTCTATTGCCTATTTGCAAACTATTTAAACTAAAGTAATTCATTCTGAGAAAGTATATTTTGTAATGTAATGTATAATGTAATTACAATGTAATTTAATAAATAAAATATATAAAAATAAATAGTTTTAAAAAATGTAGTAAATCAGTATCAAAAAAATAAATAAAACAATTAATACATTTAAAAATTGTCATTCACAAAACCTTTGAAATTCACTGAAAAAACCATAGGTTTTAGGGGCGTTATAGTTAGAAATTAGCATTTAAAAAACCTTTGAAATTCACTAGAAAAAACCATAGGTTTCAGGTACGTTATAGTTAGAAATCAGCATTTAAAAAACCTTTGAAATTCACTGAAAAAACCATCTGCACTTTGATTACAACCCTCTGTTGAGTTATACGTGTTAATACTGCACCTTCCAAGATGGCATCTACTTCACCATCTTATAACACTAAGTGATGTTTGACACCAGTGACGTCATCACGCTTCCGTCAGACACGTGATGACACGCCTACTTTCCCTACATTTTACCCGAAGAAGGCGCCTATATTTACCTGGCGTCTTCTCAAACATTCACCGGCGAAAACCTGATCGGACGACAGGTTATCAGGCTCTGACTCGAGGGAGAGATGGTGAGTTCCTACCGCTGCCAGTACCGGACATGAGGTATTTCAAGCACATCGCATAGGCGGTGGCGAATGTATTTGGAGGGGATCTAGCATTTTTCCCCCCCATCTTCTTTCTTTGCTTCTCTTTCGATACAGCTTGCTTCACTCGACTGCCCGACCTTTCGCCGTTGAGGCCCTGCTACAGCGTGGGGAGGGTATGAATACAAGTGCCCTTTTTAATTTTTACGACTATATTTGGCAGACTTCGATCCGCAACACATTAAGAGCGGTGTTTACGCATTGATGAGTGATGTAGATAGAGATGCAAATATTAAGTGGTTGTACATTTCTGCATGCTCTTGATGGATTCCTATTTATCTAGTCTAAGATGTGGAACTACTCGTATGAACAGCATCTCAGTATGCATACAAGCTGTTGCCATTTATTACAAGTATGTTACTTAATATCAGACTGAACTTTTGATGTCTTTTACCAGGTAATGTGGTACTAACTGCAAAATTGAAAACTATATTTGACCGTTATCTGTAGCTCTGCCACAATCGCAGTATCGATTAAATAAAAGGCAGTATACACCACTGTTCTAACACTTATAATAATAGTCATAGGATTTACATCTAATGGCTCTATGACTATACGACTTTCTCCTGTTCATTATAGGAAGACATGCGAGTATTGCCTTTTCACACTCTCGCCCTTTGTTTCCTATTTCTTCCTATTTAGCCTTTTAGGTGTATGTAGCCCAGTATTTTAATAGATGTCTTCAGGTAGCTCAAGAAGCTCATCTGAGTACATGTAGTTTTATATTTTTTATATTTTATGCACAACGTGCATTTTTGCATTAATAAGGACACTATAATAGTGGACCCTGTGATGAAGAGGGACCTTTTGCCCCTATTAATGATTATTGTAGAGCTGTTTGAAACAATTTCACTTAGCTCAGTAACTATTTAATTTGCCTTCTTTATATTCCTTCCTTTTTGTCTCCATTAGGTTTGGGTTTTGAGAAATACGAATAATACGTTTCTCGGACGCAGAGACGTCTTACCTGACTTAACGATAAGTAAAGTGGGATTATAGGGTGTTTTTCCCTGAATCCCCTTCTATCAATTCACACACACGGTCCTGATGAAGCACACAGGGATCCATTAGGGACCAATAGGTTGCGCGAAACATGTCGACCATTATTCACTTCTAAACACACAACACAATTTGTATGGTTTGAGAGCGGTGGGAATACACTGGTCCCTCCCTTGACTTTGAGAAAGGAGAGTCTCCAAACCACCATTACGTTTTTAATTTACCTGTAGGACCCAACATTAAAGTAACTTGGGTACCGATAGGTTATTTTTAACTTCACTTTCACTGACTCACTTGGCCCACACACTCACATGCACAACTGCGGCATCTCCGAAAAGATCTCCATAAAAGAGCCCTCTGGAAGGGCCCGTGAAAGACTGCAGCGCCACCCTCACGAGGAGCACTGCCCAATGATGATGCTATACATCTGTAAAGGTGTGTGAGGGCACAACATCCCACAGGAGGTTTATTCCCACTTCAAGCACACTCAACCAATTTCTGGAGACAATCATGTATCATTTACTACCATAATTGGTGGTAAAATTCCCCCCCCTTTTTTTGTTTTTTGTTTTTTCTGTTTCTCCTTTCTATCTTAGGAATTGATACCACTTTGTTAAATCTGATACAGTCCCTGACATGGTCAGGTTGCCTATAAATCTTGTTTTTAATAGGCAGACTGTCCCCAGTGTCCACTTCATGAGTGCACCAGGTGGTCTGACTGGGTGTCAGTGAAAACATATGTCTAAACTGATTGAGAACTTGCCTGCAATCAGTTTGTTGCTGGGTAGTGAGGCTGCCTGCCAAGGCTGCACCATCAACTGATCCATCGTCAGGGTTCTGTGAGAGCAGGTCAGGGAGTGGGTCACTCTCTTCCTCCTGCCCTTCATCAGTAGCCATGAGCAAGCCCATGTCTGCCCTGTCCACATATGGTTTTAACCTGTTGACATGGAGAACCCTGTGGGGACTCCTGGGTGTTCCTAGGTCTACTAAATAAGTGACCTCACCCTTCTGCTCAACAATAGTGTGGGGTCCACTCCATTTGTCTTGGAGAGCTGCTGGGGCCACTGGCTCCAACACCCACACCTTCTGTCCTGGCTGGTAAACAGTCAGAACAGCCTTTGGTCATGCCAGGCCTTTTGAAGTTCCTGGCTAGCCTCAAGGTTTTTGGTTGCCTTTTTCATGTACTCAGCCATCCTGGAGCGGAGACCAAGTACATAGTCCACTATATCTTGCTTTGGGGGCTTGAGAGGTAACTCCCATCCTTCCTTCACCAAGCACAGTGGACCCCTCACAGGGTGGCCAAACAGAAGTTCAAAAGGGCTGTAACCAACCCCCTTCTGAGGCACCTCCCTATATGCGAATAAAAGGCAGGGCAAGAGTATGTCCCATCTACGCCTAAGCTTTTCTGGGAGCCCTTTAATCATGCCCTTTAAGGTTTTGTTGAATCTCTCAACTAAACCATTGCATTGTGGGTGATAGGGTGTGGTGAACTTATAAGTCACTCCACACTCCTTCCACATTGCTTTTAAGTACCCAGACATGAAGTTAGCACCCCTGTCTGAGACTACCTCCTTAGGAAAGCCCACTCTTAGGAAGTACGGCGGAGGCAAGATGGCGACCGACTGATATCGCCGTGAAGATGCTCCGCTGAGCCTCCCCTATTGCGGTGCTTTGAAGGCTCTCTAATCATCTCTTTGACAGTGGGGAAATAAGAATGATTTAAACCCCCATCAAGGAAAGTGCTTTTAAAGAAAAGGGAAGGGAAGGAATGCGGACGCGGAAGAAAACACAAGACTCACCCTGGCTGCTCACCATTGCATTTCGCCTTCACCTTGAGGACGCCGAGGCAGCTCTGGGTTCATGGATGAAACCCGGCCTGCGTGAGTTTGCTCTGGCTTTACAGTGGAGGACTGTGTGGAGCAAGGTGCGATCGCTAAACAGAGCGGAGAAACCTCCCGCAGTGGCAGCGGCAACATTGTGGCACTGTAATCCGTGCAAGATCAGAATCGGAGCGTGGAGCAGGCTCGGTTTTGAGACCTCGTGCTACAGCAAAGGCAATTCCTGCAAGCTCACCAAAGCAAGGATGACTGGTAAGGGGGCGAGGGCAGGGAAGATTCCTCCTGTCCCCTCTGAATCCAAAGCTGCGTTGGCACTTACACGGCAAAAAAGAGTGGATGCCTTGAGCGCGAAAGGCAGAGTTGGTGGTGAGAAAGGCGACGGTATAAAAAAGACTTTGCAAGAAAGAGACTCGACAATGTTAGGTGCCGGGCAGAAGGGCACCACTCGTACACCCAAGGATGCCGATGGCTCACAACCTTTAATCACGAGTCGCTTTGCAGCAACTAGCGAGGAAGGGAAAGAGAGCAGTTCGCTAGTTAGCGACGCAGATAGCCTGGGTACAGGAGGGCTGAAATGTGCAGCAGGACAGCTGGTAGATACTTTTTCAATGGATGATACTGGTAAAGCCCTCGCCTTTTTTCCGGTATCTATGCCAGCAGAGGTCAGTCTGGAGGGTAATTCAATCAGCATGCACAATAACTCCTGTATTTTGGCTAGCAATTTAACTGCTCCCAACAACATCGCAGCCACAGCTAACTCTCTTCCACTAGCGCCTCTTGGAGATCGGGTACTTATAGATTGGAATGTAAAGACGCCTGACAATCAGGATAAGTTCTATTCCCTGACAGAGTAGTCCGAAATGTCAGATGTCAGTATCTCGGTGTCTAGTGGGGAGGAAGGAAAGAAATGGTCCAGTAGTCCTAATTCTGAGGCTCAGAGAGGTAAACCCGGCACCAAAAAACTACTGAAAAAAAAAAGAAGCAGAGAGCGTGCACAAAGAAAGGACTACCCTTATGATAATGATAATACAGATGTAAAAGAGCTGACATGGGACTATAATAACACCCCTCTCACTTTAGTTCCAGGATCCTCCACCGTCTCTGCGCTTAATCAAACAAGCATTGGCAGTGGTAAAGGCGACGATCTGCAAGATGCAAGAACCGAACCTGCCCTGATAGATGTTTTACGGTCCATTAAAAGTTTCCAGGAGGAAGTCAAGACAGACAGTCGTAGATCCCGTATGGCGGCTAAAAAATTGCAAGGGGCAGTTAGAAAGGTTGGTAAAACTTGTGCCGATATTGCGGATCGAATGGCCATGGTGGAAGAAAGGACGGAACAACTGGGAAAAGATGTGGTCTTACTTCAGACTCAGCATGATGAACAAGAGGGGTTAGTAAAAGATATGATGTGGAAAATGGAGGAGCAAGAAAATCGACAGAGACGTAACAACCTCCGCTTTTAGGAATTCCGGAAGGGGTCGGAAAAGACGACCCCAGGAAATTTATGGTCACTTTATTGAAAGGGGCTTTTCCTGAACTACAAGCATGGGATTTGGACAGGGAAATTCAAAGAGCCCACAGATTTCCCCTGTTTCCTGGCAAACATGCAGCCGCATCACAACACCCTCGTGCCATGCTTTTATTTTTTGGAAATTTTTACTTCGGCAAAGCCTTTTGATTTGGCCAGACCCACCAAGAAACGAACCTTTGATGGAATTACTTTTTCACCAGACCCGATTTCGCTCACGCTACGGTGGAGCGTAGGTGGAGGCTCCGGCAGCTCTTTGAACCATTTCAGAAGTTGGGGGCCGAGGTATACCTACAGAATCCGGCCCGGCTGAAAAAAATTTACAAAGGGACTACTCGCAGTTTTGTTTCGGAAATACAGGCGCAAAAATACCTAGAGGAACTCTCGGGGCACAAGAAATGTGGTTAATCATCTTAAGCACATTTGGGACAAGGCACTAAATATGGCTAGACAATGTCCGATAAGCTCCGATAATGTTTGTGCAGTATGGTGAAGGGGAAGGCAAGGGGGAGGCAGACTATAAGACTTAGCAGCCCTTTCAACTGCCGAACCTGCCTGGGTGCTGATCATGACATAGTTTAGACTAATTGTATCTTTTTTTTCTCTCACACTTTATATTTAGCATGGTATTAATCCTGCGGTTGAGGCGGGGGGGTTTTTGCTTTGGGGGTAACGGCTACTGGAGCTTTCTTTTCCAGTTTTTGGTTATGCTTGATAGGGAGGCTTGGCGGGATCACGGGGCTTTATACGTCGGATGTCAAATCCCTGGCTCGGCCAGGTAACCTCCAGAGGTGGTGGAGGGTGGGGGGCTGGGTGGGAGAAGGGGGGTGGGGGAGGTCAGACAGGTCGCACTAAAAGGCAATTATAAAAAGAAAATATAAAAATGAGTCAAACCAATCTAGTTTGCTACCCGAGTTTGTTCTTTGGCAAAAAGGGAAAAAAGTAAATGAAGTTGGTGATACATACAGATTCTGTAGCGGAAAAAGATGGGACTGCTAAGAATATTATCAGTGAATATCTGTGGCCTAAACGATCTTAGGAAAAGACAGGCGGTGGCAGTAGGACTTCAAACCTGGGGCACAAATATTGTTTGTTTGCAAGAAACGCATATTGAGGGGTCACAAACACATATTCTAAAATCATTAGGATATAGGTTGATCTGTGCCACGTCACAAGGGGCTAGGGTAAGAGGGGTTGCCATTTTAGCTAGGGTAGTGGGCTTGTCTTTAGACGCTCCAAAACAGATAAATGTGGACGCTGGGCAATTACAGAGTGTCAATTTGGGAGTGAGCAAAAGATGACTTTATGTGCCATCTATGGTAGCAACATCGACGAGGCATCTGTTTTTGATGAGATCTCAAATGAATTAATGCATTGGCCATTACCCTTAATGATATGCGGGGATTTTAACATCAATCTTCCTAGTAATTGGTCTTTAAAGGAGGGGTGGCATTATACCGGCCGTAAACCCAAAGTTTTTAAAGCATTAAGACAAATGTGTTGTATACATGGGCTAGTAGATGGCTCGCAGACTCTAAAATCTGATGATCCTGGGTTTACATATTTTTCCAACCCACATTTCACCCATGCAAGATTGGATTATATTTTAATGTCTAATACAATTAAAACTAAGTGCCAAATTATGAAACTTCCCCGGATCCTCTCCGATCATAATCCTCTTATTTGTTCTATGGAAATAGATAATAGAAGTGACACTCCTAGCTCATGGACGTTCGAGAAAGCCCTGCTCTTAGATGAGAACTATTGTAGCCATATTCGAGAATGGATTCCTAAATTTTTATCCGATAATGAAGCAAGTTCGTCAATCGAAATTGTCTGGGATACCCTAATAGCAGGGATCCGAGGGGAGACCCTGCAATACTCTTTAAAAGCTAATAAAGCAGCTATGGAAACTATGCAGGGGCTACAAGATAATTTGAAAAAAGCAGAGGAAGATCTAATAAATATTACAATGGGAAATGCCCCAGCAGGGCAGGAAGATGTAGAGAAAGTCCAGAACCAGGTGGCAATCGCTAAAGCTTTAATTACGAATATTTTTATGGAAAAAGTAATTAAAAAGCATTCTCACAGAAGGAAATGATATATGAAATGAACGAGCAAATCGGACACCAATTAGCCATTCAGTATGAGACAACAGGCTTCAGCAAATCTGATCCGCGAAATCCAGGATCCTCTGGGCGGTCGAGTAGTAGACCCCAAACTCATAAGAGAAGCTTTTTGGCGGTTTTATCAAGATCTATATACTGAGCTAGGGGGTGGGGACCAGACTAGTATTGAGGACTATCTAGATCAGGTTACTCAGGAGAAATTTCAAGAAGAAGATGCAAATCTCTTAGAGGAGATACCCACAGAGGGAGAAATCATTGGTGTAATTAAAGCTTTGCCAAAGGGAAAGCCACAGGGGTAGATTGCATCCCGTCAGAATTTTATGTCTCTTTTCTAGATCAAATTGAAAATATTTTTATAAAGCTTATTATACATATCTTTAAAGGAGGCCAACCCCGAAATCTTGGTCTCGGGCAAAAATAGTTATTTTCCTTAAAAAGAACAAACCGCCGGAACTGATGGGCTCATATCGTCCCATTACCCTCATTAACTCAGACTCCAAAATGTATTAAAAAGTTCTGGCTAATAGAATCGCTCCCATTATCCACAAAGTGATTGCTCAGAGCCAACATGGCTTTGTTCCAGGCAGGTCCACTACCAACCACATTCAGCGAGTAATTACTTTGTTTGATGGTATGGATGTTACAGGAGACCCTATGGCGCTGATTCTGCTTGATGCGGAGAAAGCATTCGATAGGGTCTCCTGGAACTTCCTCTGGACTGCAATGTCCAGAATGGGTATCAAGGAGGCTATATACAGGCAGTTCAAAAATTATATGAGAATCCAAGGGCCGTAGTATTGGTAAATAATATATTAACTGAAGAGTTGATTATATCACGTGGAACACGGCAGGGCTGTCCGTGCTCGCCATTACTTTTTGCAATCTATATAGACCCATTTATCCGGCGATTGGAAAAGGAGGAAGAAATTAAACCTATAATATCACAGGGGTTTGTCACCAAATCACTAGCCTATGCGGATGATATCGCTATCGTGACATCCGACCCAAATACGGCTATGACAGCTATCGAAAGGGAGGCTAAACAGTTTGGTAATGTGTCCGGCTATGCCATCAATCAGGGTAAAATTCAGATTGTTTTAAATAGGAAAATCGATTGGAGGGATCCTTGAGTTGTGGAACAGGCGATGTACTTAGGAGTCCGCATCACAGCTGATTTAGAAAATCTGGTTGAAATAAATCTGAAGCCAATAACTGATATAATGCGGAAAGATCTTCAACGTCTGGATAATCTACATCTCTCTATTATTGGAAGAGTGAACGCAATTAAAATGGTATTCTTCCCTAAAATTTTGTATATGTTTAGGGCAATTTGTTTAGAATTCTCTTCATCCTGGATTAAATCAATAGAACGGATGTTCTCTAGTTTTATCTGGGCATATTCACAACCCCGGCGGGCTTACAAGTTCCTCACTCTCCAAAAAGAGCGAGGTGGACTAGCTCTCCCAAACTTGAAGGCATATTATTGGGCTACCGTATTATTGTATAGCGAGGAGTTACTTCAGAATAATCAGGAAGGTATAGAGGGAGTAGTGTATGCACCATCTATTTTCCAATTACTACTCGGCCGGGAGAGTAGAGGATATTGGTGGAGACATTTACACGATAGTTACCACAAAAGGATAAATTTAAAACATTATTTAGTGGATTTAAGGTATGGAAGACTATTAGCAAAATGCTTGGTATAGGGAGATTGTCTTTCTATACGCCCTTAAAAATAACCCAGAATTACCCGAAATTTTTAATGATAGCTCTATACACAAGTGGTACGATGTAGGCATTGTACAGATAGGTTGCCTCTTTTCCGCTATTGGGATTCGGTCTTTCGAAGAATTAAAAACCAACTTCGGACTAGACTGGCGAGACTTTTTAAGTACTTACAAATTAGAGATTTTTGTCACGGAAGGTAGGGGGAAGTGGGGGATGGAAAAAATTGATCTTGTAGAAATACTTCTATCGGGCACCAAAAATACGATTGGGGGTATGTATTCACGCATCAATGCTATGTTCCCAGATGATATGGAGAAAATTGCGCAAAAATGGTTAGAGAAAGCAGCAATAACAAATGTGGAGTTTAATTATGCTTATGAAATGTCACAAACAATTTTAATGTCAACTAAACTCCAAGCCCAATTTTTAAAACCTGTTTCTTTTTATATTATACACCGGACAAAATAGCTAAGTGGGGAACTGGTAAGAGCACATGTTGTCCTAGATGTATGCTGGTTAAGGCTGATTGTGTACATATCTTTTCCACTTGTGAAGAGTTAACATCTGTCAAACAAGAGATAGGGAAATTTCTATCCACAGTGATGAATTGCACGATAGAGTTATCTAGCGGTGTTATTTTATTAGGGGCAACAGATCCTGGAAATGCCCGAAATGAGCATGAACTTGTTTTTATAGCAATGGCCGTTTTTAGATTATGTATAGCCTCAGCTTGGTTGGATGCTAATGCCCCGACATTTCAACAATGGTTAGCTAGATTTCTCGCCATTTCAAATATCGAAATTGCTATCTATAAACGTAAGGGCAATAGGCGACGGAAAAGAGGTTTAAAAATTTGGACTCCTGTAAAAGAATGGTGTCAATCGCAAGATTGTACAGAGTGAATGGGTTTTTTTAGGGGTTTTTTCTTTTTAGGCTTAAGCTACAAGTGGATTTGGGCGCACCAATGTATGTATTAATTAATTTTGTCTTTTGATAAATGTAATTCATTCTATATTGTATGTATGCTTGTCTGACCTGGTGGGTGGGGGAGGGTAAAAATTTGTGGTTTAAAAACTGAATAAAGATATTAAAAAAAAAAAAAAAGGAAAGCCCACTCTTGAGAAGATTCCCAGGAGGGCCCTTGCCACCACAGGTGCTGTAGTGGTCCTGAGGGGAATAGCTTCTGGGTACCTGGTGGCATGATCCACTACCACCAGGATAAACCTGTGCCCAGATGCTGTTTGGGGATCCATGGGACCAACAATGTCAATCCCTACCCTTTCAAAGGGCACCCCCACCACAGGTAGTGGTATCAGGGGGCCTTTGTAGTGCCACCTGCCTTGCCACTGGCTTGGCAGGTTACACAGGAAGCGACAAAACTCCTTGCTGTCTTCAGACATGTGGGGCCAATGAAAGTGAGGGACAATTCTGTCCCAAGTCTTGTTCTGGCCCAGGTGACCTGCTAAGGGAATATCATGGGCTAGGGTCAATAGGAAGCCCCTGAACTTCAGAGGTATTACCAACCTCCTGGTAGCACCAGGCTTGGGGTCTCTACTCTCTGAGTACAGGAGTCCATCATCCCAATACACTGTATGGGGACCACTAGCTTTCCCAGCAGCCTCAGCAGCAGCTTGCTGTCTGAGGGGTTCAAGGGAGGGGCAGCTCTCCTGCTCCTGGCTCAGATCTGCCCTAGAAGGTCCCCCTGTCCCCAAGAACTCAACCTGGTCAGGTTCAAGTTCCTCTGGGACAGTTCCTTCTTCAGGGCTGAGATCATCCCCCTCAAGGGACTGATCTTCCTCCTGAGCCAAGGGGGAAGGCACTGCCTTAACCCTACTACTCCTCCTCTTGGAAGGCACTTGGTCCATTCTTCCAGAATCCAAGGCCTGTTCAGTGCTAGACATTTTGGCTTGTGACCTGGTCACAGCAAACACATCTGCAGGGATCCCCAGCATTTCTGCATGGGTCCTGAGCTCCACTTCTGCCCAAGCAGAAGTCTCTAAGTCATTGCCAAGCAAGCATTCGACTGGTAGGTTTGCACTTACCACAACCTTCTTAAGGCCAGTTACCCCTCCCCAGGAGAAGTTAACAACTGCCAGAGTATGGTCTGTTCTGACATTGCTAGCATTGGTCACTTGGTACATCTCACCAAGTATAACTTGCCCAGGATTCACAAGGTCTTGTGTCACCATTGTGACACTTGCCCCTGTGTCCCTAAATGCCAAAGCCTCACGTCCATTGATTAAAGGCTGTTGTCTGTACTTGCCCAGATTACTGGGACTCATAGAGGAGGGCACATCCATGCCTCCATCACAGACTAACACAGCCTGAGTCAGTTCTCTGACTAGGTCAGAGCCCAACTCAGTACCCAGGGTGAACCCTACTAAACCCTTGGCTGGAGCACTCCCACCAACTGTAACTGTACTAGGGGGAACAGGTGCCTTAGGGGCATTGGTGGGTGCTGGACTTGAGTCTTTGGACTTGGTGCAATCACTGGTCCAGTGGGTCTTTTGCTTACAGACCTTGCACCATGGTTTTCTTTGGCCTTTCCCTTTGGTAGACTGTGAATCCCCACCAGAAGAAGATTTTTGGGGGCCTGATGAAGACTTTTGATCTTTACCCTTCTCCCCACCCTTTTCAGAGTTCTTAGCATCTTGCTTCTTGGTTTCCCCACCTTGGTTCTGTACCTTCTGCTTCACCCTGGTTCTGACCCATTTGTCTGCCTTCTTTCCCAATTCTTGGGGAGAGGTCAGATCAGAGTCTACCAGGTATTGATGCAACAGCTGATTTTGACAGTTATTAAGAATCTGCTCCCTCATTATCAGATTGTACAATCCTGAGAAGTCACACACCTTACTGCCCATCAACCAGCCTTCCAGGTCAGGGCCATTGTCGCCCTCCTGGCCAGTTTCAGAGGGGGGGCTGGGGGTACTGGTACCCCTGGTCCCATCCTCATCTTCTGCCCCACCCTCAGCTCCTACCCCTTCAGTCCCCAAGGGCTTACTAAGGTCATAAGCCACCAACAACTCCTTGAGGTGTTGGGTGGTGGGGCTTTGGCCTGTCCTTATTTTTCTCAAGTTGCATAAAGCTCTCAATTCCAAGAATGGGAGTGTATCATACTTGGAGGGCGGAAGCTCAGTGGCTTCCTGCAAGGATTCTTTAGATCCTACCCTTAAAGACATTACTAGTGTGGTGTGGTGTATGCACTACCTACTCTAGTGTGGCCTACTAAACTCTCTTGAGTTGTAGAAAGGGTTGTGCTATCCCTTAACACACAACTCTAAGTTCAGTAGAACTTACTGTATTCTAAGCTTAAATTATATGTACCTTAGGTACCTTTAGTGGTTTTCAGTTGATCAATTCAATTGAGATTATCTGGTAAAACAATAGCAAGCTGGAATCCCACACGCTGCACACCAATGTGAGAAGTTGGCCTGGCATATGCTGTCCACTAATTATAGTGGGCATCTTGCACCAGTCCAAACAACCCCTTATTTTATATAGGTTAAAGACAACCTTATTGAAAGCTATCCTAGTGGTAGCTATGGAGAGCAGCCTTCAGGCTAAGTCTTGAAGGAATGTAAAGCAGCTTGTTTTACCAGTCTATAATCTCTTGAGTGATCAAATGAAAGAGCACCACACCAGGTATATATTCAAAATATATGTATTTATTGCTAAACACACCCCTCTAGTCTCTTTATGAGGCTAGAGTTCGAAGTACATAAGTTGGAAGTTATTTAAACACAGTAATAGCACCAATACACGTTTGGGCCCTAGGGGCATACCAAACCATATACCAATAAAGTGGTATGCGAACCACGACTGAACTAGACACTAGGCCTAGAGCCTCTAGAAGTGCTTGGACCACAAGGAACCACCCAAGGTAGTGACACAGGGGACCCACGGGAGACGCGTGCAGTGTAAATACACAACCGCGATACGCCGTTGACTTCTATGGAGAAAGTCGTGATCGGGAAATTAGAGAAAAGGGACACTTAAAAGAGGACTTGGACCAAACCCTTTGAGATCTAGGACTTTGAAGAGTCTCTACCCACGGGAGCACCGGAGTACTCGTGTTACCTCACCCAGGGAAACCGGGTGCATAGGTGCCTTTCGGGGTCGGGTTTCGTCGTCGATTTGAATGGCGATCTGCTGCAAAGTGCTGCTGGCGACCAAGTGAAAAGTGTCCGGGTGGATCCAAGAGTGGATCGGAGTTCTGAAGAACCTGAAAGCAGAGGGGACAGAGTCTGGGTCACTAGCCAGTGACCAGGAAGGCGATGGACAGATGCCCACCGATGTCGAGTGCTTCAGGTGCGTTGACAGTCGTCTTGACTCTTCAGCCACGAGGTCCAGGAGGCGTTGTCGGCGACCAGGAGCAGGATTCGGGCTGGTACACGATGTCTGTCGAGTGCTGAGGCATCGGCGACCGGATTGGACCCAACAAGCCTTGGCAACGGCAAGTCTCGGTGAAGATGTAGATCGTCGATGGTGCAGACCAGCAAGGTCTGGGGAACTCACCCAGCGAAGGTAAGTGAGGGCAGGCCTGGAGCAACCAGGATGCCAAGTTAGGAAAAGATTGGCCTTCGTTAAGGGCTACTAGCCAACGGGCTAGCGACCGCGAAGGAGCCTCGTGACGCCGCACGTGGATCTGGCTTACAGGACACTCGTGGAGTGGGGGCCAGTGATCTTCAGTGCAGGTGGTGCTGGAGGCTAGGGCTACTCGGAGCCCAAAGCACGACTTCTTGGGAGACCCAGAAGAGGATGCACTTGCAAATGTGCTTGGTGTCCAGGGGTCACGGTCTCAAGTCACCCACGATAGCCACGGGCCTCAGCTTTGCTGGGGACTCAGGGTAGCCTCGGGGAAGTCTGAGAATCCACCTCTGGTGATGCGATGACTTCGGCGTCCGACGGGAGCTTCAGAAATGCGAACTGGACAGATGCTTCTTTGGTGCCTGCCAAGCAGGGGAGTCACTCCTTGACCCCAAGGGAGATTCTTCTGTCCTCTAATCATGAGTAGAGCGTCGAAGGTCCAGGATTCTGTTTCAGAGTTTCGTCCAGGGATAATCTAAAGTCCTAAGGACTGGGTTCCTATCTTTATACTAAAGATAGGGGTTGGACTACTCTGTGGCCCCACCTATGGGTGGGTCAGGGCAGAGGGGTGGCTACACCCCTTTCCCTTTGTCCAGTTCACGCCAAAGCAGGGGCTGGAAGCCCCTGATCCGGTTTGAACTGGGGTATGCACTAGGGACACCAAATGTGCCCCCAGTGCAGGACTTCAAAGCACACAGATGGTGCTCCCGCCCAGCCCCAATACACATTATCCTGTCTGGGGAGGTGGTCACACCTCCCTGGGACAGGAAACCTATTGTCCAGGCCTCCCCTGCCGGAGTTTCGTCCAGCAGCAGGAGGCCAGACTCGTGTCTGTGGCAGCAGCATCCATTTTGTGATGCCAGGGCTTTGGAGAGAAGTTACCGGGTTAGTCAGAGTTAACATGTCTTTCCCTCTAGAAGGGTGGAATGCTACCCCCGCCGCCAGGATTGGCGGGGGGTAGTATTCCAAGATGTTTGACACCAAACACGACATGTTTAGGTGCAGCCATTCCAAAGTTAGCATTTTACCGCGAGGATATAATGCGCTTAAGAGTATATGGTCAGGCTGCACTACAAACAGCATCAGAGATGGTCTCCGAACGCTGCAGAGGGACCCTGCTCATGCAGGGGCACCCTCTCACATAGGAACCATGCACTCTGCCTTTAGGATTGATAAGGCCTGCCTTAGGAGTGACTTATAGGTTTATATGTGTGTATGTATTTAGTGATATAGGTAACCTATATCACAGTAAGGGGTGCATGCACCACCTTACCCAGGCTGCAGTAGCAGACCTGTGGTGTCAGTTTGGATGGCCTTCCAGGGGTGGCATAATACATGCTGCAGCCCCTGGCAGGCCTCTGAGGTACCTATGCCCTTGGTACATAGTATACCATATACTAGGGACTTATAAGGGCACTCCAGTTCCCAATCAGTGATGTGCCTAAGGCACATGGAAACCATTTTAGAGAGGAAGCAGCTAGGCTGGGGTTCTGATTAGCAGGGCCCCAGCCAGACTAATGTCGAAAAACAGTGAAGCATCAGCAAAAAGTGGGGGTACCCATGTGAAGCAGATCCTACTCTCCTACACGCACCACAGGGCGTGTTTGCGCACATGTCACCTGAGGCCCCGCCCCCTCCCTTCACCACTGTGCAAACGCGTTTAAGTTGGGGGATTAGGTCACCTTGAATCCTGAGGGTCCTGGGGCCCAACTAGCCCCAGGTACTTCCAGTAGCACCACAGGCCTGCGTTGCAACGCCTGTAACAAATTGTGCAGTTGTGTTTAGGTAGTGAAGGGGGTCGTGCTGGGGGTAGTGTTTTAGGGTTTAGGGTAGTGCAGTGGTGTTTGTGTAGTGTAGGGGGTCATGCTGGGGGTAGTATTTCAGGGTTTAGGGTAGTGCAGTGGTGTTTGGATAGTGTAGGGAGTCGTGCTGGGGGTAGTGTTTTAGGGTTTAGGGCAGTGCAGTGGTGTTTGGGTAGTGTAGGGGGTTGTGCTGGGGGTGGTGTTTCAGGGTTTAGGGTAGTGCAGTGGTGTTTGGGTAGTGTAGGGGGTCGTGCTGGGGGTGGTGGTTTCAGGGTTTAGGGAAGTGCAGTGGTGTTTGGGTAGTGTAGGGGGTCGTGCTGGGGGTAGTGTTTCAGTGTTTAGGGTAGTGCAATGGTGTTTGGGCAGTGTAGGGGGTACTGCTGGGGGTAGTGTTTCAGGGTTTATGGTAGTGCAGTGGTGTTTGGGTAGTGTAGGGGGTACTGCTGGGGGTATTGTTTCAGGGTTTAGGGTAGTGCAGTGGTGTTTGGGTAGTGTAGGGGTTCGTGCTGGGGGT
This sequence comes from Calotriton arnoldi, assembly GCA_963921515.1. Lineage (NCBI taxonomy): Eukaryota > Metazoa > Chordata > Amphibia > Caudata > Salamandridae > Calotriton > Calotriton arnoldi. Next base: position 119,441 of record CAWUFW010018094.1, read on the forward strand.
CGTTTTTAGGGTTTAGGGTAGTGCAGTGGTGTTTGTGTAGTGTAGGGGGTAGTGTTTTAGGGTTTAGGGTAGTGCAGTGGTGTTTGTGTAGTGTAGGGGGTCGTGCTGGGGGTAGTGTTTTAGGGTTTAGGGTAGTGCAGTGGTGTTTGTGTAGTGTAGGAGGTCGTGTTTTAGGGTTTAGGGTAGTGCAGAGGTGTTCGGGCAGTGTAGGGGGTCGTGCTGGGGGTGGTGTTTCAGGGTTTAGGGCAGTGCAGTGGTGTTCGGGCAGTGTTTTGGGTCTTGCTGGGGGTGGTGTTACAGGGTTTAGGAGCAGTGGTGTTCGGGTAGTGTAGGGGGTCATGCGGGGGGTAGTGTTTCAGGGTTTAGGGCAGTGCAGTGGTGTTTTGGTAGTGTAGGGGGTCATGCTGGGGGGAGTGTTTTAGGGTTTAGGGCAGTGCAGTGGTGTTCGGGTAGTGTAGGGGGTTGTGCTGGGGGTAGTGTTTTAGGGTTTAGGGCAGTGCAGTGGTGTTCGGGTAGTGTAGGGGTTGTGCTGGGGGGAGTGTTTGAGGGTTTAGGGCAGTGCAGTTGTGTTCGGGTAGTGTAGGGGGTCATGCTGGGGGAGTATTTTAGGGTTTAGGGTAGTGCAGTGGTGTTCGGGTAGTGTAGGGGGTCGTGCTGGGGGTTGTGTTTCAGGGTTTAGGGTAGTGCAGTGGTGTTCGGGCAGTGTAGGGGGTCGTGCTGGGGCTGGTGTTTCAGGGTTTAGGGCAGTGCAGTGGTGTTCGGGCAGTGTAGGGGGTCTTGCTGGGGGTGGTGTTTCAGGGTTTAGGGCAGTGGTGTTCGGGCAGTGTAGGGGGTCTTGCTGGTGGTGATGTTTCAGGGTTTAGGGCAGTGCAGTGGTGTTCGGGCAGTGTAGGGGGTCTTGTTGGGGGTGGTGTTTCAGGGTTTAGGAGCAGTGGTGTTCGGGCAGTGTAGGGGGTCGTGCTGGGGGTGGTGTTTCAGGGTTTGGGGCAGTGCAGTGGTGCTCGGGCAGTGTAGGGGGTCGTGCAGGGGGTGGTGTTTCAGGGTTTAGAGCAGTGCAGTGGTGTTCAGGCAATATAGGGGGTCGTGCTGGGGGTGGTGTTTCAGGGTTTAGGGCAGTGCAGTGGTGTTCGGGCAGTGTAGGGGGTCGTGCACGGGGTGGTGTTTCACGGTTTAGGGCAGTGCAGTGGTGTTCGGGCAGTGTAGGGGGTCGTGCTGGGGCTGGTGTTTCAGGGTTTAGGGCAGTGCAGTGGTGTTCGGGCAGTGTAGGGGTCGTGCTGGGGTGGTGTTTCAGGGTTTAGGGCAGTGCAGTGGTGTTCGGGCAGTGTAGGGGTCTTGCTGGGGGTAGTGTTTCAGGGTTTAGGGCAGTGCAGTGGTGTTCGGGCAGTGTAGGGGTCGTGCTGGGGATGGTGTTTCAGGGTTTAGGGCAGTGTAGTAGTGTTCAGGCAGTGTAGGGGTCGTGCTGGGGCTGGTGTTTCAGGGTTTAGGGCAGTGCAGTGGTGTTCGGGCAGTGTAGGGTGTCGTGCTGGGGGTGGTGTTTCTGGGTTTAGGGTAGTGCAGTGGTGTTCGGGCAGTGTAGGGGGTTGTGCTGGAGCTGATGTTTCAGGGTTTAGGGCAGTGCAGTGGTGTTCGGGCAGTGTAGCATGTCATGCTGGGGCTGGTGTTTCAGTGTTTAGGGCAGAGCAGTGGTGTTCGGGCAGTGTAGGGGGTCGTGCTGGGGGTGGTGTTTCAGGGTTTAGGGCAGTGCAGTGGTGTTCGGGCAGTGTAGGGGGTCGTGCTGGGGGTGGTGTTTCAGGGTTTAGGGCAGTGGTGTTCAGGCAGTGTAGGGGGTCATGCTGGGGGTGGTGTTTCAGGGTTTAGGGCAGTGCAGTGGTGTTTGTGCAGTGTAGGGGGTCATGCAGGGGCTGGTGTTTCAGGGTTTAGGGCAGTGCAGTGGTGTTCTGGCAGTGTAGGGGGTCGTGCTGGGGGTGGTGTTTCAGGGTTTAGGGCAGTGCAGTGGTGTTCGGGCAGTGTAGGGGTCGTGCTGGGGGTGGTGTTTCAGGGTTTAGGACAGTGCAGTGGTGTTCGGGCAGTGTAGGGGGTCGTGCTGGGGCTGGTGTTTCAGGGTTTAGGGCAGTGCAGTGGTGTTCGGGCAATATAGGGGGTCGTGCTGGGGGTGGTGTTTCAGGGTTTAGGGCAGTGCAGTGGTGTTCGGGCAGTGTAGGGGGTCTTGCTGGGGGTAGTTTTTCAGGGTTTAAGGCAGTGCAGTGGTGTTCGTGCAGTGTAGGGGGTCGTGCTGGGGATGGTGTTTCATGGTTTAGGGCAGTGTAGTAGTGTTCAGGCAGTGTAGGGGGTCGTGCTGGGGCTGGTGTATCAGGGTTTAGGGCAGTGCAGTGGTGCTCGGGCAGTGTAGGGTGTCGTGCTGGGGGTGGTGTTTCTGGGTTTAGGGTAGTGCAGTGGTGTTCGGGCAGTGTAGGGGGTCATGCTGGAGCTGATGTTTCAGGGTTTAGGGCAGTGCAGTGGTGTTCGGGCAGTGTAGCATGTCATGCTGGGGCTGGTGTTTCAGTGTTTAGGGCAGAGCAGTGGTGTTCGGGCAGTGTAGGGGGTCGTGCTGGGGGTGGTGTTTCAGGGTTTAGGGCAGTGCAGTGGTGTTCGGGCAGTGTAGGGGGTCGTGCTGGGGGTGGTGTTTCAGGGTTTAGGAGTGCAGTGGTGTTCAGGCAGTGTAGGGGGTCATGCTGGGTGTGGTGTTTCAGGGTTTAGGGCAGTGCAGTGGTGTTCGGGCAGTGTAGGGGGTCATGCAGGGGCTGGTGTTTCAGGGTTTAGGGCAGTGCAGTGGTGTTCGGGCAGTGTAGGGGGTCGTGCTGGGGGTGGTGTTTCAGGGTTTAGGGCAGTGGAGTGGTGTTCGGGCAGTGTAGGGGGTCGTGCTGGGGGTGGTGTTTCAGGGTTTAGGGCAGTGCAGTGGTGTTCGGGCAGTGTAGGGGGTCGTGCTGGGGGTGGTGTGTCAGGGTTTAGGGCAGTGCAGTGGTGTTCGGGCAGTGTAGGGGGTCATGCTGGGGGTGGTGTTTTAGGGTTTAGGGCAGTGCAGTGGTGTTCGGGCAGTGTAGGGGGTCGTGCTGGGGGTGGTGTTTCAGGGTTTAGGGCAGTGCAGTGGTGTTCGGGCAGTGTAGGGGTCGTGCTGGGGGTGGTGTTTCAGGGTTTAGGGCAGTGCAGTGGTGTTTGTGCAGTGTAGGGGGTCATGCAGGGGCTGGTGTTTCAGGGTTTAGGGCAGTGCAGTGGTGTTCTGGCAGTGTAGGGGGTCGTGCTGGGGGTGGTGTTTCAGGGTTTAGGGCAGTGCAGTGGTGTTCGGGCAGTGTAGGGGGTCGTGCTGGGGGTGGTGTTTCAGGGTTTAGGACAGTGCAGTGGTGTTCGGGCAGTGTAGGGGGTCGTGCTGGGGGCGGTGTTTCAGGGTTTAGGGCAGTGCAGTGGTGTTCGGGCAGTGTAGGGGGTCATGCTGGGGGTAGTGTTTTAGGGTTTAGGGCAGTGCAGTGGTGTTCGGGCAGTGTAGGGGTCGTGCTGGGGGTGGTGTTTCAGGGTTTAGGGCAGTGCAGTGGTGTTCGGGCAGTGTAGGGGTCATGCTGGGGGTGGTGTTTCAGGGTTTAGGGCAGTGCAGTGGTGTTCGGGCAGTGTAGGGGGTCTTGCTGGGGGTGGTGTTTCAGGGTTTAGGGCAGTGCAGTGGTGTTCGGGCAGTGTAGGGGGTCATGCTGGGGGTGGTGTTTCAGGGTTTAGGGCAGTGCAGTGGTGTTCGGGCAGTGTAGGGGGTCATGCAGGGGCTGGTGTTTCAGGGTTTAGGGCAGTGCAGTGGTGTTCGGGCAGTGTAGGGGGTCGTGCTGGGGGTGGTGTTTCAGGGTTTAGGGCAGTGCAGTGGTGTTCGGGCAGTGTAGGGGGTCTTGCTGGGGCTGGTGTTTCAGGGTTTAGGGCAGTGCAGTGGTGTTCGGGCAGTGTAGGGGGTCTTGCTGGGGCTGGTGTTTCAGGGTGTAGGGCAGTGCAGTGGTGTTCGGGCAGTGTAGGCGGTCGTGCTGGGGCTGGTGTTTCAGGGTTTAGGGCAGTGCAGTGGTGTTCGGGCAGTGTAGGGGGTCGTGCTGGGGGTGGTGTTTCAGGGTTTAGGGCAGTGCAGTGGTGTTCGGGCAGTGTAGGGGGTCGTGCTGGGGCTGGTGTTTCAGGGTTTAGGGCAGAGCAGTGGTGTTCGGGCAGTGTAGGGGGTCGTGCTGGGGTGGTGTTTCAGGGTTTAGGGCAGTGCAGTGGTGTTCGGGCAGTGTAGGGGGTCTTGCTGGGGCTGGTGTTTCAGGGTTTAGGGCAGTGCAGTGGTGTTCGGGCAGTGTAGGGGGTCTTGCTGGGGCTGGTGTTTCAGGGTTTAGGGCAGTGCAGTGGTGTTCGGGCAGTGTAGGCGGTCGTGCTGGGGCTGGTGTTTCAGGGTTTAGGGCAGTGCAGTGGTGTTCGGGCAGTGTAGGGGTCGTGCTGGGGGTGGTGTTTCAGGGTTTAGGGCAGTGCAGTGGTGTTCGGGCAGTGTAGGGGGTCGTGCTGGGGCTGGTGTTTCAGGGTTTTGGGCAGAGCAGTGGTGTTCGGGCAGTGTAGGGGGTCATGCTAGGGGCTGGTGTTTCAGGGTTTAGGGCAGTGCAGTGGTGTTCGGGCAGTGTAGGGGGTCGTGCTGGGGGTGGTGTTTCAGGGTTTAGGGCAGTGCAGTGGTGTTCGGGCAGTGTAGGGGTCGTGCTGGGGGTGGTGTTTCAGGGTTTAGGGCAGTGCAGTGGTGTTCGGGCAGTGTAGGGGGTCGTGCTGGGGGCGGTGATTCAGGGTTTAGGGCAGTGCAGTGGTGTTCGGGCAGTGTAGGGGGTCATGCTGGGGGTAGTGTTTTAGGGTTTAGGGCAGTGCAGTGGTGTTCGGGCAGTGTAGGGGTCGTGCAGGGGGGTGGTGTTTCAGGGTTTAGGGCAGTGCAGTGGTGTTCGGGCAGTGTAGGGGTCATGCTGGGGGTGGTGTTTCAGGGTTTAGGGCAGTGCAGTGGTGTTCGGGCAGTGTAGGGGGTCTTGCTGGGGGTGGTGTTTCAGGGTTTAGGGCAGTGCAGTGGTGTTCAGGCAGTGTAGGGGGTCATGCTGGGGGTGGTGTTTCAGGGTTTAGGGCAGTGCAGTGGTGTTCGGGCAGTGTAGGGGGTCATGCTGGGGCTGGTGTTTCAGGGTTTAGGGCAGTGCAGTGGTGTTCTGGCAGTGTAGGGGGTCGTGCTGGGGGTGGTGTTTCAGGGTTTAGGGCAGTGCAGTGGTGTTCGGGCAGTGTAGGGGGTCTTGCTGGGGCTGGTGTTGCAGGGTTTAGGGCAGTGCAGTGGTGTTCGGGCAGTGTAGGGGGTCTTGCTGGGGCTGGTGTTTCAGGGTGTAGGGTAGTGCAGTGGTTTTCGGGCAGTGTAGGCGATTGTGCTGGGGCTGGTGTTTCAGGGTTTAGGGCAGTGCAGTGGTGTTCGGGCAGTGTAGGGGGTCGTGCTGGGGGTGGTGTTTCAGGGTTTAGGGCAGTGCAGTGGTGTTCGGGCAGTGTAGGGGGTCGTGCTGGGGCTGGTGTTTCAGGGTTTAGGGCAGAGCAGTGGTGTTCGGGCAGTGTAGGGGGTCGTGCTGGGGGTGGTGTTTCAGGGTTTAGGGCAGTGCAGTGGTGTTCGGGCAGTGTAGGGGGTCTTGCTGGGGGTGGTGTTTCAGGGTTTAGGGCAGTGCAGTGGTGTTCGGGCAGTGTAGGGGGTCTTGCTGGGAGTGATGTTTCAGGGTTTAGGGCAGTGCAGTGGTGTTCGGGCAGTGTAGGGGTCTTGCTGGGGGTAGTGTTTCAGGGTTTAGGGCAGTGCAGTGCAGTGGTGTTCGTGCAGTGTAGGGGGTCATGCTGGGGGTGGTGTTTCAGGGTTTAGGGCAGTGCAGTGGTGTTCGGGCAGTGTAGGGGGTCGTGCAGGGGGTGGTGTTTCAGGGTTTAGGGTAGTGCAGTGGTGTTCGGGCAGTGTAGGGGGTCATGCTGGGGGTGGTGTTTCAGGGTTTAGGGCAGTGCAGTGGTGTTCGGGCAGTGTAGTGGGTCGTGCAGGGGGTGGTGTTTCAGGGTTTAGGGCAGTGCAGTGGTGTTCGGGCAGTGTAGGGGGTCTTGCTGGGGGTGATGTTTCAGGGATTAGGGCAGTGCAGTGGTGTTCGGGTAGTGTAGGGGGTCTTGCTGGGGGCAGTGTTTCAGGGTTTAGGGCAGTGCAGTGGTGTTCGGGCAGTGTAGGTGGTCATGCTGGGGATGGTGTTTCAGGGTTTAGGGCAGTGCAGTAGTGTTCGGGCAGTGTAGGGGGTCGTGCAGGGGGTGGTGTTTCAGGGTTTAGGGCAGTGCAGTGGTGTTCGGGCAGTGTAGGGGTCGTGCTGGGGCTGGTGTTTCAGGGTTAAGGGCAGTGCAGTGGTGTTCGGGCAGTGTAGGGGGTCGTGCTGGGGCTGGTGTTTCAGGGTTAAGGGCAGTGAAGTGGTGCTGTGGCAGTATAGGGGGTCGTGCTGGGGTGGTGTTTCTGGGTTTAGGGTAGTGCAGTGGTGTTCGAGGCAGTGTAGGGGGTCGTGCTGGGGCTGGTGTTTCAGGGTTTAGGGCAGTGCAGTGGTGTTCGGGCAGTGTAGGGGGTCGTGCTGGGGCTGGTGTTTCAGGGTTTAGGGCAGAGCAGTGGTGTTCGGGCAGTGTAGGGGGTCATGCTGGGGGTGGTGTTTCAGGGTTTAGGGCAGTGCAGTGGTGTTCGGGCAGTGTAGGGGGTCGTGCTGGGGTGATGTTTCAGGGTTTAGGAGGCAGTGGTGTTCGGGCAGTGAAGGGGGTCTTGCTGGGGGTGATGTTTCAGGGTTTAGGGCAGTGGAGTGGTGTTTGGGCAGTGTAGGGGTCTTGCTGGGGGTAGTGTTTCAGGGTTTAGGGCAGTGCAGTGGTGTTTGGGCAGTGTAGGGGGTCGTGCTGGGGGTGGTGTTTCAGGGTTTAGGGCAGTGCAGTGGTGTTCGGGCAGTGTAGGGGGTCGTGAAGGGGTGGTGTTTCAGGGTTTAGGGCAGTGCAGTGGTGTTCGGGCAGTGTAGGGGTCGTGCTGGGGGTGGTGTTTCAGTGTTTAGGGCAGTGCACTGGTGTTCGGGCAGTGTAGGGGGTCTTTCTGGGGGTGGTGTTTCAGGGTTTAGGGCAGTGGTGTTCAGGCAGTGTAGGGGGTCATGCTGGGGGTGGTGTTTCAGGGTTTAGGGCAGTGCAGTGGTGTTCGGGCAGTGTAGGGGGTCATGCTGGGGCTGGTGTTTCAGGGTTTAGGGCAGTGCAGTGGTGTTCGGGCAGTGTAGGGGGTCGTGCTGGGGGTGGTGTTTCAGGGTTTAGGGCAGTGCAGTGGTGTTCGGGCAGTGTAGGGGTCTTGCTGGGGCTGGTGTTGCAGGGTTTAGGGCAGTGCAGTGGTGTTCGGGCAGTGTAGGGGGTCTTGCTGGGGCTGGTGTTTCAGGGTTTAGGGTAGTGCAGTGGTGTTCGGGCAGTGTAGGCGGTTGTGCTGGGGCTGGTGTTTCAGGGTTTAGGGCAGTGCAGTGGTGTTCGCGCAGTGTGAGGGGTCGTGCTGGGGGTGGTGTTTCAGGGTTTAGGGCAGTGCAGTGGTGTTCGGGCAGTGTAGGGGGTCGTGCTGGGGCTGGTGTTTCAGGGTTTAGGGCAGAGCAGTGGTGTTCGGGCAGTGTAGGGGGTCATGCTGGGGGTGGTGTTTCAGGGTTTAGGGCAGTGCAGTGTTGTTCGGGCAGTGTAGGGGGTCTTGCTGGGGGTGGTGTTTCAGGGTTTAGGGCAGTGCAGTGGTGTTCGGGCAGTGTAGGGGGTCTTGCTGGGAGTGATGTTTCAGGGTTTAGGGCAGTGCAGTGGTGTTCGGGCAGTGTAGGGGGTCTTGCTGGGGGTAGTGTTTCAGGGTTTAGGGCAGTGCAGTGGTGTTCGGGCAGTGTAGTGGGTCGTGCTGGGGGTGGTGTTTCAGGGTTTAGGGCAGTGCAGTGGTGTTCGGGCAGTGTAGGGGGTCTTGCTGGGGGTGGTGTTTCAGGGTTTAGGGCAGTGCAGTGGTGTTCGGGCAGTGTAGGGGGTCTTGCTGGGGGTGGTGTTTCAGGGTTTAGGGCAGTGCAGTGGTGTTCGGGCAGTGTAGGGGGTCATGCTGGGGATGGTGTTTCAGGGTTTAGGGCAGTGCAGTGGTGTTCGGGCAGTGTAGGGGGTCGTGCTGGGGCTGGTGTTTCAGGGTTTAGGGCAGTGCAGTGGTGTTCGGGCAGTGTAGGGGGTCGTGCTGGGGCTGGTGTTTCAGGGTTTAGGGCAGTGCAGTGGTGCTCGGGCAGTGTAGGGGGTCGTGCTGGGGGTGGTGTTTCAGGGTTTAGGGTAGTGCAGTGGTGTTCGGGCAGTGTAGGGGGTCGTGCTGGGGCTGGTGTTTCAGGGTTTAGGGCAGTGCAGTGGTGTTCGGGCAGTGTAGTGGGTCGTGCTGGGGCTGGTGTTTCAGGGTTTAGGGCAGAGCAGTGGTATTCGGGCAGTGTAGGGGATCGTGCTGGGGGTGGTGTTTCAGGGTTTAGGGCAGTGCAGTGGTTTTCGGGCAGTGTAGGGGGTCGTGCTGGGGTGATGTTTCAGGGTTTAGGGCAGTGGTGTTCGGGCAGTGAAGGGGGTCTTGCTGGGGGTGATGTTTCAGGGTTTAGGGCAGTGGAGTGGTGTTTGGGCAGTGTAGGGGGTCTTGCTGGGGGTAGTGTTTCAGGGTTTAGGGCAGTGCAGTGGTGTTCGGGCAGTGTAGGGGGTCGTGCTGGGGGTGGTGTTTCAGGGTTTAGGGCAGTGCAGTGGTGTTCGGGCAGTGTAGGGGGTCGTGAAGGGGGTGGTGTTTCAGGGTTTAGGGTAGTGCAGTGGTGTTCGGGCAGTGTAGGGGGTCATGCTGGGGGTGGTGTTTCAGGGTTTAGGGCAGTGCAGTGGTGTTCGGACAGTGTAGGGGGTCGTGCAGGGGCTGGTGTTTCAGGGTTTAGGGCAGTGCAGTGGTGTTCGGGCACTGTAGGGGGTCGTGCTGGGGGTAGTGTTTTAGGGTTTAGGGTAGTGCAGTGGTGCTTGTGTAGTGTAGGGGGTCGTGCTGGGGGTAGTGTTTTAGGGTTTAGGGTAGTGCAGTGGTGTTCGAACAGTGTAGGGGGTCATGCTGGGGTGATGTTTCAGGGTTTAGGGCAGTGGTGTTCGGGCAGTGAAGGAGGTCTTGCTGGGGGTGATGTTTCAGGGTTTAGGGCAGTGGAGTGGTGTTCGGGCAGTGTAGGGGTCTTGCTGGGGGTAGTGTTTCAGGGTTTAGGGCAGTGCAGTGGTGTTTGGGCAGTGTAGGGGGTCGTGCTGGGGGTGGTGTTTCAGGGTTTAGGGCAGTGCAGTGGTGTTCGGGCAGTGTAGGGGGTCGTGAAGGGGTGGTGTTTCAGTGTTTAGGGTAGTGCAGTGGTGTTCGGGCAGTGTAGGGGGTCGTGCTGGGGGTGGTGTTTCAGGGTTTAGGGCAGTGCAGTGGTGTTCGAACAGTGTAGGGGGTCGTGCTGGGGGTAGTGTTTTAGGGTTTAGGGTAGTGCAGTGGTGCTTGTGTAGTGTAGGGGGTCATGCTGGGGGTAGTGTTTTAGGGTTTAGGGTAGTGCAGTGGTGTTTGTGTAGTGTAGGGGGTCATGTTTTAGGGTAGTGCAGTGGTGTTTGGATAGTGTAGGGGGTCGTGCTGGGGGTATTGTTTTAGGATTTAGGTTAGTGCAGTAGTGTTTGGGTAGTGTAGGGGATCGTGCTGGGGGTAGTGTTTTAGGGTTCAGTGTAGTGCAGTGGTGTTTGTGTAGTGTAGGGGGTCGTGCTGGGGGTAGTGTTTTAGGGTTTAGGGTAGTGCAGTGGTGCTTGTGTAGTGTAGGGGGTCGTGCTGGGGGTAGTGTTTTAGGGTTTAGGGTAGTGCAGTGGTATTTGTGTAGTGTAGGGGGTCATGTTTTAGGGTAGTGCAGTGGTGTTTGGGTAGTGTAGGGGGTTGTGCTGGGGCTAGTGTTTTAGGATTTAGGTTAGTGCAGTTGTGTTTGGGTAGTGTAGGGGGTAGTGCTGGGGGTAGTGTTTTAGGGTTTAGGGTAGTGCAGTGGTGTTTGTGTAGTGTAGGGGGTAGTGCTGGGGGTAGTGTTTTAGGGTTTAGGGTAGTGCAGTGGTGCTTGTGTAGTGTAGGGGGTCGTGCTGGGGGTAGTGTTTTAGGGTTTAGGGTAGTGCAGTGGTGTTTGTGTAGTGTAGGGGGTCATGTTTTAGGGTAGTGCAGTGGTGTTTGGGTAGTGTAGGGGGTAGTGCTGGGGGTAGTGTTTTAGGGTTCAGGGTAGTGCAGTGGTGTTTTTGTAGTGTAGGGGGTCATGTTTTAAGATGCAACGCTCCAATACCTGACCAGTCTGCACTACATAAAACTGCAAAAAAACTAAAAATAAAAAGTGTTTTGCACACTTTTGTCATTGGGCTATATGTGGGCTACATCTGGGTAATATTTGTGCTACATTTGGGCTCTTTTTTCTCTGGTGGCCATCTTGGAAGACTTCTTTGTTATGAAGTTTCCTAATTTCCTCATTTACTGCAGTCTCCTCAGTAGGAAAGGCTTTCAGTTTTTTACTTTGATTCCATCAAGAAGGCATTCAGATGTGTCTCACATTTGCCATAAATTCAGAATGTTAGCACTCTAGTTGCTCATTAGATCACTGTAGTAAAGCTACTGCTCACCAGGGAGTTAACTGGAAGTCTGCTGCTGGTATTGAAAGTGATTGTTTCAGTCTGCATGTCAGAATTTTCTAATGAAATAGAAGAGGATTTGAGATCTCACTTAAAACATGCCCTCATTTTTCTTTCTGCAGCACTAACCATAATTTCTATTTCAAAAGAACCCCCTCATTTTGTTCCTTTTTAAATTAAATGTTTTAAGTATTAACGGTTTATTCCAATCAAGATGGCTTCAGGTGTGCCATACTTTTGTCATAAGTAAGGCTGTTAGCGCTCTAGTTGTTCTTTAGAACACTCTGGGAAGCTGCAGTAGAACACAAAGGCATCAACTGGCAGGCTGCTCCTGTTGAAATATAACAGGAAGATATTTGAGATCACACTTGAAACATGTCCTAATTTTTCTTTCTACAGCACTACCCATAATTTCTATGACAAAATGAACCCCATCATTTTGTTCCTTTTTAAATTAAATGTTTTAAGTGTTACCAGTTTATTCCAATCAAGATGGCTTCAGGTGTGCCATACTTTTGTCATAAGTAAGGCTGTTAGCACTCTAGTTGTTCTTTAGGACACTCTGGGAAGCTGCAGTAGAACACAAAGGCATCAACTGACAGGCTGCTCCTGTTGAAATATAACAGGAAGATATTTGAGATCTCACTTGAAACATGTCCTAATTTTTCTTTCTATAGCACTAACCATAATTTCTATGACAAAATGAACCCCATCATTTTGTTCCTTTTTAAATTAAATGTTTTAAGTGTTACCAGTTTATTCCAATCAAGATGGCTTCAGGTGTGCCATACTTTTGTCACAAGTAAGGCTGTTAGCACTCTAGTTGTTCTTTAGAACACTCTGGGAAGCTGCAGTAGAACACAAAGGAATCAACTGACAGTCTCTGCCCTTGTTGGATGTACATGTTTTACTGAGAATGTCAGACTTCATTCTCACATGACTGAGAAAGATAATGTGAATTTACAGAAAATATGCTCTCATTTTAGCTTCTGGAGCACCTTCCAAAACTCTATGGGACAAGCATGTGAAAATAGTTTTCTCTCAAACATGATTCATGATATCCCAGCAGAAGGTTTTCACAGGGTAAAATCACCTTAGAACACACCACAATTCCTGAAATTAGTATGGTACCATCAACAAATGAATTCTAATGTAACTAAAGTCTGTTATCACCCTTTATAGTTCTCCTTTTGGTAACCCTCAAAATCTTTGATTCACTACAATGCATTTCAATGGGGTACTATCATTTATATTGGTCCCAAGATGGCTGTCAGCAATTCCAGGATGAAGTGCTGACAGCCAATCAGATCTCACGATGACATGTGTGGTTAGGCTCCGCCCAGATATATATGTGATTTTACTTTTGATTTTCTCAGCAACTACTGAACGGATTTACACCATTTAACAAAAGCGTTCTTTCTGAACCAAGAACTACCTCTTTGCCAAATTTGGTGTAATTCCGTTCAGCAGTTCGGGCTGTAGCCGTGTCTAAAGTTTCCTATGGAAAATTGCATGGGGAAAACACGTTTTGGGACCCCCTTTTTTCTCGGCCCCCACTTGATGAATCACCCCGAAACTTTCAGGATAGGAGCGGACCGGAGCGGGCCATAAGTTTTGAAAATTTCGCGAAGATTCGTCAACCGGCGCCAAAGTTATTGGAAATAGAATGTTGTGAATTTCCTATGGAAAACAGGTCCTAACCATAACTATCTACTGGCGACCGCCAGTAGATAATATATATATATATATTCACTGAAAAAACCATAGGTTTCAGGCACGTTATAGTTAGAAATTAGCATTTAAAAAACCTTAGAAATTCACAGAAAAAACCATAGGTTTCAGGGCGTCATAGTTAGTTGGACATTTCACTCGTACAAAACCATAGAAATTCCCCGTTATAGTTAGTTCAGCTAACTATAACTCGCGCGCACGCAATGCACTGCTGATGACATCACATATTACATCACTCATGACATGGTCAGTGACATCACTCATGACATCACTGATGACATCTCAAATGACATCACTGATGACATCACTGATGACATCATCCAGTGATTGTGTGTTTTTCTGAAAATTAAATATGTTTTATATATGTATATCTCAAGGTCGATGGAAGAATAAATGGGTATATAAGTGTCTAAATGGATGATTTTTTTGTAAAATTGATTGTATAACTGACTAAGTGTATCTTAGTGAATACATGGGTTAGTGAGTAATGTTTAAATATGAAAATATCTGTATCAGTCTCTCACTTTGTATAAGTGGCTGCATGGGTTGGTGAGTAGCTACATGAGTGTCTATATGGGTTATTAGTTGGTTTTTGAGTATCAGTATGAGTGTCTGAGTGTCTGTATGGTTCGGTGGGGGTATTACTTAGTGCATAGATGCATGAATGAGTGACTCACTGTTTGTATGTGTTGAAGACAGCATGTGTGCAGGACTGTATAGGTGGATGAGTATGTGTATGGGTGTGTTAGTGAGTGAATGACTGTCTCAATAGTGTCTTTTTATGAGTAACTACATATGTTTTAAACTAGTATATGTGAGTATTGGTGTATATAAGTGAGTATATGTGAGAGTGAGAGTGAGAGATTGGAAGAGTTCCTGTACAAATAAGTAGGTGTTTCTATAAGTGATTGTTTAAGAGAGTAAGTATGTGTAAGTTTCTGTAGAAGTAAGTGTGGTAGTGTCTGTATAACTGTATATGCAAGTAAATGGATGTTTGATACTTTGTTTGCATGTGTGACTATGTGTGTGAGTAACTCTATGGATGAGTGGCGGTGTGTAACAGGATGTATAGGTATATGAGTACATATGATGAGTGAGTACATGTATGAGTGACTGTATAGGGACTGTTGGTGAATGAGTGGATGTGTGTGTAGATCTTGGAATTACTGAATAGGTGTGTTGTAACTGGTATTGGTATGTCCATTGTTTTGAAAATGTTAGTTTGTATTTTTGAGTGTGTGTATCAAAGGTTATATTAGGGTGAGAGGAGGTCTGCCACTCTATCACAAGGACCGACCTAGGATGGTAAATTTGGGTAGGCTCGAACATGTCCGAGTGGACCCCGTCCCCAACCGGGGACTGAGTGGAGTGGGACTCTGGACGCCAGGGACGTCCCGAGTCCTTATCCTCATCGGAGGAGAAATCGTCCTCCGATACACCCTCTCCCTCTAAGGGAAACCCGCCGTCGGGGTCTACAATAGTGGTGACAGTGTCGCAATTTTCTCCGGGCCCTCCTCCTCCCGGCAGGGTGCATGTTTTAGCGTTCGCGCACTCTTGAGTAAGGTCTCCGTAAGTTTATCAAATCCTTGCAAGTGCCCCGCGTTATGCTTAACGGCCCTTTTATTCCCCATCTGGGAGCTACTTGGACCCACCACCACCAGATCTGGGTCACTGAACACCCCAGGGATGCTTTTCGCCAGCTTATCAACCTGATTCCTAAGAGGAGCCAGCGCCCTAGAAATAGACAGAGAGAGGGCTTGGTCCATTGCAGGAGGGAGAAGTTGGGGGCCATTCCTCCTTCACTTCCTGGTAGGAGGAGTAAAAATGGTTTTCTGGAGAAGACATGATAGCAGAGGGTGTGAGCACAGAACAAATGCCCTTAAAATCCTTAAGACAGCCCCCTCGCCGGTGCTCCAACAGCTGGGCTTTCCCCGAAGCTGTAATAAGAATAGACTGAGGCGCAATACCAATTACCACCACCAGGTGGCGCTGGTCACTAACGTGGCCATGTGGGGAAATCACCGTGTAGCGGTGTCAAAATTAGGCGAGGGTTGGTCGGGAATCAAGCGGACACTAAAGGAGTGACCGGATTCCCAAACGCGCGTAAAGACCAGCGGGAGCGCTCGACGGAGCTGCCTCGCTCGGACCAGACACGCCTGACAGGATCTCACCGTGCGCAGAGCACACAGCGGGAGAAACTGCGAGGGGGATTACGCACTCGGGCAAGAGCCTGCTGCGCAGGGAATATGAAACAATACCAAGGCAATAATGCTAATAACGTGCACAAGAAACCGCTATACAAACAGCAACAACGTCAGATTAAGCCAAGAATGTAAGGAATGCACGAGCAGTGAAGAAAGAGGAAGCGGAAGGGACGTCACAATATTATATACGATGGACTGTGATATGATTGGACTATAGTTGCCTTGGAGACTACCCCCTAATGGTTCATGGGTTGTGTAGTCTTTTGTTTAATGATTGTTGTGTTACGTTTTCTTTGAACTGCTATGCAAATAAAGTGAGGAAAGATATGCATAATCCTCGCCTCCGTCCTGCCATAGAATTCATTAACCTTTATTTGATCTGATTTAGAAACATAGATCATAAAAGTGTACATAAAAACAGTAAATCCTCTTTCCTAATACAATACAGTGAGAATTAATTAAAACCAGTAGGTAAAAACGGGTGTTACAAAGCCCGGTTCAGAGCAACTTCAGGTTAACAGAATCGTAAAGTTCAATGTTTCGCAAGATCAATCTCATGTACTTCAGTGCAAAATACGCAATAAGGGGTCCAAGTAAGATGTAACGCTCCAATACCTGACCAGTTTGCACTATATAAAACAGCAGAAAAAATAAAAATAAAAAGTGTTTTGCATACTTCTGTCATTGGGCTCTATGTGGGCTACATCTGGGTGATATTTGTGCTACATTTGGGCTCTTTTTTCTCTGGTGGCCATCTTGGGAGACTTATTTGTTATGAAGTTTCCTAATTTCATCATTTACTGCAGTCTCCTCAGTAGGAAATGCTTTCAGTTTTTTACTTTGATTCCATCAAGAAGGCATTCAGATGTGTCACACATTTGCCATAAATTCAGAATGTTAGCACTCTAGTTGCTCATTAGATCACTGTAGTAAAGCTACTGCTCACCAGGGAGTTAACTGGAAGTCTCCTGCTGGTATTGAAAGTGATTTTTTCAGTCTGCATGTCAGAATTTTCTAATGAAATAGAAGAGGATTTGAGATCTCACTTAAAACATGCCCTCATTTTTCTTTCTGCAGCACTAACCATAATTTCTATTTCAAAAGAACCCCTCATTTTGTTCCTTTTTAAATTAAATGTTTTAAGTATTAACGGTTTATTCCAATCAAGATGGCTTCAGGTGTGCCATACTTTTGTCATAAGTAAGGCTGTTAGCGCTCTAGTTGTTCTTTAGAACACTCTGGGAAGCTGCAGTAGAACACAAAGGCATCAACTGGCAGGCTGCTCCTGTTGAAATATAACAGGAAGATATTTGAGATCACACTTGAAACATGTCCTAATTTTTCTTTCTACAGCACTACCCATAATTTCTATGACAAAATGAACCCCATCATTTTGTTCCTTTTTAAATTAAATGTTTTAAGTGTTACCAGTTTATTCCAATCAAGATGGCTTCAGGTGTGCCATACTTTTGTCATAAGTAAGGCTGTTAGCACTCTAGTTGTTCTTTAGGACACTCTGGGAAGCTGCAGTAGAACACAAAGGCATCAACTGACAGGCTGCTCCTGTTGAAATATAACAGGAAGATATTTGAGATCTCACTTGAAACATGTCCTAATTTTTCTTTCTATAGCACTAACCATAATTTCTATGACAAAATGAACCCCATCATTTTGTTCCTTTTTAAATTAAATGTTTTAAGTGTTACCAGTTTATTCCAATCAAGATGGCTTCAGGTGTGCCATACTTTTGTCACAAGTAAGGCTGTTAGCACTCTAGTTGTTCTTTAGAACACTCTGGGAAGCTGCAGTAGAACACAAAGGAATCAACTGACAGTCTCTGCCCTTGTTGGATTTACATGTTTTACTGAGAATGTCAGACTTCCTTCTCACATGACTGAGAAAGATAATGTGAATTTACAGAAAATATGCTCTCATTTTAGCTTCTGGAGCACCTTCCAAAACTCTATGGGACAAGCATGTGAAAATAGTTTTCTCTCAAACATGATTCATGATATCCCAGCAGAAGGTTTTTCACAGGGTAAAATCACCTTAGCACACACCATAATTCCTGAAATTAGTATGGTACCATCAACAAATGAATTCTAATGTAACTAAAGTCTGTTATCACCCTTTATAGTTCTCCTTTTGGTAACCCTCAAAATCTTTGATTCACTACAATGCATGTCAATGGGGTACTATCATTTATATTGGTCCCAAGATGGCTGTCAGCAATTCCAGGATGAAGTGCTGACAGCCAATCAGATCTCACGATGACATGTGTGGTTAGGCTCCGCCCAGATATATATGTGATTTTACTTTTGATTTTCTCAGCAACTACTGAACGGATTTACACCATTTAACAAAAAGCGTTCTTTCTGAACCAAGAACTACCTCTTTGCCAAATTTGGTGTAATTCCGTTCAGCAGTTCGGGCTGTAGCCGTGTCTAAAGTTTCCTATGGAAAATTGCATGGGGAAAACACGTTTTGGGACCCCCTTTTTTCTCGGCCCCCACTTGATGAATCACCCCGAAACTTTCAGGATAGGAGCGGACCGGAGCGGGCCATAAGTTTTGAAAATTTCGCGAAGATTCGTCAACCGGCGCCAAAGTTATTGAAATAGAATGTTGTGAATTTCCTATGGAAAACAGGTCCTAACTATAACTATCTACTGGCGACCGCCAGTAGATAATATATATATATATATTCACTGAAAAACCATAGGTTTCAGGCACGTTATAGTTAGAAATTAGCATTTAAAAAACCTTAGAAATTCACAGAAAAAACCATAGGTTTCAGGGGCGTCATAGTTAGTTGGACATTTCACTCGTACAAAACCATAGAAATTCCCCCGTTATAGTTAGTTCAGCTAACTATAACTCGCGCGCACGCAATGCACTGCTGATGACATCACATATTACATCACTCATGACATGGTCAGTGACATCACTCATGACATCACTGATGACATCTCAAATGACATCACTGATGACATCACTGATGACATCATCCAGTGATTGTGTGTTTTTCTGAAAATTAAATATGTTTTATATATGTATATCTCAAGGTCGATGGAAGAATAAATGGGTATATAAGTGTCTAAATGGATGATTTTTTTTGTAAAATTGATTGTATAACTGACTAAGTGTATCTTAGTGAATACATGGGTTAGTGAGTAATGTTTAAATATGAAAATATCTGTATCAGTCTCTCACTTTGTATAAGTGGCTGCATGGGTTGGTGAGTAGCTACATGAGTGTCTATATGGGTTATTAGTTGGTTTTTGAGTATCAGTATGAGTGTCTGAGTGTCTGTATGGTTCGGTGGGGGTATTACTTAGTGCATAGATGCATGAATGAGTGACTCACTGTTTGTATGTGTTGAAGACAGCATGTGTGCAGGACTGTATAGGTGGATGAGTATGTGTATGGGTGTGTTAGTGAGTGAATGACTGTCTCAATAGTGTCTTTTTATGAGTAACTACATATGTTTTAAACTAGTATATGTGAGTATTGGTGTATATAAGTGAGTATATGTGAGAGTGAGAGTGAGAGATTGGAAGAGTTCCTGTACAAATAAGTAGGTGTTTCTATAAGTGATTGTTTAAGAGAGTAAGTATGTGTAAGTTTCTGTAGAAGTAAGTGTGGTAGTGTCTGTATAACTGTATATGCAAGTAAATGGATGTTTGATACTTTGTTTGCATGTGTGACTATGTGTGTGAGTAACTCTATGGATGAGTGGCGGTGTGTAACAGGATGTATAGGTGTATGAGTACATATGATGAGTGAGTACATGTATGAGTGACTGTATAGGGACTGTTGGTGAATGAGTGGATGTGTGTGTAGATCTTGGAATTACTGAATAGGTGTGTTGTAACTGGTATTGGTATGTCCATTGTTTTGAAAATGTTAGTTTGTATTTTTGAGTGTGTGTATCAAAGGTTATATTAGGGTGAGAGGAGGTCTGCCACTCTATCACAAGGACCGACCTAGGATGGTAAATTTGGGTAGGCTCGAACATGTCCGAGTGGACCCCGTCCCCAACCGGGGACTGAGTGGAGTGGGACTCTGGACGCCAGGGACGTCCCGAGTCCTTATCCTCATCGGAGGAGAAATCGTCCTCCGATACACCCTCTCCCTCTAAGGGAAACCCGCCGTCGGGGTCTACAATAGTGGTGACAGTGTCGCAATTTTCTCCGGGCCCTCCTCCTCCCGGCAGGGTGCATGTTTTAGCGTTCGCGCACTCTTGAGGAAGGTCTCCGTAAGTTTATCAAATCCTTGCAAGTGCCCCGCGTTATGCTTAACGGCCCTTTTATTCCCCATCTGGGAGCTACTTGGACCCACCACCACCAGATCTGGGTCACTGAACACCCCAGGGATGCTTTTCGCCAGCTTATCAACCTGATTCCTAAGAGGAGCCAGCGCCCTAGAAATAGACAGAGAGAGGGCTTGGTCCATTGCAGGAGGGAGAAGTTGGGGGGCCATTCCTCCTTCACTTCCTGGTAGGAGGAGTAAAAATGGTTTTCTGGAGAAGACATGATAGCAGAGGGTGTGAGCACAGAACAAATGCCCTTAAAATCCTTAAGACAGCCCCCTCGCCGGTGCTCCAACAGCTGGGCTTTCCCCGAAGCTGTAATAAGAATAGACTGAGGCGCAATACCAATTACCACCACCAGGTGGCGCTGGTCACTAACGTGGCCATGTGGGGAAATCACCGTGTAGCGGTGTCAAAATTAGGCGAGGGTTGGTCGGGAATCAAGCGGACACTAAAGGAGTGACCGGATTCCCAAACGCGCGTAAAGACCAGCGGGAGCGCTCGACGGAGCTGCCTCGCTCGGACCAGACACGCCTGACAGGATCTCACCGTGCGCAGAGCACACAGCGGGAGAAACTGCGAGGGGGTTACGCACTCGGGCAAGAGCCTGCTGCGCAGGGAATATGAAACAATACCAAGGCAATAATGCTAATAACGTGCACAAGAAACCGCTATAGAAACAGCAACAACGTCAGATTAAGCCAAGAATGTAAGGAATGCACGAGCAGTGAAGAAAGAGGAAGCGGAAGGGACGTCACAATATTATATACGATGGACTGTGATATGATTGGACTATAGTTGCCTTGGAGACTACCCCCCTAATGGTTCATGGGTTGTGTAGTCTTTTGTTTAATGATTGTTGTGTTACGTTTTCTTTGAACTGCTATGCAAATAAAGTGAGGAAAGATATGCATAATCCTCGCCTCCGTCCTGCCATAGAATTCATTAACCTTTATTTGATCTGATTTAGAAACATAGATCATAAAAGTGTACATAAAAACAGTAAATCCTCTTTCCTAATACAATACAGTGAGAATTAATTAAAACCAGTAGGTAAAAACGGGTGTTACAAAGCCCGGTTCAGAGCAACTTCAGGTTAACAGAATCGTAAAGTTCAATGTTTCGCAAGATCAATCTCATGTACTTCGTGCAAAATACGCAATAAGGGGTCCAAGTAAGATGTAACGCTCCAATACCTGACCAGTTTGCACTATATAAAACAGCAGAAAAAATAAAAATAAAAAGTGTTTTGCATACTTCTGTCATTGGGCTCTATGTGGGCTACATCTGGGTGATATTTGTGCTACATTTGGGCTCTTTTTTTCTCTGGTGGCCATCTTGGGAGACTTATTTGTTATGAAGTTTCCTAATTTCATCATTTACTGCAGTCTCCTCAGTAGGAAATGCTTTCAGTTTTTTACTTTGATTCCATCAAGAAGGCATTCAGATGTGTCACACATTTGCCATAAATTCAGAATGTTAGCACTCTAGTTGCTCATTAGATCACTGTAGTAAAGCTACTGCTCACCAGGGAGTTAACTGGAAGTCTACTGCTGGTATTGAAAGTGATTGTTTCAGTCTGCATGTCAGAATTTTCTAATGAAATAGAAGAGGATTTGAGATCTCACTTAAAACATGCCCTACATTTTCTTTCTGCAGCACTAACCATAATTTCTATGGCAAAATGAACCCCCTCATTGTGTTCCTTTTTAAATTAAATGTTTTAAGTGTTACCAGTTTATTCCAATCAAGATGGCTTCAGGTGTGCCATACTTTTGTCATAAGTAAGACTGTTAGCGCTCTAGTTGTTCTTTAGAACACTCTGGGAAGCTGCAGTAGAACACAAAGGCATCAACTGACAGGCTGCTCCTGTTGAAATATAACAGGAAGATATTTGAGATCACACTTGAAACATGTCCTAATTTTTCTTTCTACAGCACTAACCATAATTTCTATGACAAAATGAACCCCATCATGTTGTTCCTTTTTAAATTAAATGTTTTAAGTGTTACCAGTTTATGCCAATCAAGATGGCTTCAGGTGTGCCATACTTTTGTCATAAGTAAGGCTGTTAGCACTCTAGTTGATCTTTAGAACACTCTGGGAAGCTGCAGTAGAACACAAAGGCATCAACTGACAGGCTGCTCCTGTTGAAATATTACAGGAAGATATTTGAGATCTCACTTAAAACATGTCCTAATTTTTCTTTCCAGAACACTAACCATAATTTCTATGGCAAAATGAACCCCCTCATTTTGTTCCTTTTTAAATTAAATGATTTAAGTGTTACCAGTTTATTCCAATCAAGATGGCTTCAGGTGTGCCATACGTTTATCATAAGCAAGACTGTTAGCTCTCTAGTTGTTCTTTAGAACACTCTGGGAAGCTGCAGTAGAACACAAAGGAATCAACTGACAGTCTCTGCCCTTGTTGGATGTACATGTTTTACTGAGAATGTCAGACTTCATTCTCACATGACTGAGAAAGATAATGTAAATTTACAGAAAATATGCTCTCATTTTAGCTTCTGGAGCACCTTCCAAAACTGTATGGGACAAGCATGTGAAAATAGTTTTCTCTCAAACATGATTCATGATATCCAAGCAGAAGGTTTTTCACAGGGTAAAATCACCTTAGAACACACCACAATTCCTGAAATTAGTATGGTACCATCAACAAATGAATTCTAATGTAACTAAAGTCTGTTATCACCCTTTATAGTTCTCCTTTTGGTAACCCTCAAAATCTTCGATTCACTACAACGCATTTCAATGGGGTACTATCATTTATATTGGTCCCAAGATGGCTGCCAGCAATTCCAGGATGAAGTGCTGACAGCCAATCAGATCTCACGATGACATGTGTGGTTAGGCTCCGCCCAGATATATATGTGTTTTCTTTTTCAAATTTCTCAGGAACTACAGAACGGATTTACACCATTTAACCAAAAGGCACGACTCTGAACCAAGGGCTACCTTTTTGCCAAATTTGGTGTGATTCCGTTCAGCAGTTCGGGCTGTAGCTGCGACTAAAGGTTCCTATGGAAAATTGCATGGGGAAAACATGTTTTGGGACCCCCTTTTCTCGGCCCCCACTTGATGAATCACCCCGAGACTTTCAGGATAGGAGCGGACCGGAGCGCCCCACGAGTTTTGAAAATTTCGCGAAGATTCATCAACCGGCGCCAAAGTTATTGGAAATAGAATGTTGTGAATTTCCTATGGAAAATAGGTCCTAACTATAACTACCTACTGGCGACCACCAGTAGGTAATATATATATACATATATATATTCACTGAAAAAACCATAGGTTTCAGACACGTTATAATTAGAAATTAGCATTTAAAAAACCTTTGAAATTCACTGAAAAAACCATAGGTTTTGGGGACAGTTATAGTTAGTTGGACATTTCACTCATACAAAACCATAGAAATTCCCCCGTTATAGTTAGTTCAGCTAACTATAACTCGCGCCCCCGCAATGCACTGCTGATGACATCACATATTACATCACTCATGACATGGTCAGTGACATCACTGATGACATCACTCATGACATCTCAAATGACATCACTGATGACATCACTGATGACATCATCCAGTGACTGTGTGTTTCTGTAAAGTTTAAATATGTTTAATATATATAGGGAAAGGCGTATTGAAGAATGAGTGTGTGTATAAGTGTCTGAATGGATGATTTAGTACGTGAGTGACTGACTCTACAAGTGAGTGATTAAACGTATCTTACTGAATGCATGGGTTAGTGACTAAACTGTGTGAATGTCTGTATCCGTCTGTTTGTTGGTGTGTAAGTGGATGCATGGATTTGCGAATAGCTATATGAGTGTCTATATGGGTTATTGATTGGTTCTCTGAGTATCTGTATGGCTGCCTGAGTGTTTGTGTGGGTGGGGTGTGTGTGACTCTGTACATAGATGTGTGAGTGGGTGATTCACTGGGTGCATGATTTCAAGAGTGCATCTGTGATGGACTGCTTGGGTGGGTGAGTGTGTGTATGGGTGTGTTAGTGTGTGAATGTATATCTCAGTGGTACATGTGCGAGTAACTACATATGTAAAAGGCAGTATATATGTGCGTTAGAGTATTTAAATGGCTATAAGTGAGAGTGTGTGATTGTGAGAGTGGCTGTATGGATGCGTGTGTGCTTGTATCAGTTATTGTATAAGAGCGTAAGAATGTGCTAGTATTTGTATGAGTAAGTGAGCTGGTGTGTGTATAACTGTATAGGTGAGTAAATGGGTGTGTGATTAATTTTTTGCATGACTGACTACGTGTGTGAGTACCTCTATGGATGAGTGGCAGTGTGTGAGTGTTTATATAGGTGTATGAGTGCATATGATAGTCCTGTACTGAGTGACTGTAAGTATGAGTGACTGTACGGGTGAGTGAGTGGATGTGTGTGTAGACCTAAGAATCAGTGAGTGGGTATGTAGTTTTTGGTGTTGGAGTGTCTATGGTTTTGAGAATGGCAGTCTGTAATTTAGAGTGGGTGTATCAAAAGTTATATTAGGGTGTGAGAAGATGCATGAAATTATCACATGGATGATGTCATCGGTGATGTCATTTGAGATGTCATCAGTGATGTCACTGACCATGTCATGAGTGATGTAATATGTGACGTCATCAGCAGTGCATTGCGGGGCGCGAGTTATAGTTAGCTGAACTAACTATAACGGGGGAATTTCTATGGTTTTGTACGAGTGAAATGTCCAACTAACTATAACTGTCCCTAAAACCTATGGTTTTTTCAGTGAATTTCAAAGGTTTTTAAATGCTAATTTCTAACTATAACGTGTCTGAAACCTATGGTTTTTTCAGTGAATTTCAAAGGTTTTTTAAATGCTAATTTCTAACTATAACGTGCCTGAAACCTATGATTTTTAAGTGAATTTCAAAGGTTTTTTAAATGCTAGTTTCTAACTATGCCTACAGAGGTAGGACATGTGAAGAAAGAAGAAAAAACGCACAGAAAGAAGCAAAAGATGTGCAGAAAGAACCAACAGAGGAGCAGAAAGAGGCCTTGTTGCAAATCATCCTGTGCCCACAACTTTTTCAGACGGGTACTGGTGGTAACTGACTCTGACTAACCAGAGCCAGTGCTATGCTAAAATACACTTAGAATACAGTGAAAACACCTACATACACTAGAGAACACTATGCGTTGGGGTACCCCTGTGATTAGCATGACCTCCTCTGCAAGTCCCTAGTACATAATAGGGCAGGGGGATTAAAACTACCTCTTAAAACGCGCTACAGGGCGCGTTTGCACAGTGGTGAAGGGAGGGGGCCTGAGGTGACATGTGTGCAAACGCGCCCCGTGGCGCGTTTTAAGTTGCGGGATTAAGTCCCCTTGAATCCTGAGGGTCCCTGGGGCCCAACTAGCCCCCAGGTACCTACAGTTAGGACCACAGAGCTGAGTTGCAGAGAGGCGTTCCGAGGCCACGCACCTTTTTCACCTCTCTGCAATGCAACTCTGTTGTGCTTACTGAAGGTACCTGGTGGGCTAGTTAGCCCCAGGGTCCCTCAGGATTCAAAGGGAATTAATTCCCCAACTTAAAACGCACCACAGGGCGTGTTTGCGCACATGTCACCTGAGGCCCCTCCCCCTCCCTTCACCACTGTGCAAACGCACCCCGTGGCGCGTTTTAAGTTGGGGGATTAGGTCACCTTGAATCCTGAGGGTCCCTTGGGCCCAACTAGCCCACCAGGTACTTCCAGTAAGCACCACAGGCCTGTGTTGCAAACCCCTGTAACAAATTTTGCAGTTGTGTTTAGGTAGTGAAGAGGGTCGTGCTGGGGGTAGTGTTTTAGGGTTTAGGGTAGTGCAGTGGTGTTTGTGTAGTGTAGGGGGTCATGCTGGGGGTAGATTTAGGGTTTAGGGTAGTGCAGTGGTGTTTGGGTAGTGTAGGGAGTCGTGCTGGGGGGAGTGTTTTAGGGTTTAGGGTAGTGCAGTGGTGTTTGGGTAGTGTAGGGGGTTGTGCTGGGGGTAGTGTTTTAGGGTTTAGGGTAGTGCAGTGGTGTTTGGGTAGTGTAGGGGGTCGTGCTGGGGGTAGTGTTTTAGGGTAGTGCAGTGGTGTTTGGGTAGTGTAGGGGGTACTGCTGGGGGTAGTGTTTTAGGGTTTAGGGTAGTGCAATGGTGTTTAGGTAGTGTAGGGGTACTGCTGGGGGTAGTGTTTTTGGGTTTAGGGTAGTGCAGTGGTGTTTGGGTAGTGACGGGGGTACTGCTGGGGGTAGTGTTTTAGGGTTTAGGGTAGTGCAGTGGTGTTTGGGTAGTGTAGGGGTTCGTGCTGGGGTAGTTTTTTAGGGTTTAGGGTAGTGCAGTGGTGTTTGTGTAGTGTAGGGGGTAGTGTTTTAGGGTTTAGGGTAGTGCAGTGGTGCTTGTGCAGTGTAGGAGGTTGTGTTTTAGGGTTTAGGGTAGTGCAGTGGTCTTTGGGTAGTGTAGGGAGTCGTGCGGGGTAGTGCTTTAGGGTTTAGGGTAGTGCAGTGGTCTTTGGGTAGTGTAGGGGGTCGTGCGGGGGTAGTGTTTTAGGGATTAGGGTAGTGCATTGGTGTTTGGGTAGTGTAGGGGGTCATGCGGGGGTAGTGTTTTAGGGTTTAGGGCAGTGCAGTGGTGTTTGGGTAGTGTAGGGGGTCGTGCTGGGGGAGTGTTTTAGGGTAGTGCAGTGGTGTTCGGGTAGTATACGGGGTCGTGCTGGGGGAGTGTTTTAGGGTTTAGGGCAGTGCAGTGGTGTTCGGGTAGTGTAGGGGGTCGTGCTGGGGGAGTGTTTGAGGGTTTAGGGCAGTGCAGTCGTGTTCGGGTAGTGTAGGGGGTCATGCTGGGGGAGTATTTTAGGGTTTAGGGTAGTGCAGTCGTGTTCGGGTAGTGTAGGGGGTCGTGCTGGGGGAGTGTTTTAGGGTTTAGGGTAGTGCAGTGGTGTTCGGGTAGTGTAGGGGGTCGTGCTGGGGGTAGTGTTCTAGGGTTTAGGGCAGTGCAGTGGTGTTCGGGCAGTATAGGGGGTCGTGCTGGGGGTGGTGTTTTAGGGTTTAGGGCAGGGCAGTGGTGTTCGGGCAGTGTAGGGGGTCATGCTGGGGTGGTGTTTCAGGGTTTAGGGCAGTGCAGTGGTGTTCGGGCAGTGTAGGGGGTCGTGCAGGGGTGGTGTTTCAGGGTTTAGGGCAGTGCAGTGGTGTTCGGGCAGTGTAGGGGGTTGTGCTGGGGCTGGTGTTTCAGGGTTTAGGGCAGTACAGTGGTGTTCGGGCAGTGTAGGGGGTCGTGCTGGGGCTGGTGTTTCAGGGTTTAGGGAAGTGCAGTGGTGTTCGGGCAGTGTAGGAGGTTGTGCTGGGGCTGGTGTTTCAGGGTTTAGGGCAGTGCAGTGGTGTTCGGGCAGTGTGGGTGGTCATGCTGGGGCTGGTGTTTCAGGGTTTAGGGCAGTGCAGTGGTTTTCGGGCAGTGTGGGGGGTCATGCTGGGGCTGGTGTTTCAGGGTTTAGGGCAGTGCAGTGGTGTTCGGGCAGTGTAGGGGGTCTTGCTGGGGCTGGTGTTTTAGAGTCTAGGGCAGTGCAGTGGTGTTTGGGCAGTGTGGGGGGTCATGCTGGGGCTGGTGTTTCAGGGTTTAGGGCAGTGCAGTGGTGTTCGGGCAGTGTAGGAGGTCTTGCTGGGGGTGGTGTTTCAGGGTTTAGGGCAGTGGTGTTCAGGCAGTGTAGGGGTCTTGCTGGGGGTGATGTTTCAGGGTTTAGGGCAGTGCAGTGGTGTTCGGGCAGTGTAGGGGGTCGTGCTGGGGGTGGTGTTTCAGGGTTTAGGGCAGTGCAGTGGTGTTCAGGCAGTGTAGGGGGTCGTGCTGGGGCTGGTGTTTGAGGGTTTAGGGCAGTGCAGTGGTGTTCGGGCAGTGTAGGGGGTCTTGCTGGGTGTGGTGTTTCAGGGTTTAGGGCAGTGGTGTTCAGGCAGTGTAGGGGGTCTTGCTGGGGGTGATGTTTCAGGGTTTAGGGCAGTGCAGTGGTGTTCGGGCAGTGTAGGGGGTCTTGCTGGAGGTGGTGTTTCAGGGTTTAGGGCAGTGGTGTTCAGGCAGTGTAGGGGGTCTTGCTGGGGTCATGTTTCAGGGTTTAGGACAGTGCAGTGGTGTTCGGGCAGTGTAGGGGGTCGTGCTGGGGGTGGTGTTTCAGAGTTTAGGGCAGTGCAGTGGTGTTCCGGCAGTGTAGGGGGTCGTGCAGGGGGTGGTGTTTCAGGGTTTAGGGCAGTGCAGTGGTGTTCGGGCAGTGTAGGGGGTCATGCTGGCGGTGGTGTTTCAGGGTTTAGGGCAGTGCAGTGGTGTTCGGGCAGTGTAGGGTGTCGTGCTGAGGGGTGGTGTTTCAGGGTTTAGGGCAGTGCGGTGGTGTTCGGGCAGTGTAGGGAGTCGTGCAGTAGGTGGTGTTTCAGGGTTTAGGGCAGTGCAGTGGTGTTTGGGCAGTGTAGGGGGTTGTGCAGGGGGTGGTGTTTCAGGGTTTAGGGCAGTGCAGTGGTGTTCGGCCAGTGTAGGTGGTCTTGCTGGGGGTGGTGTTTCAGGATTTAGTGCAGTGGTGTTCGGGCAGTGTAGGGGGTCTTGCTGGGGGTGGTGTTTCAGGGTTTAGGGCAGTACAGTGGTGTTCGGGCAGTGTAGGGGGTCTTGCTGGGGCTGGTGTTTCAGGGTTTAGGGCAGTGCAGTGGTGTTCAGGCAGTGTAGGGGGTCGTGCTGGGGCTGGTGTTTGATGGTTTAGGGCAGTGCAGTGGTGTTCGGCCAGTGTAGGGGGTCGTGCTGAGGCTGGTGTTTCAGGGTTTAGGGCAGTGCAGTGGTTTTCGGGCAGTGTAGGCGGTCGTGCTGGGGCAGGTGTTTCAGGGTTTAGGGCAGTGCAGGGGTGTTTGGGCAGTGTACGGGGTCGTGCTGGGGCTGGTGTTTCAGGGTTTAGGGCAGTGCAGTGGTGTTCGGGCAGTGTAGGGGGTCGTGCTGGGGGTGGTGTTTCAGGGTTTAGGGCAGTGCAGTTGTGTTCGGGCAGTGTAGGGGGTCGTGCTGGGGCTGGTGTTTCAGGGTTTAGGGCAGTGCAGGGGTGTTCGGGCAGTGTAGGGGGTCTTGCTGGGGGTGGTGTTTCAGGGTTTAGGGCAGAGCAGTGGTATTCGGGCAGTGTAGGGGGTCGTGCACGGGGTGGTGTTTCAGGGTTTAGGGCAGTGCAGTGGTGTTCGGGCAGTGCAGGGGGTCGTGCTGGGGCTGGTGTTTCATGGTTTAGGGCAGTGCAGTGGTGTTCGGGCAGTGTAGGGGTCATGCTGGGGCTGTTGTTTCAGTGTTTAGGGCAGTGCAGTGGTGTTCGTGCTGTGTAGGAGGTCGTGCTGGGGCTGGTGTTTCAGGGTTTAAGGCAGTGCAGTGGTGTTCGGGCAGTGTAGGGGGTCGTGCTGGGGCTGGTGTTTCAGGGTTAAGGGCAGTGCAGTGGTGCACGGGCAGTGTAGGGGGTCGTGCTGGTGATGGTGTTTCTGGGTTTAGGGTAGTGCAGTGGTGTTCGAGCAGTGTAGGGGGTCGTGCTGGGGCTGGTGTTTCAGGGTTTTGGGCAGAGCAGTGGTGTTCGGGCAGTGTAGGGGGTCTTGCAGGGGCTGGTGTTTCAGGGTTTAGGGCAGTGCAGTGGTGTTCGGGCAGTGTAGGGGGTCGTGCTGGGGGTGGTGTTTCAGGGTTTAGGGCAGTGCAGTGGTGTTCGGGCAGTGTAGGGGGTCGTGCTGGGGCTGGTGTTTCAGGGTCTAGGGCAGTGCAGTGGTGTTCGGGCAGTGTAGGGGGTCTTGCTGGGGGTGGTGTTTCAGGGTTTAGTGCAGTGCAGTGGTGTTCAGGCAGTGTAGGGGGTCGTGCTGGGGCTGGTGTTTCAGGGTTTAGGGCAGTGCAGTGGTGTTCAGGCAGTGTAGGGGGTCTTGCTGGGGATGGTGTTTCAGGGTTTAGGGCAGTGGTGTTCGGGCAGTGTAGGGGGTCTTGCTGGGGGTGATGTTTCAGGGTTTAGGGCAGTGCAGTGGTGTTCGGGCAGTGTAGGGGGTTGTGCAGGGGCTGGTATTTCAGGGTTTAGGGCAGTGCAGTGGTGTTCAGGCAGTGTAGGGGGTCGTGCTGGGGGTAGTGTTTTAGGGTTTAGGGTAGTGCAGTGGTGTTTGTGTAGTGTAGGGGGTCATGTTTTAGGGTAGTGCAGTGGTGTTTTGGTAGTGTAGGGGGTCGTGCTGGGGGTAGTGTTTTAGGATTTAGGTTAGTGCAGTGGTGTTTGGGTAGTGTAGGGGGTCGTGCTGGGGGTAGTGTTTTAGGGTTTAGGGTAGTGCAGTGGTGTTTGTGTAGTGTAGGGGGTCATGTTTTAGGGTAGTGCAGTGTTTGGTAGTGTAGGGGGTTGTGCTGTGGGTAGTGTTTTAGGGTTTAGGGTAGTGCAGTGGTGTTTGTGTAGTGTAGGGGGTCGTGCTGGGGGTAGTGTTTTAGGGTTTAGGTTAGTGCAGTTGTGCTTGTGTAGTGTAGGGGGTCGTGCTGGGGGTAGTGTTTTAGGGTTTAGGGTAGTGCAGTGGTGTTTGTGTAGTGTAGGGGGTCATGTTTTAGGGTAGTGCAGTGGTGTTTGGGTAGTGTAGGGGGTCGTGCTGGGGGTAGTGTTTTAGGATTTAGGTTAGTGCCGTGGTGTTTGGGTAGTGTAGTGGGTCGTGCTCGGGGTAGTGTTTTAGGGTTTAGGGTAGTGCAGTGGTGTTGTGTAGTGTAGGGGGTCATGCTGGGGGTAGTGTTTTAGGGGTTAGGATAGTGCAGTGGTGCTTGTGTAGTGTAGGGGGTCGTGCTGGGGGTAGTGTTTTAGGGTTTAGGGCAGTGCAGTGGTGTTCGGGCAGTATAGGGGGTCGTGCTGGGGGTGGTGTTTCAGGGTCTAGGGTAGTGCAGTGGTGTTTTTGTAGTGTAGGGGGGTCATGATTTAAGATGCAACGCTCCAATACCTGACCAGTCTGCACTACATAAAACTGCAAAAAAACTAAAAATAAAAAGTGTTTTGCACACTTTTGTCATTGGGCTATATGTGGGCTACATCTGGGTAATATTTGTGCTACATTTGGGCTCTTTTTTCACTGGTGGCCATCTTGGAAGACTTCTTTGTTATGAAGTTTCCTAATTTCCTCATTTACTGCAGTCTCCTCAGTAGGAAATGCTTTCAGTTTTTTACTTTGATTCCATCAAGAAGGCATTCAGATGTGTCTCACATTTGCCATAAATTCAGAATGTTAGCACTCTAGTTGCTCATTAGATCACTGTAGTAAAGCTACTGCTCACCAGGGAGTTAACTGGAAGTCTCCTGCTGGTATTGAAAGTGATTGTTTCAGTCTCCATGTCAGAATTTTCTAATGAAATAGAAGAGGATTTGAGATCTC
Source organism: Calotriton arnoldi (assembly GCA_963921515.1). Taxonomy (NCBI): domain Eukaryota; kingdom Metazoa; phylum Chordata; class Amphibia; order Caudata; family Salamandridae; genus Calotriton; species Calotriton arnoldi. The sequence continues at coordinate 149,716 of CAWUFW010018094.1, forward strand.
ACTTAAAACATGCCCTAATTTTTCTTTCTGCAGCACTAACCATAATTTCTATTTCAAAAAGAACCCCCTCATTTTGTTCCTTTTTAAATTAAATGTTTTAAGTGTTACCGGTTTATTCCAATCAAGATGGCTTCAGGTGTGCCATACTTTTGTCATAAGTAAGGCTGTTAGCGCTCTAGTTGTTCTTTAGAACACTCTGGGAAGCTGCAGTAGAACACAAAGGAATCAACTGACAGTCTCTGCCCTTGTTGGATGTACATGTTTTACTGAGAATGTCAGACTTCATTCTCACATGACTGAGAAAGATAATGTGAATTTACAGAAAATATGCTCTCATTTTAGCTTCTGGAGCACCTTCCAAAACTCTATGGGACAAGCATGTGAAAATAGTTTTCTCTCAAACATGATTCATGATATCCCAGCAGAAGGTTTTTCACAGGGTAAAATCACCTTAGAACACACCACAATTCCTGAAATTAGTATGGTGCCATCAACAAATGAATTCTAATGTAACTAAAGTCTGTTGTCACCCTTTATAGTTCTCCTTTTGGTAACCCTCAAAATATTTGATTCACTACAATGCATCTCAATGGGGTACTATCATGTATATTGGTCTCAAGATGGCTTCCAGCAATTCCAGCATGAAGTGCTGACAGCCAATCAGTCTCACAATGACATGTGTGGTTAGGCTCCGCCCAGATATATATGTGAATTTACTTGTGATTTTCTCAGGAACTACTGAACGGATTTACACCATTTAAGCAAAAGGCACAAGTCTGAACCAAGGGCTACCTCTTTGCCAAATTTGGTGTAATTCCGTTCAGCAGTTCGGGCTGTAGCTGCAACCAAAGGTTCCTATGGAAAAATGAATGGGGAAAACACGTTTTGGGACCCCCCTTTATTCTCGGCCCCCGCTTGACGAATCACCCAGAGACTTTCAGGATAGGAGCGGACCGGAGCGCCCCAACAAGTTGGAAACTTTCGCGAAGATTCGTCAACCGGCGCCAACGTTATTTCAAATAGAATGTTGCGGATTTCCTATGGAAAATAGGTCCTAACTATAACTATCTACTGGCGACCGCGAGTAGATAATATATTTATATATATATATATACATATATATATATTCACTGAAAAAAACATAGGTTTCAGACACGTTATAGTAAGAAATTAGCATTTAAAAAACCTTTGAAATTCACTGAAAAAACCATAGGTTTTAGGGACAGTTATAGTTAGTTGGACATTTCACTCGTACAAAACCAGAGAAATTCCCCCGTTATAGTTAGTTCAGCAAACTATAACTCACGCGCCCGCAATGCACTGCTGATGACGTCACATATTACATCACTCATGACATGGTCAGTGACATCACTGATGACATCACTGACGACATCTGAAATGACATCACTGATGACATCATCCGGTGAATGTGTGTTACTGTAAAGTTTAAATATGTTTAATATATATAGGGAAAGGCGTATTGAAGAATGAGTGGGTGTATAAGTGTCTGAATGGATGATTTAGTACGTGCGTGAGTGACTCTACAAGTGAGTGATTAAACGTATCTTACTGAATGCATGGGTTAGTGACTAAACTGTGTGAATGTCTGTATCCGTCTGTCTGTTGGTATGTAAGTGGATGCATGGATGTGCGAATAGCTACATGAGTGTCTATATGGGTTATTGATTGGTTCTCTGAGTATCTGTATGGGTGCCTGAGTGTTTGTGTGGGTGGGGTGTGTGTGACTCTGTACATAGATGTGTGAGTGGGTGATTCACTGGGTGCATGATTTCAAGAGTGCATCTGTGATGGACTGCTTGGGTGGGTGAGTGTGTGTATGAGTGTGTTAGTGAGTGAATGTATATCTCAGTAGTACAAGTGCGAGTAACTACATATGTAAAAGGCAGTATATATGTGTGTTAGAGTATTTAAATGGCTATAAGTGAGAGTGTGTGATTGTGAGAGTGGCTGTATGGATGCGTGTGTGCTTGTATCAGTTATTGTATAAGAGCGTAAGAATGTGCTAGTATTTGTATGAGTAAGTGAGCTGGTGTGTGTATAACTGTATAGGTGAGTAAAGGGTAGTTTGAATAATTATTTGTATGACTGACTAGGTGTGTGAGTACCTCTATGGATGAGTGGCGGTGTGTGAGTGTTTATATAAGTATGACTGTACGGGTGAGTGAGTAGATGTGTGTGTGTAGACCTAAGAATTAGTGAGTGGGTATGTAGTTATTGGAGTGTGTATGGTTTTAAGAATGGCAGTCTGTAATTTAGAGTGGGTGTATCAAAAGTTATATTAGGGTGTGAGAAGATGCATGAAATTATCACATGTATGATGTCATCAGTGATGTCATCAGTGATGTCATTTGAGATGTCATCAGTGATGTCATCAGTGATGTCGCTGACCATGTAATGAGTGATGTAATATGTGACGTCATCAGCAGTGCATTGCGGGGGCGCGAGTTATAGTTAGCTGAACTAACTATAACAGGGGAATTTCTCTGGTTTTGTACGAGTGAAATGTCCAACTAACTATAACTGTCCCTAAAACCTATGGTTTTTTCAGTGAATTTCAAAAGTTTTTGAAATGCTAATTTCTAACTATAACGTGCCTGAAACCTATGGTTTTTTCAGTGAATTTCAAAGGTTTTTTAAATGCTAATTTCTAACTATAAAGTGCCTGAAACCTATGGTTTTTTAAGTGAATTTCAAAGGTTTTTTAAATGCTAGTTTCTAACTATGCCTACAGAGGTAGGACATGTGAAGAAAGAAGAAAAAACGCTCAGAAAGAAGCAAAAGAAATGCAGAAAGAAGCAACAGAAGTCCACAAAGACGAAGAAAAGTGCAGGAAGAAGCAAAAGATGTGCAGAAAGAACCAACAGAGGAGCAGAAAGAGGCCTTGTTGCAAAATCATCCTGTGCCCACAACTTTTTCAGACGGGTACTGGTGGTAACTGACTCTGACTAACCAGAACCAGTGCTATGCTAAAAGACACTTAGAATACAGTGAAAACACCTACATACACTAGGGAACACTATGCGTTGGGGTACCCCTGTGATTAGCATGACCTCCTCTGTAAGTCACTAGTACATAATAGGGCAGGGGGATTAAAACTACCTCTTAAAATGCGCCCCGGGGCGCGTTTGCACAGTGGTGAAGGGAGGGGGGCCTGAGGTGACATGTGTGCAAATGTGCCCTGTGGCGCGTTTTAAGTTGCGGGATTAAGTCCCCTTGAATCCTGAGGGTCCCTGGGGCCCAACTAGCCCACCAGGTACCTCCAGTAAGCGCCACAGAGCTGCGTTGCAGAGAGGTTTTAAAAAGGGGCGTGGCCTCGGATCACCTCTCTGCAACGCAGCGCAGTGGCGCTTACTGGAAGCACTTGCTGTGCTAGTTGGCCCCCAGGGTCCCTCAGGATTGAAGGGGAATTATGTCCCCAACTTAAAACGCGCCACAGGGTGTGTTTGCACACGTCACCTCAGGCCCAGTCCCCTCCCTTCACCACTCTGTAAACGCGCCCTGTGGCCGTTCTAAGTTGAGAGATTAAGTCCCCTTGAATCCTAAGGGTCCCTAGGCTCAAACTAGCCCACTAGGTACCTCTAGTAAGCGCCACAGAGCTGCGTCATAGAGAGGTGTAAAAAGGGGCGTGGCCTCTGAACACCTTTCTGCAACGCAGCTCCCTGGCGCATACTGGAGGTACCTAGTGGGCTAGTTTGAGCCTAGGGACCCTTAGGATTCAAGGGGACTTAATCTCTCAACTTAGAACGGCCACAGGGCTAGTTGGCCCTCAGGGACCCTCAGTATTGAAAGAGAATTAATTCCCCAACTTACAACTCGCCACGGGGCGCTTTTGCACAATGGTGAAGGAAGGGGGCGTGGCCTGAGGTGACATGTCTGCAAACACGCCCTGTGGCGCGTTTTAAGTTGGAGAATTAATTCCTCCTCAATCCCGAGGGTCCCTAGGGGCCAACTAGCCCACCAGATCCCTCCAGTATGCGCCAGAGAGCTGCGTTGCAGAGAGGTGTTCAGAGGCCACGCCCCTTTTTACAACACTCTGCAACACAGCTCTGTGGCGCTTACTGGAGGTACCTGGTGGGCTAGTTGGCCCCCAGGGACCCTCAGGATTAAAGAGGTATTAATTCCTCAACTTAAAACGTGCCACAGGGCGTGTTTGCACACATGTCACCTCAGGCCCCGCCCCCTCCCTTCACCACTGTGCAAACGCACTCTGTGGCGTGTTTTAAGTTGGGGGATTAACTCCCATTGAATCCTGAGGGTCCCTGGGGTGCAACTAGCCCACCAGCTACCTCCATTAAGCGCCACAGAGCTGCGTTGCAGAGATGTGTAAAAAGGGGCCTGGCCTCAGAACACCTCTCTGCAACGCAGCCCCCTCGCGCAAACTGGAGGTTCCTGGTGGGCTAGTTGGCCCCCAGGGACCCCCAGTATTCAAGGGGAATTCGTTCCCCATCTGCAAACACGCCAGGGGGCGCGTTTGCAGAGTGCTGCAAGAAGGGGGCGTGGCCTCCGGCGCAATGCCGGTCTTTTTTTTTTTTTTTAAGAAGAGGGGCTGTGTGGCCCCCCTTCTTTTTCTAATTCCCCCCTTTAAAAAAAATTAAATTTGGAAGGGGGCTGCGTGGCCCCCCTCTCGAGGCCTTAATTGGCCCCGGGGACCCATCCCCCGGGGCATGGGCTTTTTTTTTTTTTCCAATGTTTTGGAGGGGGGCTGCATTGCCCCCCTCCTCAGGCCACTTATGGCCCCGGGGACCCCATCCCCGGGGCGGGCCTTTGTTTTTTTTTTATTTATTTTTTTTAAAATAAATTTTGGGAAAGTGGGTCGCGTGGCCCCCCTCCCGGGCCACTTGTAGCCCCGGGGACCCCATCCCCGGGGCTGGTCCTCTCCGTTGGGGACCGTGGGGGGTCCCCAATCGCCCCACGGTCCCGCCGGCTCCCCGCGTCCCTCGGGAGCCGGCATTGCTTTTCCACATGGGGAGCTGCTAAGATGCAGCTCCCCGTGTGGAAAAGCAATTTGCTTTGAATTTTGGAAGAGAGAGCAGGTTTCCTGCTCACTCTTCCAAAATTCAAAGCAAGTTTGCTATGTTAGGACTGGAGCCGCAAAGCCCCCGCCCTGTCATAGCAAACAGCAGTGTCCCGGGGGTAGGCAACCCCGGACACTGCAGGAGCCGGCCCTGGGGGGTGGTGGTCCCCAGAGCCATCACAGGCTCCAGGAGGGGGGCCGCGTGACCCACCTCCCAACATGTTCATAGCACCGGAGAGGTGGTGGTCCCCGGGGCTTCGGGGGTCCGAAACGGACCCCCAATTTAAAATTCTTAGTGCCCCGGGGAGGTGGCGGTCCCCGGGGCGTGTGGGGGGGCTCCAGCCCCCCACACAGTGAATTTTATTTTAAAAAGAAGCCCCGGGGGATGTCGGTCCCCGGGGCTTGGGAGCCTTAAAGGCCCCCTCAGAAATTCTATTAACCCCCGCATAACCCCGGGACTTGGCCCACCCGTGGGCCAAATAACAACGAAGCGCGGGAGACCGCGCTTCGTTTTTTTTTTTTCACGGCGGGATCCGAGCATCCTAAGCGCATCCCGCCGATTTTTAAAATCAGGCCTAGGGGGTCAGGGTGTTTCTACCCTGCCCCCTTTTTGCGTTTTGCGCACTTGTTTCTACTGTTTTCTTGTGACTCTGTACTACCGAGTCACAAGATGGCTGCCAACACTTCCTGGTTTGGAGTGTTGACAGCCAATTAGCATACAGCTCGTGATCGGGAGGGTGCGCGGATCCTACGTGCCCATAGATATATATGTGTTTTTACTTTTGATTTTCTCAGCAACTACTGAACGGATTTATACCATTTAACAAAAAGGGTTCTTTCTGAACCAAGAACTACCTCTTTGCCAAATTTGGTGTTCTTCCGTTCAGCAGTTCGGGCTGTAGCCGTGTCTAAAGTTCCTATGGAAAATTGCATGGGAAAACATGTTTTGGGACTCCCCTTTTTTCTAGGCCCCCGCTTGCCGAATCACCCCGAAACTTTCAAGATAGGAGCGGACCGGAGCGGGCCATAAGTTTTGAAAATTTCGCGAAGATTCGTCAACCGGCACCAAAGGTATTGGAAATAGAATGTTGCGAATTTCCTATGGAAAATAGGTCCTAACTATAACTATCTACTGGCGACCGCCAGTAGATAATATTATCTACTGGCGGTCGCCAGTAGATAGTTATAGTTAGGACCTATTTTCCATAGGAAATGCGCAACATTCTATTTGAAATAACTCTTGCGGCGGTTGACGAATCTTCGCAAAATTTTCAAACTTTATGGCCCGCTCTGGTCCGCTCCTACCCTGAAAGTTTCGGGGTGATTCGTCAAGCGGGGACCGAGAAAAAGGGGGTCCCAAAACGTGTTTTCCCCATTCATTTTCCCATAGGAAACTTTAGCCACGGCTACAGCCCGAACTGCTGAACGGAATTACACAAAATTTGGCAAAGAGGTAGTTCTTGGTTCAGAAAGAACCCTTTTGTTAAATGGTGTAAATCCGTTCAGTAGTTGCGGAGAAATTAAAAAATAAGAGTCAAAAAATCAATTTCCCATAGGAAACTTTATGCAAGGCTACAGCCCGAACTGCTGAACGGAATTACACCAAATTTGGCAAAGAGGTAGTTCTTGGTTCAGAAAGAAGCCTTTTTGTTAAATGGTGTAAATCCGTTCAGTAGTTGCTGAGAAAATCAAAAGTAAAAACACATATATATCTGGGCGGAGCCTAACCACACATGTCATCGTGAGATCTGATTGGCTGTCAGCACTTCATCCTGGAATTGCTGGCAGCCATCTTGGGACCAATATAAATGATAGTACCCCATTGAAATGCATTGTAGTGAATCGAAGATTTTGAGGGTTACCAAAAGGAGAACTATAAAGGGTGATAACAGACTTTAGTTACATTAGAATTCATTTGTTGATGGTACCATACTAATTTCAGGAATTGTGGTGTGTTCTAAGGTGATTTTACCCTGTGAAAAACCTTCTGCTGGGATATCATGAATCATGTTTGAGAGAAAACTATTTTCACATGCTTGTCCCATACAGTTTTGGAAGGTGCTCCAGAAGCTAAAATGAGAGCATATTTTCTGTAAATTCACATTATCTTTCTCAGTCATGTGAGAATGAAGTCTGACATTCTCAGTAAAACATGTACATCCAACAATGGCAGAGACTGTCAGTTGATTCCTTTGTGTTCTACTGTAGCTTCCCAGAGTGTTCTAAAGAACAACTAGAGTGCTAACAGCCTTACTTATGACAAAAGTATGGCACACCTGAAGCCATCTTGATTGGAATAAACTGGTAACACTTAAAACATTTAATTTAAAAAGGAACAAAATGATGGGGTTCATTTTGTCATAGAAATTATGGTTAGTGCTGTAGAAAGAAAAATTAGGACATGTTTCAAGTGTGATCTCAAATATCTTCCTGTTATATTTCAACAGGAGCAGCCTGTCAGTTGATGCCTTTGTGTTCTACTGCAGCTTCCCAGAGTGTTCTAAAGAACAACTAGAGCGCTAACAGTCTTACTTATGACAAAAGTATGGCACACCTGAAGCCATCTTGATTGGAATAAACTGGTAACACTTAAAACATTTAATTTAAAAAGGAACAAAATGAGGGGGTTCATTTTGCCATAGAAATTATGGTTAGTGCTGTAGAAAGAAAAATTAGGACATGTTTTAAGTGAGATCTCAAATATCTTCCTGTTATATTTCAACAGGAGCAGCCTGTCAGTTGATGCCTTTGTGTTCTACTGCAGCTTCCCAGAGTGTTCTAAAGAACAACTAGAGTGCTAACAGCCTTACTTATGACAAAAGTATGGCACACCTGAAGCCATCTTGATTGGAATAAACTGGTAACACTTAAAACATTTAATTTAGAAAGGAACAAAATGAGGGGGTTCATTTTGCCATAGAAATTATGGTTAGTGCTGCAAAAAGAAAATGTAGGGCATGTTTTAAGTGAGATCTCAAATCCTCTTCTATTTCATTAGAAAATTCTGACATGCAGACTGAAACAATCACTTTCAATACCAGCAGTAGACTTCCAGTTAACTCCTTGGTGAGCAGTAGCTTTACTACATTGATCTAATGAACAACTAGAGTGCTAACATTCTGAATTTATGGCAAATGTGTGACACATCTGAATGCCTTCTTGATGGAATCAAAGTAAAAAACTGAAAGCATTTCCTACTGAGGAGACTGTAATAAATGAGGAAATTAGGAAACTTCATAACAAATAAGTCTCCCAAGATGGCCACCAGAGAAAAACGAGCCCAAATGTAGCACAAATATCACCCAGAGGTAGCCCACGTATAGCCCAATGACAGAAGTGTGCAAAACACTTTTTATTTTTGTTTTTTTGCAGTTTTATATAGTGCAGACTGGTCAGGTATTGGAGTGCTTTACATGAGCATTGGTTACATCACACAAGGACAAATTCATGTTGGTTGACCCCTACACTACCCAAACACCACTGCACTACCCTAAACCCTAAAACACTACCCGCAGCACAACCCCCTTCACTACCCAAACACAACTGCACTACCCTAAACTCAAAAACACTACCCCCAGCACGACCCCCTACACTACCCAAACACCACTGCACTACCCTAAACCCTAAATCTACCCCCTACACTACACAAATACCACTGCACTACCCTAAACCCTAAAACACTAGAACCCAGCACGACCCCCTACAGTACACAAACACCACTGCACTACCCTAAACCCTAAAACACTACCCCCTACACTACACAAACACCATTGCACTACCCTAAACCCTAAAACACTACTCCCAGCATGACCCCCTACACTACACAAACACCACTGCACTACCCTAAACCCTAAAACACTACCCCAGCACGACCCCCTACACTACCCAAACACCACTGCACTACCCGAAACCCTAAAACACTATCCCCAGCACGACTCCCTACACTACACAAACACCACTGGACTACCCTAAACCCTAAAACACGACTCCCTACACTACCTAAACACGACTGCACTACACTAAACCCTAAATCTACCCCCAGCATGACCTCCCACACTACACAAACACCACTGCACTACCCTAAACCCTAAAACACTACCCCCAGCACGACCCCCTACACTACCCAAACACCACTGCACTACCCTAAACCCTAAAACACGACCCCGTACACTACACAAACACAACTGCACTACCCTAAACCCTAAAACACTACCCACAGCATGACCCCCTACACTACACAAACACCACTGCACTACCCTAAACCCTCAAACACTAACCCCTACACTACACAAACACCACTGCACTACCCTAAACCCCCTACACTATACAAACACCACTGCATTACTCTAAACCCTAAAACACTACCCCCAGCACGACCCCCTCACAACACAAATACCACTGCACTACCCTAAACCCTAAATCGACCCCCAGCACGACCCCCTACACTACCCAAACACCACTGCCATACCCTAAACCCTAAAACACTACCCCCAGCATGAACCCCTACACTACCCAAACACCACTGCACTACCCTAAACCTTAAAACACTACCCCCAGCACTACCCCTACACTACACAAACACCACTGCACTACCCTAAACCCTAAAACACTACCCCAGCACTACCCCCTACACTACCCAAACACCACTGCACTAACATAAACCCTAAAACACTACCCCCAGCACAACCCCCTACACTACACAAACACCACTGCACTACCCTAAACCCTAAAACACTACCCCCAGCACGACTCCCTACACTACCCAAACACCACTGCACTACCCTAAACCCTAAATCTACCCCAGCACGACCCCCTACACTACCCAAACACCACTGCACTACCCTAAACCATAAAACACTACCCCCAGCATGACCCCCTACACTACACAAACACCACTGCACTACCCTAAACCCTAAAACACTACCACCAGCATGACCCCCTACACTACTCAAACACCACTGCACTACCATAAACCCTAAAACACTAACCCAGCACGACCCCCTACACTACCCATACACCACTTGACTACCCTAAAGCCTAAAACACTACCCCCAGCAAGACCCCCTACACTACTGCACTACCCTAAACCCTAAAACACTACCCCCAGCATGACCCCCTACACTACCCAAACACCACTGCACTAGCCTAAACCCTAAAATACTACCCCCAGCACGACCCCCTACACCACCCAAACACCACTGCACTACCCTAAACCCTAGAAAAGAAACCCCCACCCCATGCCCAATCCCCCTTACCTCTCACTCCTCGTGGTTCCTCTCTCCTCGTGGTTCTTGCTTCACGTCGTCACTGAGGGGCGGTGCACGTCGTTGTGAGGAAACGGAACAGCCTCTGTTTCCTTACAATGACATGGATCGTCTACATGTTTTTTAGAACGCATGGTCATTTACCATACATACCTTTACAACAAAATTCGTTGTAAAGGCATGCGTGGTAAATGACCATGCGTTCTAAAAAAATGCGTAGTAATGACTTCGTGATGTACAACGCATGCATGGTAATGCATGCGTTGTAATGGTATCGCAAAGTAAAAAAGTCATTGTAACGGCTGTTTACCGATCGAAGCTGGCCCCTGTTCTTCAGTGAGACGTTTATTTGATTAATTAGGAGGAAGGAATGTGTTTTTTTTACCGAAAAGTGCATTCCTGGCTGTTGTATTGTGAAAGTGTCCGCGTGGCCTGGTTTCACTTCCGGTGAGAGAGTGGAAGAGTCTGTTTGGATCTAAAGGAGTTCTGTTGTTGGACGGGGCCGGCGCAACATGTCATCAGAAAACATAGCTAATGGAAAGCGTCCTCCCTGAAGTGTGGAGCAGTGCCATGAGAGGTCAACGAGTGTGCGTCCCACCGTAGTATGACCGTACTGCGTGACCTATGTGCCACCTCCAGGGTACGGGAGGCAGAAGCGGCATCGCAGGTCCTCTTGAAGACCGTTGTAGCACTAATTCTACATTTTGGTACTAGGGCATTTTAACTTTGTTGTTCCTGCCAGATACAAAGAGAAGATCCTGTGTTATTCAGTGCCCTCGTTACCTTTTTTGTGGGTTGTGGTGCTTGTCACTTCGCTGCCCCGCCGGTGCACACGACTGGGCACCCCACCTCGTGTGCCATCTGCAGGGCCTCTGCCCTCGGATCACTGGTTTCGGTTTCTGGAGTGGCAACATAAACAGTTGCTCCCAAAGGACTAGCCTGAACACTTAGGTGAATATCCCCTGCACCAGCATTCCACTGAAATTCTTTCCTAGCTCTCCCACGTCAACGAGGACGTCATAATAGCACGGCTCTGCTCGCGACACCGTATGACGTCATCGAAGCCATAAGAGAACCTCGTCGGCGTGCTGACGTCAGTTCCACGTATTTTTTCCGTGCCACCGAGGCAAACAGGGGACCGAGACATTTTCACATGTATACATAGTATAATAAATATATATATATTCACTGAAAAAACCATAGGTTTCAGGCACGTTATAGTTAGAAATTAGCATTTAAAAAACCTTAGAAATTCACTGAAAAAACCATAGGTTTCAGGCACGTTATAGCTAGAAATTAGCATTTAAAAAACCTTAGAAATTCACTGAAAAAACCATAGGTTTCAGGGGCATTATAGTTAGTTGGACATTTCACTCGTACAAAACCATAGAAATTCCACCGTTATAGTTAGTTCAGCTAACTATAACTCGCGCGCTCGCAATGCACTGCTGATGATGTCACATATTACATCACTCATGACATGGTCAGTGACATCACTCATGACATCACTAATGACATCTCAAATGACATCACTAATGACATCATCCAGTGAATGTGTGTTTTTCTGAAAATTAAATATGTTTTATATATGTATATCTCATGGTCGATGGAAGAATAAATGGGTATATAAGTGTCTAAATGGATGATTTTGTTTTGTAAAATTGATTGTATAACTGACTAAGTGTATCTTAGTGAATACATGGGTTAGTGAGTAATGTTTAAATATGAAAATATCTGTATCAGTCTCTCACTTTGTGTATAAGTGGCTGCATGAGTTGGTGAGTAGCTACATGAGTGTCTATATGGGTTATTAGTTGGTTTTTGAGTATCAGTATGAGTGTCTGAGTGTCTGTATGGTTCGGTGGGGGTATTACTTAGTGCATAGATGCATGAATGAGTGACTCACTGTTTGTATGTGTTGAAGACAGCATGTGTGCAGGACTGTATAGGTGGATGAGTATGTGTATGGGTGTGTTAGTGAGTGAATGACTGTCTCAATAGTGTCTTTATGAGTAACTACATATGGTTTAAACTAGTATATGTTAGTATTGGTGTATATAAGTGAGTATATGTGAGAGTGAGAGATTGGAAGAGTTCCTGTACAAATAAGTAGGTGTTTCTATAAGTGATTGTTTAAGAGATTAAGTATGTGTAAGTTTCTGTAGAAGTAAGTGTGGTAGTGTGTGTATAACTGTATATGCAAGTAAATGGATGTTTGATACTTTGTTTGCATGTGTGACTATGTGTGTGAGTAACTCTATGGATGAGTGGCGGTGTGTAACAGGATGTATAGGTGTATGAGTACATATGATGAGTGAGTACATGTATGAGTGACTGTATAGGGACTGTTGGTGAATGAGTGGATGTGTGTGTAGATCTTGGAATTACTGAATAGGTGTGTTGGAACTGGTATTGGTATGTCCATTGTTTTGAAAATGTTAGTTTGTATTTTTGAGTGTGTGTATCAAAGGTTATATTAGGGTGAGAGGAGGTCTGCCACTCTATCACAAGGATGATGTCATCAGTGATGTCATTTGAGATGTCATCAGTGATGTCATGAGTGATGTCACTGACCATGTCATGAGTGATGTAATATGTGACGTCATCAGCAGTGCATTGCGTGGCGCGCGAGTTATAGTTAGCTGAACTAACTATAACGGGGGAATTTCTATGGTTTTGTACGAGTGAAATGTCCAACTAACTATAACGCCCCTGAAACCTATGGTTTTTTCAGTGAATATATATATATATATTATCTACTGGTGGTCGCCAGTAGATAGTTATAGTTAGGACCTATTTTCCATAGGAAATCCGCAACATTCTATTTGAAATAACGTTGGCGCCGGTTGACGAATCTTCGCAAAAGCTTCCAACTTGTTGGGGCGCTCCGGTCCGCTCCTATCCTGAAAGTCTCGGGGTGATTCATCAAGCGGGGGCCGAGAAAAAAGGGGGGTCCCAAAACGCGTTTTCCCCATTCATTTTTCCTTAGGAACCGTTCATCGCGGCTACAGCCCGAACTGCTGAACGGAATTACACCAAATTTGGCAAAGAGGTAGCCCTTGGTTCAGTGTCGTGCCTTTTGCTTAAATGGTGTAAATCCGTTCAGTAGTTCCTGAGAAAATCAAAAATAAAGTCACATATATATCTATGGCCGAGTAGGGTCCGCGTACCCTACCGATCACGAGCTGCATGCTAATTGGCTGTCAAGTGGCTGTCAACACTCCAAATCAGGAAGTTTTGGCAGCCATTTTGTCCCTCGGTAGAACCGAGGGACAGAAACATGTGCGCAAAGCACAAAAGGGGGCAGGGTAGAAACACCCTGACCCCTAGGTCTGCTCAGGGGGTCCCACAAGGACCCCTGGGCAGAAAAAGCATTTTTTTTTTTAAACGGCCGGATCCGCTTAGGGTGCGCGGATCCCGCCGAATAAAAAAAAAAAGCACAAGAAACAAGTGCACAAAACGCACAAAGGGGGCAGGGTAGAAACACCCTGACCCCCTAGGTCTGCTCAGGGGGTCCCACAAGGACCCCCTGGGCAGATTTTTTTTTTTTTTTTTTAAATCGGCGGGATGCGCTTAGGGTGCGCGGATCCCGCTTCGATGCTAATTTGCCCCCGGGTGGCCCAAGTCCCGGGGGCATGCGGGGATGGGTTTAGATTTTATGGGGGGCCTCTAAGGCCCCCCAACCCCGGGGACCGCCACCCCCCGGGGCTTTAAATAAAAAATGGTGCGGGAGGGCTATCCGCCCTCCCGCAGCCCCGGGGACCGCCACCTCCCCGGGGCTTCTTTTTTTTTATTTAATGACCTGTGTGGGGGGGCTCCAGTACCCCCACACGCCCTGGGGACTGCCACCTCCCGGGGCACTAACAAATTTAAAATGGGGGTCCGTTTTGGACCCTCGAAGCCCCGGGGACAACCACCTCCCGGGGCTTTGCAGATGTGGGGAGGGGGCCGCACGGCCCCCTCTTGGAGCCAGTGATGGCCCTGGGGACCACCAGCCCCCAGGGCCGGCTCCTGCAGTGTCCCGGGGTGCCTACCCCCGGGACACTGTAGTTTGCTATGGCAGGGCGGGAGCCTCGCGGCTCCCGTCCTGTCATAGCAAACTGCTTTGAATTTTGGAAGAGAGAGCAGGAAACCTCCTCTCTCTTCCAAAATTCAAAGCAGATTGCTTTTCCACACGGGGAGCTGCATTTTAGCAGCTCCCCATGTGGAAAAGCAATGCCGGCTGCCGAGGGACGCGGGGAGCCTTCGGGACCGTGGGGGGATTGGGGACCCCCCCACAGTCCCCAACGGAGAGGGCCAGCCCCGGGGGATGGGGTCCATGGGGCAAGTAGTGGCCCGGGAGGGGGGCCACGTGGCCCCCTCCACCAAAAAAATAAAAAGAAAAAAGAAAAAAAGAAATAAAGGCCTGCCCCGGGGGATGGGGTCCTTGGGGCAAAAGGAGGCCTGAGGAAGGGGGCCACGCAGCCCCCTCCTTAAAAAAATCAAAAAAAGTGTGGCCATGCCCCGGGGGATGGGGTCCCCGAGGCCGGAATCGGCCACGGGAGGGGGGCCACGCGGCCCCCTTCCCGTTTCCTTTTAAAAAAAAAAGGGGGTAAGGCCCTGGCGGATGGGGTCCCCAGGGCCCAAAAAAAGGAAAAAGGAAGGGGGGCCACACAGTACCCCTTCGGTAAAAAAATAATAATAATAAATAAAAAAAACGATCGTGCCGCAGACCCCGCCCCCTTCCTCTACCACTCTGCAAATGTGCCCCCTGGCGCGTTTGCAGAGGGGGAATGAATTCCCCTTGAATACTGGTGGTCCCTGGGGGCCAACTAGCCAACCAGGAACCTCCAGTATGCTCCAGGGGGCTGCGTTGCAGAGAGGTGTACAGAGGCCACGCCCCTTTTTACACCTCTCTGCAACGCAGCTCTGTGGCGCTTTTTGGAGGTACATGGTGGGCTAGTTGGACTCCAGGGACTCTCAGGATTCAAGGGGACTTAATCCCCCAACTTAAAATGCGCCACGGGGCGCGTTTGCACAGTGGTGAAGGGAGGGGCGGGGCTTCAGGTGACATGTGTGCAAACAGGCCCTGTGGCGCGTTTTAAGATGGGGAATTAAATCCCTTCAATCCTGAGGGTCCCTGGGGACAACTAGCCCACCAGGTACGTCCAGAAAGCGCCACAGAGCTGCGTTGCAGAGAGGTGCAAAAAGGGGCGTGGACTCTGAACACCTCTCTGCAACGCAGTTCTCTGGCGCATACTGGAGGTATCTGGTGGGCTACTTGACCCCTAGGGACCCTCGGGATTGAGGAGGAATTAATTCTCCAACTTAAAACGTGCCACAGGGCGTGTTTGCAGACATGTCACCTCAGGCCCCACCCCCTTCCTTCACCATTGTGCAAATATTCCTCTAAAATCAGCTGAACTACGAATTCCGATTTACTCACCTGTTATCAGGAGAGACCTCAGTGCTGCATCTTTGAGCCCAGTACTGATCCTGAAAAGTAATTTTAACCGTACTTACCAGTAACTTGAATTTCCTTCCATAGGATATCATTGCCTGCTTTTTGCTGAAAAAGTTTGTGTCGATTTTTGAAACATACAAATATTCCTCTAAAATCAGCAGAACTACGAATTCCGATTTACTCACCTGTTATCAGGAGAGACCTCAGTGCTGCATCTTTGAGCCCAGTACAGATCCTGAAAAGTAATTCTAACCGTACTTACCAGTAATTTGAATTTCCTTCCATAGGCTAACATTGACTGGTTTCACTTGGAAATTCTTCTAAGTGTGGAGTTTTGGAACTTTATAATATTCCTCTAAAATCATCCGAACTACGAATTCCGATTTACTCACCTGTTATCAGGAGATACCTCAGTGCTGCATCTTTGAGCCCAGTACTGATCCTGAAAAGTAATTTTAACCGTACTTACCAGTAACTTGTATTTCCTTCCATAGGAATCCATTGTCTGGTTTTCAGCAGAAAAGTTTCAGTGTCGATTTTCACAAACTACAAATATTCCTTAAAAATCGCCTGTATGACTTAAACGCATTCTTTCAACTGTTTACAGGAGATGCACCAGTGCTGGATCCAGGATCCACCACTGAGTAAGAAAAAGTAACGATAACACTACTTACCTGCTAAGTGAATTTCCTCCCGTAGGATAACATTGGTGATTCTATGTGAAAAAGTTTCTGTCAACTTTTAAAATACAATAATATTCCTTAAAAATCACTACTGTAACCAAAACGCTTGTACTCAACTGTTTACAGGAGATGTCCCAGGACTGAATCTAAGATCCAGTCCTGTGGTTAGAAAAGTAATCCATAAAGTAACTAATTGCATTTAACTTGAAATTCACATTGAGCTCAATGTTGCATTGTGTTTGAAATTGTGTTGCCCATTGCAACAACTGTAACTACTGTACTTAAAATTTTTGGGCCTATTTGCAAAGTATTTAAACTAAAGTAATTCATTCTGAGAAAGTATATTTTGTAATGTAATGTATAATGTAATTACAATGTATTTTAAAAAATAAAATATCTAAAAATCAATAGTTTAAAAAAATGTAGTAAATCAGTATCAAAAAAATAAATATAACAATTAATACATTTAAAAATTGTCATTTACAAAACCTTTGAAATTCACTGAAAAAAACCATAGGTTTCAGACATGTTATAGTTAGGAATTAGCATTTAAAGAACCTTTGAAATTCACTGAAAAAACCATAGGTTTTAGGGACAGTTATAGTTAGTTGGACATTGCCCTCGTAAAAAAACCCGTGAAATTCCCCCGTTATAGTTAGTTCAGGTAACTATAACTCACGCCCCGCAATGCACTGCTGATGACGTCACATATTACATCACTCATGACATGGTCAGTGACATCACTGATGACATCACTGATGACATCTCAAATGACATCACTGATGACATCACTGATGACATCATCCATGTGATAATTTGATGCATCTTCTCACACCCTAATATAACTTTTGATACACCCACTGTAAATTACAGACTGCCATTGTCAAAACCATAGACACTCCAACACCAATTACTATATACACACTCACTGATTCTTAGGTCTACACACACACATCTACTCACTCACCCGTACAGTCACTCATACTTATAGTCACTCAGTACAGGACTATTATATGCACTCATACACCTATATAAACACTCACACACCGCCACTCATCCATAGAGGTACTCACACACCTAGTCAGTCATGCACAAAATTAAGCACACACCCATTTACTCACCTATACAGTTATACACACACCAGCTCACTTACTCATACAAATAGTAGCACATTCTTATGCTCTTATACAATCTCTGATACAAGCACACACTCATCCATACAGTCACTCTCACAATCACACACTCTCGCTTATAGCTATTTATATACTCCAACACACATATATATTGCCTTTCACATATGTAGTTACTCACACATGTACCACTGGGACATACATTCACTCACTAACACACTTTTACACACACTTACCCACCCATACAGTCTATCACAGATGCACTCTTGAAACCATCCACCCAGTGAATCACCCACTCACACATCTATGCACAGAGTCGCACACACCCCACCCACACAAACACTCAGGCACCCATACAGATACCCAGACAACCAATCAATAACTCATATAGACACTCATGTAGCTATTCACAAACCCATGCAGCCACTTACACAGCAACAGACAGACGGATACAGACATTCACCCAGTTTAATCACTAACCCATGCATTCAGTAATATACTTTTAATCACTCACTTATACAGTTAGTCACGCACCTACTAAATCATCCATTCAGACACTTATACACCCACTCATTCTTCAATACGCCTTTCCCTATATATATTAAACATATTTAAACTTTACAGAAACACACAGTCACTGGATGATGTAATCTGTGATGTCATTTGAGATGTCATCAGTGATGTCAACAGTGATGTCACTGACCATGTCATGAGTGATGTAATATGTGACGTCATCAGCAGTGCATTGCGGGGGCGCGAGTTATAGTTACCTGAACTAACTATAACGGGGGAATTTCATGGGTTTTGTACGAGTGCAATGTCCAACTAACTATAACTGTCCCTAAAACCTATGGTTTTTTCAGTGAATATATATATATACCAAATTAAAAACAAGTGCCATTTCACTTCCTTTCAGCGAAAAAGAGAGCACAAACTCCTCTTGTCTGTGTGCGATTTCTTTATTCCTCACAATTCATTGTCATAACGCATTTCGGTCACCGAGTGACTTTGATTATATATATATATATATATATATATATATATATATATATATATATATTATCTACTGGCGGTCGCCAGTAGATAGTTATAGTTAGGACCTATTTTCCATAGGAAATTTGCAACATTCTATTTCCAATACCTTTGGCGCCGGTTGACGAATGTTCGCGAAATTCTCAAAACTTATGGCCCGCTCCGGTCCGCTTCTATCCTGGAAGTTTCGGGGTGATTCATCAAGTGGGGGCCGAGAAAAAAGGGGGGTCCCAAAACATGTTTTCCCCATGCAATTTTCCATAGGAACCTTTAGTCGCAGCTGCAGCCCGAACTGCTGAACGTAATTACACCAAATTTGGCAAAAAGGTAGCCCTTGGTTCAGAGTCGTGCCTTTTGGTTAAATGGTGTAAATCCGTTCAGTAGTTCCTGAGAAATTTGAAAAAGAAAACACATATATATCTGGGCGGAGCCTAACCACACATGTCATCGTGAGATCTGATTGGCTGTCAGCACTTCATCCTGGAATTGCTGGCAGCCTTCTTGGGACCAATATAAATGATACTACCCCATTGAATGCATTGTAGTGAATTGAAGATTTTGAGGGTTACCAAAAGGAGAACTATAAAGGGTGATAACAGACTTTAGTTACATTAGAATTCATTTGTTGATGGTACCATACTAATTTCAGGAATTGTGGTGTGTTCTAAGGTGATTTTACCCTGTGAAAAACCTTCTGATGGGATATCATGAATCATGTTTGAGAGAAAACTATTTTCACATGCTTGTCCCATACAGTTTTGGAAAGTGCTCCAGAAGCTAAAATGAGAGCATATTTTCTGTAAATTCACATTATCTTTCTCAGTCATGTGAGAATGAAGTCTACATTCTCAGTAAAACATGTACATCCAACAAGGGCAGAGACTGTCAGTTGATTCCTTTGTGTTCTACTGCAGCTTCCCAGAGTGTTCTAAAGAACAACTAGAGTGCTAACAGCCTTACTTATGACACAAGTATGGCACACCTGAAGCCATCTTGATTGGAATAAACTGGTAACACTTAAAACATTTAATTTAAAAAGGAACAAAATGATGGGGTTAATTTTGTCATAGAAATTATGGTTAGTGCTGTAGAAAGAAAAATTAGGACATGTTTCAAGTGTGATCTCAAATATCTTCCTGTTATATTTCAACAGGAGCAGCCTGTCAGTTGATGCCTTTGTGTTCTACTGCAGCTTCCCAGAGTGTTCTAAAGAACAACTAGAGCGCTAACAGTCTTACTTATGACAAAATTATGGCACACCTGAAGCCATCTTGATTGGAATAAACTGGTAACTCTTAAAACATTTAATTTAAAAAGGAACAAAATGAGGGAGTTCATTTTGTCATAGAAATTATGGTTAGTGCTGTAGAAAGAAAAATTAGGACATGTTTTAAGTGAGATCTCAAATCCTCTTCTACTTCATTAGAAAATTCTGACATGCAGACTGAAACAATCACTTTCAATACCAACAGTAGACTTCCAGTTAACTCCCTGGTGAGCAGTAGCTTTACTACAGTGATCTAATGAACAACTAGAGTGCTAACATTCTGAATTTATGGCAAATGTGTGACACATCTGAATGCCTTCTTGATGGAATCAAAGTAAAAACTGAAAGCATTTCCTACTGAGGAGACTGCAGTAAATGACGAAATTAGGAAACTTCATAACAAATAAGCCTCCCAAGATGGCCACCAGAGAAAAAAGAGCCCAAATGTAGCACAAATATCACCCAGATGTAGCCCACATATAGCCCAATGACAGAAGTGTGCAAAACACTTTTTATTTTTAGTTTTTCTGCAGTTTTATATAGTGCAAACAGGTCAGGTATTGGAGCGTTACATCTTACTTGGACCCCTTTATGCGTATTTTGCACGAAGTACATGAGATTGATCTTGCGAAACATTGAACTTTACGATTCTGTTAACCTGAAGTTGCTCTGAACCGGGCTTTGTAACACCCGTTTTTACCTACTGGTTTTAATTAATTCTCACTGTATTGTATTAGGAAAGAGGATTTACTGTTTTTATGTACACTTTTATGATCTATGTTTCTAAATCAGATCAAATAAAGTTTAATGAATTCTATAGCAGGACGGAGGCGAGGATTATGCATATCTTTCCTCACTTTATTTGCATAGCAGTTCAAAGAAAACGTAACACAACAATCATTAAACAAAAGACTACACAACCCATGAACCATTAGGGGGTAGTCTCCAAGGCAACTATAGTCCAATCATATCACAGTCCATCGTATATAATATTGTGACGTCCCTTCCGCTTCCTCTTTCTTCACTGCTCGTGCATTCCTTACATTCTTGGCTTAATCTGACGTTGTTGCTGTTTGTATAGCGGTTTCTTGTGCACGTTATTAGCATTATTGCCTTGGTATTGTTTCATATTCCCTGCGCAGCAGGCTCTTGCCCGAGTGCGTACTCCCCCTCGCAGTTTCTCCTGCTGTGTGCTCTGCGCGCAGTGAGATCCTGTCAGGCGCGTCTGGTCCGAGCGAGGCAGCTCCGTCGAGCGCTCCCTCTGGTCTTTACGCGCATTTGGTTATCCGGTTACTCCTTTAGTGTCCGCTTGATTCCCGACCAACCCTCGCCTAATTTTGACACCGCTACGCGGTGATTTCCCCACACGGCCACGTTAGTGACCAGCGCCACCTGGTGGTGGAAATTGGTATTGCGCCTCAGTCTATTCTTATAACAGCTTCGGGGAAAGCCCAGCTGTTGGAGCACCGGCGAGGGGGCTGTCTTAAGGATTTTAAGGGCATTTGTTCTGTGCTCACACCCTCTGCTATCATGTCTTCTCCAGAAGACCATTTTTACTCCTCCTACCAGGAAGTGGAGGAGGAATGGCCCCCCAACTTCTCCCTCCAGCAGTGGACCAAGCCCTCTCTCTGGCTATTTCTAGGGTGCTGGCTCCTCTTAGGGATCAGGTTGATAAGCTGGCGAAAAGCATCCCTGGGGTGTTCAGTGACCCAGATCTGGTGGTGGCGGGTCCAAGTAGCTCCCAGATGGGGAATAAAAGGGCCGTTAAGCATTACGCGGGGCACTTGGATAGATTTGATAAACTTACGGAGACCTTCCTCAAGAGTGCGCGAACGCTAAAACATGCACCCTGCCGGGAGGAGGGGCCCGGAGAAAATTGCGACACTGTCACCACTATTGTAGACCCCGACGGCGGGTTTCCCTTAGAGGGAGAGGGTGTATCGGAGGACGATTTCTCCTCCGATGAGGATAAGGACTCGGGCGTCCCTGGCGTCCAGAGTCCCACTCCTCTCAGTCCCCGGTTGGGGATGGGGTCCACTCGAACATGTTCGAGCCTACCCAAATTTACCATCCTAGGTCAGCAGAGTGGACACCTGACGCCAAAGTGGCAGAGTATGTGGTGGGGAAAATCCATCAACCCCTTGAAAGGGAGGTCAGGAATAGGATGAGGGAGAATGCCCCAGGCCCTCACTGAAGGGGAAGGTGGCACACACGCCTGAAATTGATGAGAAACTATGTACCTTTTTCTCCAAGTATATGAGGGATCCCAAGAAAGGAATTGATAGGTCTTGGACGTGGTAGGGCCCTTGATCCAAATTATTCAATTGACGCAGCGTTCCAAAGAGTCAGGATCCCCTTTGTCCACGGATATTGTGGCTGGTTGGGCGCACTACCCTAAACCCTAAAACACTACCCCCTCCACTACCCAAACACCACTGCACTACCCTAAACCCTAAAACACTACCCCAGCACGACACCCTACACTACCCAAACATAACTGCACTACCCTAAACCCTAAAACACTACCACCAGCACGACTCCCTACACTACCCAAACACCACTGCACTACCCTAAACCCTAAAACACTACCCCCAGCACGACCCCCTACACCACCCAAACACCACTGCACTACCCTAAACCCTAGAAAAGAAACCCCCACCCCATGCAGAATCCCCCTTACCTCTCACTCCTCATGGTTCCTCTCTCCTCGTGGTTCCTGCTTCACATCATCTCTGAGGGGCGATGCACGTCGTTGTGAGGAAACGGAACAGCCTCTGTTTCCTTACAACGACATGGATCGTCTACATGTTTTTTAGAACGCATGGTCATTTACCATACATACCTTTACAACAAAATTCGTTGTAAAGGCATGCATGGTAAATGACCATGCGTTCTAAAAAAATGCGTAGTAATGACTTTGTGATGTACAACGCATGCGTGGTAATGCATGCGTTGTAATGGTATCGCAAAGTAAAAAAGATACACTTAGTCAGTTATACAATCAATTTTACAAAAAAAAATCATCCATTTAGACATTTATACACCCATTTATTCTTCCATCGACCTTGAGATATACATATATAAAACATATTTAATTTTCAGAAAAACACACATTCACTGGATGATGTCATCAGTGATGTCATTTGAGATGTCATCAGTGATGTCATGAGTGATGTCACTGACCATGTCATGAGTGATGTAATATGTGACGTCATCAGCAGTGCATTGCGGGCGCGCGAGTTATAGTTAGCTGAACTAACTATAACGGGGGAATTTCTATGGTTTTGTACGAGTGAAATGTCCAACTAACTATAACGCCCCTGAAACCTATTGTTTTTTCAGTGAATTTCTAAGGTTTTTTAAATGCTAATTTCTAACTATAACGTGCCTGAAACCTATTGTTTTTTCAGTGAATATATATATATATATATATATACAGGAACAGTCCACCAGCCAGAATTGTGCCGGCCGACACAATAGAGGAGCACACACGGAGGTATCAATAAATCCTTTTTTATTTATAGAAACCCCCCCCCCCATAAAGCAACACTGACAGACGCGTTTCGCCGCTGTGGCTTTTTCAATGTCAATGTCTGTAATTAATCCCACCATTTTTAAAGTGCAAAACGTGCATAACGAATAGTAAACATAAAAGATGGCACAAATCATATCCATTACTGCATTTCTGTAGCGGTCATCTTATAACATATACTTTCATTCATATACAATATGTATTATCATTTCATTGAATATGTTATAAAAGTACTCATGCTTGATTCATTTCACAGACCATGTAGTAAATCATAAATTATTATTGTACTTGATCTGTGCAAATAAGTGTAGATAAAAAACCAAAACTTTCTCGGAACACTCCTTTTTGTTTTATCTATACTATCTACATCTCTACATTTATATAAATATAACGCCATGAGTACATATATTATATACAACTGATTTAGCCTTGAATAGGCATGGACAAATCAATGGAAAAAATCATACATATTAAAATAGGAGAGAGGTGTATCCATACAAATAGACTGACTCATGGTATTATGGCACTCTGAGCAAAAATTGTCTAACAGGAACACACCTAGCGATCCTTATATAAGGATTCTTTACAAATTTGAAGAACTAGTTTACATAAAGGGCAGATTGCAATAAACTCACATTTTATTCTAAATGTGCCCATAATTCCTCATTGATGTTCAGACCCTGTGGAGCCTTAGTTCCTAATTCTATAATGTATTTTGACTCTAATGAGCGTAGCTTTCTGACTCTGTCCCCCCCTCTCTCATCCTTGGGGATCTGGTCTAAGCAGTAGAATTTTAACTTGTCTCGATCACTTTGATGGACTTGTTCGTAAGGGCGAGCCACAGGGTAGGAACTGTCCTTTTTGGCTATCGCTCACATGTGTTCTAGTAACCGCTTCTTGACGGGATGTATGGTGCTGCCAACGTATCTTTTCTGACAGGGACACTCCGAACAGTAAATGGTGAACTCTGAATTACAGTTTAGTAAACCGTTGATACTTCTAATGGTCTTCCCTCTTTTACCTTGGATCTCATAGGTATTTCTCTTGCCACTAAATTTACAGGCTTTACATTTCAGACATGGGAAAAAAAGAAAAAAAAAAAAATATATATATATATATCAACTTTCAAACTCCCACGTGCAATCACGCACTCCCAGGAACACAGACTCAGGATATATCTGGTGCCAAACATATGTTTTTATTCTTCACAAACGGTGCTGCCTCTGATGCGTTTCGGAGACAGGCTGTGTCCTTGATCACATGTATATATATATATTCACTGAAAAAACCATAGGTTTTAGGGAAAGTGATAGTTAGTTGGACATTGCACTCGTACAAAACCCGTGAAATTCCCCCGTTATAGTTAGTTCAGCTAACTATAACTCGCGCCCCCGCAATGCACTGCTGATGACGTCACATATTACATCACTCATGACAAGGTCAGTGACATCACTGATGACATCACTGATGACATCATCCAGTGACTGTGTGTTTCTGCAAAGTTTAAATATGTTTAATATATATAGGGAAAGGCGTATTGAAGAATGAGTGGGTGTATAAGCGTCTGAATGGATGATTTAGTAGGTGCGTGACTGAGTCTATAAGTGAGTGATTAAACGTATCTTACTGGATGCATGGGTGAGTGACTAAACTGTGTGAATGTCTGTATCCGTCTGTCTGTTGTTGTGTAAGCAGCTGCATGGGTTTCTGACTAGCTAAATGAGAGTCTATATGAGTTATGGATTGGTTCTCTGAGTATCTGAATGGGTGCCTCAGTGTTTGTGTGGGTGGGGTGTGTGTGACTGTGTGCATAGATGTGTGAGTGGGTGATTCACTGGGTGCATGGTTTCAAGAGTGCGTCTGTGATGGACTGTATGGGTGGTTGAGTGTGTGTATGGGTGTGTTAGTGATTGAATGTATATCTCAGTGGTACATGTGTGAGTAACTACAATGTGAAAGGCAGTATATATGTGTGTTGGAGTATATAAATGGCTATAAGTGAGAGTGTGTGATTGTGAGAGTGGCTATATGGATGAGTGTGTGCTTGCATCAGTGATTGCATAGGAGCGTAAGAATGTGCTAGTATTTTTATGAGTAAGTGAGCTGGTGTGTATAACTGTATAGGTGAGTAAATTGGAGTGTGATTAATTATTTGCATGACTGACTAGGTGTGTGAGTACCTCTATGGATGAGTTGCGTTGTGTGAGTGTTTATATAGGTGTATGAGTGCATATGATAGTCCTGTACTGAGTGACTGTAAGTATGAGTGACTGTACGGGTGAGTGAGTAGATGTGTGTGTGTAGACCTAAGAATCAGTGAGTGGGTATGTACTTATTGGTATTGGAGTGTGTATGGTTTTAAGAATGGCAGTCTGTAATTTAGAGTGGGTGTATCAAAAGTTATATTAGGGTGTGAGAAGATGCATTAAATTCTCACATGGATGATGTCATCAGTGATGTCATTTGAGATGTCATCAGTGATGTCATCAGTGATGTCACTGACCATGTCATGAGTGATGTAATATGTGACGTCATCAGCAGTGCATTGCGGGGCGCGAGTTATAGTTAGCTGAACTAACTATAACGGGGGAATTTCACGGGTTTTGTACGAGTGCAATGTCCAACTAACTATAACTTTCCCTAAAACCTATGGTTTTTTCAGTGAATTTCAAAGGTTTTTTAAATGCTAAACCCTAACTATAACAGGCCTGAAACCTATGTTTTTTTCAGTGAATTTCAAAGGTTTTTAAAATGCTAATTCCTAACTATAACAAGCCTGAAACCTATGGTTTTTTCAGTGAATTTCAAAGGTTTTTTATATGCTAATTCCTAACTATAACATGTCTGAAACCTATAGTTTTTTTCAGTGAATTTCAAAGGTTTTGTAAATGACAATTTTTAAATGTATTAATTGTTATATTTATTTTTTTTGATACTGATTTACTACATTTTTTTAAACTATTTATTTTTAGATATTTTATTTTTTAAATTACATTGTAATTACATTATACATTACATTACAAAATATACTTTCTCAGAATGAATTACTTTAGTTTAAATACTTTGCAAATAGGCAATAGACTTTTAAGTACAGTAGTTACAGTTGTTGCAATGGGCAACACAATTTCAAACACAATGCAACATTGAGCTCAATGTGAATTTCTAGCTAAATGCAATTAGTTACTTTATGGATTACTTTTCTAACCACAGGACTGGATCCTAGATTCAGTCCTGGGACATCTCCTGTAAACAGTTGAGTAAAAGCGTTTTGGTTACAGTAGTGATTTTTAAGGAATATTATTGTATTTTAAAAGTTGACACTTTGAAACTTTTTCACATAGAATCACCAATGTTATCCTATGGGAGGAAAATCACTTAGCAGGTAAGTAGTGTTATCGTTACTTTTTCTTACTCAGTGGTGGATCCTGGATCCAGCACTGGTGCATCTCCTGTAAACAGTTGAAAGAATGCGTTTAAGTCATACAGGCGATTTTTAAAGAATATTTGTAGTTTGTGAAAATCAACACTTTGAAACTTTTCTGCTGAAAACCAGACAATGGATTCCTATGGAAGGAAATATAAGTTACTGGTAAGTACGGTTAAAATTACTTTTCAGGATCAGTACTGGGCTGAAAGATGCAGCACTGAGGTCTCTCCTGATAACAGGTGAGTAAATCGGAATTCGTATTTTGGCTGATTTTAGAGGAATATTTTTATGTTTCAAAAATCGACACTTAGAAACTTTTTCAGCAAAAAGCAGGGAATGATATCCTATGGAAGGAAATTCAAGTTACTGGTAAGTACCGTTAAAATTACTTTTCAGGATCAGTACTGGGCTGAAAGATGCAGCACTGAGGTCTCTCCTGATAACAGGTGAGTAAATCGGAATTCGTATTTCGGCTGATTTTAGAGGAATATTATAAAGTTCCAACACTCCACACTTAGAAGAATTTCCAAGTGAAACCAGTCAATGATATCCTATGGAAGGAAATTCAAGTTACTGGTAAGTACGGTTAAAATTACTTTTCAGGATCAGTACTGGGCTGAAAGATGCAGCACTGAGGTCTCTCCTGATAACAGGTGAGTAAATAGGAATTCGTAGTTCGGCTGATTTTAGAGGAATATTTGCACAATGGTGAAGGGAGGGGGCGGGGCCTGAGGTGACATCTGTGCAAACGCGCCCCGTGGCACGTTTTCAGTTGGGGGATTAAGTCCCCTTGAATCATGAGGGTCCCTGGGGTCCAACTAGCCCACCCTGTACCTCCAGTATGCGCCAGGGAGCTGCGTGGCAGAGAGGTGTTCAGAGGCCACGCCCCTTTTTGCACCTCTCTGCAATGCAGCTCTGTGGCGCTTTCTGGACGTACCTGTTGGGCTAGTTGGCCCCCAGGGACCCTCAGGATTGAAGGGGATTTAATTCCCCATCTTAAAACGCGCCACGGGGCCTGTTTGCACACATGTCACCTGAAGCCCCGCCCCCTCCCCCTGGTGCATACTGGAGGTTCCTGGTGGGCTAGTTGGCCCCCAGGGACCCCCAGTACTCAAGGGGAATTACTTCCCCTTCTTAAAACGCGCCAGGGGGCGCGTTTGCAGAGTACTGCAGGGAGGGGGCGGGGCCTCCGGCACAATGCCGGTCATTTTTTTTTTTTGTTTGTTTTTAATGGGAGGGGGCTGCGTGGCCCCCTTCCCTTGGCCACTTTTGGCCCCGGGGACCCCATCCCCCGGGGCCTGAGCAATTTATTTATTTTTTAAATAAAAAAACCGGGAAGGGGGCCGCGTGGCCCCCCTTCCCTAGGCCTGTATTGGCCACGGGGACCCCATCCCCCAGGGCATGCCCTCAAATTTTTTTTTTTAAATTTGGAGGGGGACTGCGTGGCCCCCCTCCTCAGGCCATTTAAGGCCCCGGGGACCCCATCCCCCGGGGCCGGCCTTGCCCTTTTTTTAAAAAAAAATTATTTGGGGAGGGGGGCTGCGTGGCCCCCCTCCCTGGCCACTTATGGCCCCGGGGACCCCATCCCCCGGGGCCTGGCCTCTGGTTGGGGACTGTGGGGGGGTCCCCAATCCCCCCACAGTCCCAGCCGGCTCCCCGCGTCCTACGGGAGCCGGCATTGCTTTTCCACATGGGGAGCAGCTAACATGCTGCTCCCCATGTGGAAAAGCAATTGGGTTTGCATTTTGAAAGAGAGAGCAGGTTTCCTGCAGGAGCCGACCCTGGGGGGTGGCGGCCCCCAGGGCCATCAAGGGCTCCAGGAGGGGGGCCGTGCGGCCCCCCTCCCAACCATTAGTAAAGCCCTGGGGAGGTGGTGGTCCCTGGGGCTTTGGGGGACCCCCATATCCAAATCTTTAGTGCCCCGGTGAGGTGGCGGTCCCCGGGGCGTGTGGGGGGGCTGGAGCAGGCCTAGGGGGTCAGGGGGTTTCTACCCTGCCCCCTTTGTGCGTTTGACGACGTGTTTCTTGTGCTTTTTTTTTTTTTTTTCTCGGCGGGATTCGCGCACCCTAAGCGCATCCCGCCGATTTTTAAAAAAAAAATGCTTTTTTCTACCCAGGGGGTCCTTGTGGGACCCCCTGAGCAGACCTAGGGGGTCAGGGTGTTTCTACCCTGCCCCCTTTGTGCGTTTTGCGCACTTGTTTCTGTGCCTCGGTTCTACCGAGGGACAAAATGGCTGCCAACACTTCCTGAATCGGAATGTTGACAGCCAGCTGACAGCCAATTAGCATGCAGCTCGTGATCGGGACGGTGCGCGCAGGGTGCACTGAGGGTACGCGGATCCGACGCGCTCATTGATATATATGTGATTTTACTTGTGAATTTCTCAGGAACTACTGAACGGATTTACACCATTTAAGCAAAAGGCACGACACTGAACCAAGGGCTACCTCTTTGCCAAATTTGGTGTAATTCCGTTCAGCAGTTCAGGCTGTAGCTGCGACTAAAGGTTCCTATGGAAAAATAAATGGGGAAAATGCGTTTTGGGACCCCCCTTTTTTCTCGGCCCCCGCTTGACAAATCAACCCGAGACTTTCAGGGTAGGAGCGGAGTGGAGCGCCCCAACAAGTTGGAAACTTTCGCGAAGATTCGTCAACCGGCGCCAACGTTATTTCAAATAGAATGTCGCGGATTTCCTATGGATAATAGGTCCTAACTATAACTATCTACTGGCGACCGCCAGTAGATAATATATTTACAGAGAGATCGCTCTGTGTCAGGGCCTTGCATGGGATGAAAAAAGCTGGGGGGGAGAAGTGTGGCTGATGTAATTAAGGGTGTGGCTTTAAAACACGCAAGCTGAAAGTCTGTGCTTAGCTTAGGGTTCTGCCCGAGTGGTATTTTACGACTTCTGTCATGCCATTCAGGTATAATACAACAACCAACATTACACCTACAAGCCAGTACTATTGGCTTTGTCAGTGCTTGTTAGATGCATAATATAAATAAGCAACATCTAGGACTTTGTTGTATAGCATTTGAAAAAGCTTCAGTGCTGAAATGATGAGACTGAGAAAGAACTTTAATGAGTCTCTTTGAAGTTACATGAAAGGTAGTAAAGTGTGGCACTGCTGCAGAGTAAAAAAAAGTTTCCTGCTAGAGAGAGATATCTGACTTTTGTCTAGTGGCAGTTTTGAAGCCATAAAGTAATGCAGAGGGCATGCTGGAAAGAACAGATCTGTATTATGTGGATTAGTAAAGCCACACATTAGAAACGCTTTGAAACAAATGAAATGTATGTGAGAGAGGGGCTATGGAGAGAGGAGGGGCACGTTTGCTGGATGGTAGTGAGGGAATCCAAGGAGGTCATAGTGTGCATTTGTAAAGCACACGTTCTCCTGTAGGCATCTTGGTGCTGTATAACAGATATTTATTGGAGGTCATGGGAGGGGGGGGCGCCAAAATGATTGTCGCACTGGCTGCCACCAGCGCTAAAGGCTGCGATGATGGGTATGTGGCAAGGTAAAGTAATACTGTGTCTTCTCTCTTTCTTAGTGTTTTTGGAGAGCCTACAGATTTTGCAAAGGAAAGTTAGGGTGACTTCGTCATTACTGACTGTTGCACACTTCACTCATGCACACACCCACCTACACTTTGAAACCAACAACCTATCTGCCTTCTACGTAGGATAGTGTTTTAAAAGGAAGGTTTTAGGCACTAGCAGAGATGGCGTATGTTTGGATGAATGCTGCCCAGGTCCTAAATCTGGTTCTGGAGTCCAGCTCTGAGGCAGGATCAGAGACTGAGACAGCAGATACAGAGACAGCATCTGAGGGAGAGGACAATGGAGCAGAATCTGGGAGTGATTTTTCAGTCGGCGCAGTTCCATCCGATGACTCATCTTCCAGCGATTCTGAAGGAGACAATGTCAGTCATGCTGTCCCTTTGCAAGCACAGTCTGTGCAGCGGGACACCAGTAGCAGGTTAGAGCATCCCAGAGAGCAGGCACGTGTGGCTCTAAGCACAGACAGAGCGTTCTCTTGGCAGCCTCCCAATTTAGTTCAGCCCCAAATTATGCCTTTCACTGGTGACGCTGGATGTAAAGTCGTTACGGCTAGCTTTTTGCCAATTGACTACGTCCATCTCTTTTTGGATGTTGACTTCCTTGATGAAATTGTGCAGCAAACAAATGTGCGTGCCGAGCAATTTCTGAGGGAGCATGGAGGCACTCTTGGGCCTCATTCTAGGGCACACAAGCGGACTCCAACTTCATTAGGGGAGTTGAAGATATGTTTGGGCCTCACACTTAAAATGGGGCTAGTGCATAAACCAACCTTGCTATACTACTGGTCTACTCGCACAGTTTGGTTAACCTCCATCTTCGCACCATACATGAGCAGAGATCGTTTTCTGCTAGTTCAGCGCATGCTGCATTTCAATGACAATTCTGTTGCATTGCCCCGGGACCATCCAGACCATGACAGGTTGTTTCAAATTTGACCTGTCGTGGAACTTTTGTCTGCCAGGTTTCCAGAGGTTTATACTCCTGGAAAGAATATAGCCATCGATGAGTCCTTGATCTTGTATAAAGGGCAGCTGCTATTCAGGCAGTACATTCCGAGCAAACGCGCTCACTATGGTATCAAGCTGTACATGCTGTGTGAGAGCTCGACTGGCTATGTTTACAGCTTGAGAGTGTATACAGGGAAGGACACAACTCTTAACCCTGTAGGTTGCCCTCCCACGCTAGGGGTCACAGGAAAGATCATATGGGAGCTTGTCCAGCTATTCTTTCACAAAGGTTATAACCTTTATGTGGACAATTTCTATAAGTGAGCTCTACAAAGCTGGCACTGTGGCCTGCAGTACAATTCGTTGTCGCTGCAAAGGATTCCCGCAGGAGTTTGTTTGCGAGAAGCTCCAGAAATGCCAGAGCACTGTGTTGCATTCCAACGAACTGCTCGCAGTCAAGTTCTCAGATAGGCATGACATGTACATGCTCACTACAATTCATTCTGAGAGCACTTCCCCTGTCACGGTTTGGGGTCAGATTGCTGAAGTCCACAAGCCCACCTGTATACTTGATTACAAGTACATGGGCGAAGTGAACAAGAACAACCAGGTTCTTCAGCCATACAAGGCGAGTCGTAAAACTCACGCTTGGTATAAGGAACTGTTTACTCACCTGATCCAGACGGCAACATACAATGCGTATGTTGTTTATCGTCAGACCACCACAGTAAGACTCATGTCTTTCCTTGACTTTCAGTTGTCTGTGATTGAAAGTCTCACTGCTACAGAAGCAGCAGCCTCCACTTCGTGGGAACTTTTGGTTTTCTAACAAAAGTCTGCCTGTTCCTGAAAGCTGGGAAAATTGTGATTTTATCACCGCAAACGCTTTATTGATACCCTTTGCAGGGAAAAAACAGATGCTTTCTTCTTCAGCACTTTTTTCCAATTTTTTACCGAAAACCCCAAATTTAGCTGTATTTTGGCTAATTTCTGGGTCCCCTCCAGGGGAATCCACAAACCCTGGGTACCTTTAGAATCCTCAGGATGTTGTAAGAAAAGGAAGCAAATTTGACGTGGACACCTTATGTGGACAAAAAGTTACAGAGGCCTAAGCGCAAACTACTCCAAATAGCCAAAAAAGGGCTCAGCACTGGGGGGGGGCGAGCAGTTTAGGGGTTAAAGCCGGAGAATGTTGACAGGGGGATTGGAGCTCATTTGTGGGGCAGACATGTTGTCACAAAAGAATGGAACTTGAGTCCCGGGTGCGAGTCCATGCCTGGCTGTCAACGGGCTCCCCAGCTTGAGTTGGCAAGGATGTCGAGTTAAGGATCGGTGAGGTGTTACTTACTTTGTGTATATAATTTCTAAGTTTGTTTGCTCTTTGCTACATGTATTTATGCTACATATTATTCTGGTTTTGCCCTTAAGTTACTTGATATTTGGGAGTCTGCATCAACCGATATATTTTGCCTTCCTTTCCAAAATATTGAATTATTAAACATGAGTGTGTCACTTTAAATGCACCTGAATCTGTTTTCTTGCCTCGCCTTAAGAGAGTGCTGGGTTTTGTTTTATCACCTCGTCTTTTGGGAGTGCTGTTTTATGTGTGTTATTTAACACCTTAACCGCGGCGGCAATTCCGCCGCGGTGCGGGGCGTTCCATTAAGTGGGCAGGGCCGCGTCGGCCAACGGACGTGCGCAGCACTACCGAGGTAGTGCTCGCGACGGCCTTTGGCCGACGGGCGCACTTAAAGGGTTAAAGGTGCAGAAGTGCATTTGCCTCCTCTAAGGAGTGCAGGGTTTAGGTGTGTCCTATTGTGTCAAATTAAAAGCATGACAGGTGTGTAATCGGTGTGGCAAAGACGAATTTGCAAAACTGAACATCACTAAGACTTTTACAAAAACCCTCTCCCTCGCTGTCATTTTTGGTGCAACAAGTGGTGAATCTGGAACAGCACTTAGCAGGATCATAAATTCCAACTTAACATATGACAATGTCAGGACACAATCAAATGGCACATGTACCATAATGCTGATCTCTAGTACCCAAATGCTCCTTTGGGAATTACCTTAGCTGAAAACATAATTCTCAAAAGTCCTTGAGTACTGTATATTAAGAACTGTGGCTAAAAGGCCCCAATGAATATGGTGGATCAACATGTCTTGGAAATCTGGTGAAAAATTTCGACCCCTAAGTCACCCCCTTGTACTTAGGAACGATACTTGGAACTCTTAGCTCAGGTTGTACAGTAAAAAGACATGAACAACAGTGTGCAATATTACATAGGACACAACAGGGAACAATACAAATGTACCTTTTGTCAAGGAGCAATATCTAAAAAAAAACATAACAGGTGATAGTGAACATATATGTTTTCTCCATTTCTGTTACATGAATGCACTGTTTCATATTGCATCAAGAAACGTTATGTGAAAAATCATGGCATTGTAGGACAATTGATCAAATCGCTCCTGGGTGTAACTAGAGCTCTTTTTGCAAAATAACACCTTGCTTCATTTCTGCTTCACACCTGATTCCTGTCCTTTGATAAAACAGTTTTATTATTAGTTGGAATGTCCTCCTATCCACATCAGTGACGTTTATTATGGTTGGTGTGTTAGCATGTCTCTGTGTAGCTTACATGGGACTCCCTCCACTGAGTTCTTAGTATAGAGTACTGTTGATTCCAGAAAGTATATGGCTGATGTAGCTTCAGCCTATCCCTTTTTGTGTTACCTACAACTCATTGCCCCACAAGTATTCAGCTGGATCAAAGATGGCGGTAGCACCTTGACACTTGAGATTGTAAAATACAAAGAATCCAAGAATGAGGATAGAACCAACCTATATCCCCATCTGAAAATGACTGAAATCTAAACTGTTCTAAACTACAACTGAATTCCAAGTTCTTGAGGGTAATGATTGAATGCTAGTAGAGAGAAGTACACTTTTACACTTTTGACTGCTTGAACTCTAACTTCCACATAGTCACAACATACATATTATTGCACATCTACAATGCCATGAAGAAACTGAAAGATGCACATCATCACCCTATAAAATATTTGAACACATCACCTTACAATTACCACCTCCTACATCAGTCGAGAGAATGATTTTGGTAGATTCTGTTGTTAATGTGTTTTATATGACATCTTTAATATTATGATATTGACTAAAAAGACTGAAATGGCTCAACTGCCTGTACAGCGGATGAAGCCTCCATTGGCCCAACTTCCAAGTTTGGGACTGCCTGAAGTATGGACAACCCCTTTCAGCAGTTGCAATGCTGCTGATCCTAGGAAGTACCGGGCAGCGATTGCCCACAAGAATGAGACCCAGGGAGGAAAAAGACAGTCTGTACATAGCCACCTAGATGAGCTCACCTGGTGGGGTCAAAGGATGAGGAGCTTAGGATTGGAGCTGAAGATGAAAAAAGAGGACTGGAGGTGACGGCTAGAACAGAGGACTGGAGCTGAAGGCTGAAGCAGCGGCCTGGAGCTGAATCCAAGGAAGAACCTGAAAAAGCCAAGGAGCGAAGCAATCAATAAAAGAAACTTCCATAGCGTTATAGTGCAAGAAAGTGGCAGAACGCTCCTCCTTATAAATGAGTCATATATTGCTTTATTCAGAGTCATGACAAACATCCAAAAAGCATTTACACAAGTAAAAAACATAATGCATCAATTTTTATTTCATTACATATAAGAGAAAAAACAGCCAAGTATGTTTAAAAGCAATATAATCATGAGATCATAATATTAAAAACCTTCAGATTAAATACAATCGAGTACATTAAAAAACATTATAAACTTGGGCACAGATTGCTAAAAACATATAGGTCCCAAAACCACTGTTAAGCATTTATAGAGGTGCAATCCTAAAGTATTTAAACTGGATTACTGCAATGTTTATCATAGTGACTTCCAGCTTCGATACTTCTCCAAGGCCTTACTGACCATACCCCTAATATATGCAGACCCATTTCCATATTCTAGGTAGTACCTCGTGTCATCCTCTTTCTAGCATAAAAGACGCCCATAGGAAAGATGACATTCTGCAACAGATTTCTAGCATTGGCAATCATTGCAGGTACAAATATGCAGGGCGACTGTGTAAAACTTAGGTGTCTTATTGTTGGTAAAATATACTGCTTCCTTTATTGAGAGTAAAATTTGCACAAGAGAACCACGTGCATAGTGTTCTGGGACATCCTGTCATTACAGGGACAGTTTGTCAAGTCTGTTGACCAGTCATTCATAGTAGGGAAAGTGTAAAGTCTATGAAAATTGTCCAGTCTGAAGCGTGTAAGAAC
Source organism: Calotriton arnoldi (assembly GCA_963921515.1). Lineage (NCBI taxonomy): Eukaryota > Metazoa > Chordata > Amphibia > Caudata > Salamandridae > Calotriton > Calotriton arnoldi. The sequence goes on from CAWUFW010018094.1 coordinate 185,354, forward strand.
GAACCTATGCCGTGAATTTAAAACAGTTATAAGATAGGGCTGCATATTAAAAGTAGTTAATATCAGTTGGTTGTTTAGAACAGAGGGTTTTGGAAGTTCGGTTATCAAATGAAGTTTTTCCAGATGAGTCATCGCCTCCCTTTTCAATGCTTTTCTGTTAATAGTGACTAACGTATCAGGTTGCTCAAAATATTCAGGGTGAGCCATCTCACCAAAGAACCACTGGACGTACGCTAGCCATGGGATGCACATGTATGCTGTTGATTTAGGGCAGTCGGCTATTATTGCTTGATTAAGAGCTGTGTGCTCTGAGGTCCAAATTTTGTGCCAAAGCAAGATTGGTTCTAGCTTACTTGAATTTGTAATAAAAGGAGCACCAACTTCGGAGTGGAGTACATATACTGACGTGCTTTTGGGGATTGCTAAAAGGTATCTAAAAAATCATTTTCTGTTACTTGCATCTCTGCACATTTCTTGTGTCCCCATATGCCAGCCCCGTAAAGTGCTATGCTAGTGAATTTTGCTTTATATATCTTCATCATCATGTCTGGGGGATTAGTACCCAATCGTCTTGCAAAGCCTCTAAGGGCCCAACAGGCCTTACTAAAAAGGATTTTTCTATTCTCAATGGCCCTATTCCATGACCCATCTTTGACGAATAGGACTCCAAGATAAGAAAATGTCGGTGTGACTGATCTTTATTCCATTTATTGTTATGTTTCTGCATTTCTCACTGTTCTTACCACACTTCATGATGAAAGTTTTAGATTGGTTAACTTGGAGACCCAGTTTCTTCATTTATTCAACAAAGTTAGTAAGCAGCGTCTGTAGGGCCACTGGGGTTTGGGCCATAAGAACTGCGTTGTCGGCGTTGAGGAGGGCCAGTACAGGGCGTGTGCCTATTTGTGGGAGGTCTTTAGAGGTGGCCACGAGCTCCTCCCTCAGGCTGTTTATGTACAAAGAAAACAGAAAGGGGGCCAAAATGCACCCCTGTCTCACCCCTCTCTCCACTCTGAAGGCTCCAGTGCATTCTCCTCCGGGACCATATCTTACCTTGGCTCTACACCCCGTATATAAGTCTCTTAAGAAGATAATGGTTGGGCCCTCAACCCCCATGTCTTTCAATTTTAACCATAGCTTGGCATGTATTACACAATCAAATGCCAATGAAAGATCGACGAAGGCTGAGTAAATCTTCCCTTTTTTAATCCTGATGTATTTGCCAAAGAGCATACTTAGATTAAGACTCTGCTCTATTGTCCCTACCCCAGTTTGAAATCCGTATTGCAGGTCTGACAGTTTCCCATGGGTTTCAACCCACTGTTGTGATCTTTCCAGGATTATGCGTCCCGCAATTTTCGCTAGGGAGTCAATCAGGGAGATTGGCCTGTAACACGCTGGGTTCAGGCGGTCTCCTTTTTTATAGATGGGTACAATGATTGATTCTCCCCATGATGGAAGGAAACCTACTGTGCAACTAGTCCTTAATACTTGGGTCAACAGGGGTCCCCATAAATTTGTGTTATCCTTGTATAAATCAACTGGGATTGCATCTGGCCCTGGTGCTTTCCTGCTTTTACTAGCTTGAATCGCTTTATTAACTTCGTCCAAGGAGAACGGGAGGATGGAGGAGGTTTGGGAGGCGGCTACATTCTCCTCGACCGTTTGTCCCTGGTCTTGTGGATTTGTTATGGCAGGTGCAGAATAAATAGAATATGGAAAAACAATGGGAGAGCAAGGGAATTGTGGGGTGCGTCCGTATCCCCAGTATAATGATGAGTTAAACAAAAGTGGACGAACCCACTATGTAGATATGGTACAATCACTAGTATGGTTAGTACATGGACCCATTAGGTATGTTTAAAAGACCCCTCACACACCAACCTGGTTGGTGTAATGCTTCATCATTGGGGTCCAAACCGGGTGGCCGGAAGCCGGGGAGCGTGTGAGGGGTCTTTTAAACATACCTAATGGGTCCATGTACTAACCATACTAATGATTGTACCATATCTACATAGTGGGTTTGTCCACTTTTGTTTAACTCAGGTGCAGATTAAATACCAACAAAGGGGCCGATTCCGATCTCGACCGGTAGGGCACCGAATCGGATTTGGCTTAACCGGATCCGATTTGGAGCCCTCTTCCCCGACCGATTCGTACGTGCGTCCGGCCGAGCGAGTACGATGCGAGCGCACTCGAAATCGCCGACCGACTCATACGCGGGTCCGAACCGCTCCGACCGACTCGCACGGACACGACTCGCACCGCGCAATGGAGACGTTCCCCGGCCGGGCAAGTACGATGCGCGCCGCGAGCAGTCCGACCGACTCGCGCCGTCCGGCTCAAAAGAGCAGTCGGAGCCGGACTTTGGGGGTCCGTGTCGGACCCCCCTGTATGCGTAGCCGCGCGAGTCGCACACAGGGGGGACCCATGGGTCCCCCCTACCTGTGCATGTACGGCGTGATTCGCATCGAGGCGTACCCACTGTAGGGGGCACCCTTGTTCGCCTCGCACCCATTGAGTCAATGGGAGCCCGCGTACGCGTTGTACGTCCGGCTCCCATTGACTTCAATCTCTCCGGGTCCGGCTCGGTCGGAGTGATTTCCGGCCTGAATCGGAATCGGCCCCAAAGTGCTTAATCCATTCCTCCTCCAGGATTGCAGTCTCAATTTTAGGGGAAACCTCTGTGCCTCAAGGTGAGGAATTAATAATCTTCCAAAATGTTTTCTCGTCATTACTAGCACCAGCCTCCCTTAGGGACTCCCAGGCAGTCTATCTTAAATGAAATTTCCTCTTCTTTACTGCCTGTTTGTAATATGCTCTGCATTGATGGACCTCGCTATTACATCAAGGTGTTTTATTTAGCACCTCCTTCAAGCGCTTGTGGGCTTTACTGCAGAGAGTATCAAACCACCCCTTTTCATACTCTTTTTTTTTTTTCCTCTGGTGACAAAAAGACTCTCTTTTACGCCCTTTAAAATAGCCATAAAGGCTCTAATAATTTCATTTGGGGTTGTGTTTTCATTTAAACATAAGTCAAAGTCACCTTTATTATTAGATATTAGTTGTTTGAGGAACTCTTTTGGGTTAATCTGTGTCCAGCTCAGAGAGTATCCATTGGGCCGTGCTAATTCGATCCCCTCTACCTGTAATATCACATTGTCGCGAGTTTGCTTAAAAAAGTGTTCATTCGATAATTGGAGGCTCAATGGTAAGTGGTCACTTAATGGAATCGAGTGTGTACAAAAGTTGAAGGTAGAGCCATTGCATTGATTTGACAATAGCCCGTTCTGTCATTGCCGCCTGTTGCCTCTAGCTACCAGTGGGGGAGAGGAGGACCAGGACTACCGGTCCCAGCCTCGCACGCGGCCGCTGCCGCCCACGTCATTTGCTCGTGCCCGGAGGCGCCTTAAAGCTGCTCGCGGGCTCCCGCATTGCGGGAAGCCCGTTCTGTCATCGCCGCCAGTTGCCTCTAGCTACCAGTGGGGGAGAGGAGGACCAGGACTACCGGTCCCAGCCAGGCACGCGCCCGCTGCCGCCCACGTTATTTGCTCGCGCCCGGAGGCGCCTTAAAGCTGCTCGCGGGCTCCCGCATTGCGGGAAGCCCATTCTGTCATCGCCGCCTGTTGCCTCTAGCTACCAGTGGGGAAGAGGAGGACCAGGACTACCGGTCCCAGCCTCGCACGCGGCCGCTGCCGCCCACGTCATTTGCTCGTGCCCGGAGGCGCCTTAAAGCTGCTCGCGGGCTCCCTCATTGCGGGAAGCCCGTTCTGTCATCGCCGCCTGTTGCCTCTAGCTACCAGTGGGGGAGAGGAGGACCAGGACTACCGGTCCCAGCCTTGCACGCGGCCGCTGCTGCCTACGTCATTTGCTCGTGCCCGGAGGCGCCTTAAAGCTGCTCGCGGGCTCCCTCATTGCGGGAAGCCCAGTCTGTCATCGCCGCCTGTTGCCTCTAGCTACCAGTGGGGGAGAGGAGGACCAGGACTACCGGTCCCAGCCTTGCACGCGGCCGCTGCTGCCCACGTCATTTGCTCGCGCCCGGAGGTGCCTTAAAGCTGCTCGCTGGCTCCCGCAGCGCGGGACGCGCGCGGGCATGCCTGGGTCTCGCCTGGGCGAAGCCCAGGCCAAGGGTGAGCCCATCTGCGCCCGTCCACGGCCGGAAGAGGCTGGGCCGGGCCCCCCCTCTTGGTACCATTAGCGGACGCCTTAGCAAGATTTCCTGTAAGGAGGTGTGGCGATATGGTAAAAGACTTATTTTGTCCCTCCTGCTTTTAAAATGTGGTGATTTTCTGAATCTAGTATTTCTCTGTCAAGGGGAGGAAAAAACCCACAGCTGCTCCCAAAAGTACGGACGCTACCTTGGATGGCTTCCTGCAGAAGGCTGTGGGGGCCATTAATAAGGAAATCGAACTTGCCGAACGTAGACTTTCGTTGGCTCCACAACTTCCACCCCATCTACTGTTTTGACTATGCAGACTGCTCAAACTGTTACTTCCATGGAGGTTCCCAACATAACAATATCAGCTACATCCTCTGATTCTCTGGCACAACCCCCACCTTCACTTTCACCCACTATTATCATCCTGAGCCAGGGCGCTTCAGGTGTAGCGCCAGAAGGCGGTGAAGCCGCCACATGTCCACCCACGGGGATCTGGGCGGCCCAGAGCACGGCGGGGGGAAAAAGGAAGTGAACTGACCCGCATGGGACTGACCTTCGCGCAATGGGCCAACTGCCAAGGGTCAAGAGAACAAAGCAAAACCCAACTGGAACTGCTGGGAGATCCCGTGGGGGAGGAGGGTTTATTAGGTCTCAGACTGATATGGACACAGTGATAGACCGAATGGGAAAAATAGTGTTGGACTCTTTGTAACCTATTTTGTCACGCCTGGACCGTATAGAGGAGCAGCTTGGACAACTATTGTTGAGCTCAGGGAACTCACCCGCACAAAGTAAGCAAGTGGAGGGTATCCTTTAGCTACGGGTATTGGAGAAAGAGGAGATAATGCTTCCCTTGGTCTTTCCAAAGGTGGGAGGGCTCTAACAAATGGGCCAATAAATGGGCCAATAGTTACACGTAATGCGATAACACCACTCGAATTTTCTACGGATATAGATAACTGCACCCGGCCATGAGGGGACCTTTATTGGGGTTCGAGGGGCTACCAATTTCTCAAGACCTGAGGGACACAGTGGGGAGAGCTTATTGAAAGGGAAAAGGCCTGTAAATGGTCTCGCACCTGGTCTGCTAAGCAGGCAGGGCGAGAACACAATTTTAAATCTGCCCCCGGAGTGTACACCTTATACCCTGATCTTGACAGAAGTCCCATATCCCCCATCTGGACAACATGAAAACTGTCAGAGTGTTATTAATAAATCCGCCCATTGGTGTACCAGTAAAATCCAGTCTCAGATAAATTGACATAAACACATCATCATGGCAAGGCGGGTGAGCTGGTTGGGAAAAACACACAAAAACAGAGAGGGCGATTGTGTCGTGTTGAATTTCAACGATAGGATGTGTGTTGATCTCGCATTGCGTCACCTCAGAGACTCCCCTTTGGAGGAAATACAGACCCGCCCTCTGGGCTTCTTTTACCCTCCCTATCAAGGGGCTTTTAAGAGCCATCAGCTATGGCCACAATTATTGAAGAGACATTCCCTCCCCCAGCCCCCCACATGGCTTCACCCTAACCGCTTTGAGGTCCTCTCCGGATTAACAGATATAGATTGACTACCCTTTGAAACAAGTAATGTAGACAAAATGATTAGAATAGGCGGGTCATTAGGGAGTGACTCTAATGTAGTGGCTAGAATTTCAGGGAATGGGTTGGCCGAAAATTCCGTGGGTCCTCGTCCACATAAAACCACCATCAATCACACTAACATATTTGAAATTAAGACTGGAATTGACCCACTTACGCCACCTTTTATACTCAATTCTGGAGCAGTGGGACATGACCTGGAACCCATGCCCCACAGGCTTACCACTATAAGCAATAGGGAGGACACAGTGACAAGGAGCCATAAAACCCGCCATCTTAGAATTCTTTCTTGGAATATTGCAGACATTCGCCTAAAATTAGAGGACGAGGTGTGGCTAGAGTACGTTAAGGCATTTGATATCATTTGTGTTCAGGAAACATGGCCTAGAGAGAACATCGAGCTAGACGGTTACTGCTCTTTCAATATCCATGCAATTGCTTCACCAGCAGGGTGGGCAAAAGGAGGGTTGGTGACAATGATCTCTGTTAAAAATGGGTCTTTTAAAGTAGAGACTGTTATTGACGCCCCTTGGTACCAACTTATTTTAATTTTAAACCTGTTTCAGGTCAAGACATTGCTGATTAACTGGTATTACAACATCTTTGACCAAAACAGTTGTGATATCATTGCCACTCTCAAGGATGAAATTGATAAGATAGCGGGAAAGTGGCAGCCTTTGTGTATCTATTGGGTGGGGGATTTTAATTGCACTTTATGCCGGCATCGCCCACACCGAGTGTGTGGGCTACTGGACACTGAGGGTCAACCGTTGTCGCATTTCATACATACACCACAGGGTGAAGCCTTAAATACCATTATCATGGTAAATGATCTGTGTTTGGTTGACGCCCTGGTTAGCAGCCCCCAAATACAGTACCCTACTTATATGGGCGGAGGAAGGGAAAGCGTTATTGACTTTATGTTAACATCTAGAAAATTTGCTTCTTTCTTTGATAGCTTTGAGGTGGAGCCCAATAACGTGAGCGACCATAATCCCCTCATTGCCTCCCTACGTGTAACAGTCCAGGAGGAAAAAGGTGATGAGCGCCCCCTCCAGTATAACCCAAATCAAGGGGTGAGATTGAAATGGAGCAAAATAAATCCCCTCCAATTCGAGGAGAATATTGTTAAAGCTAACTTAAGTTCCATTTTTAAATGCTTACATCAAGACTCTTCCCCAGATGCGGTTATACAGGGTTTCCAATTAATCAGTAGGGACGTATCTAAAAGCCTGACAAAGGCAATAGGCAGAAGGGAAGGCCAGGAGACAAAATGGTTCAACGCAGAGTGTTCAAGGGCACAAAAGGATTTGAAGATGGCACTGCATGTAACCCCACGTGACAGAACCTTGATTAAAGAGGCTAGGCAGGCTTATAAAAGTACAATCACCCGGAGGAAAGAAGAACTGAGAAGGTGAGCCTGGGAACACCTAGAGAGAGATAGTGCACTCAAAGACACCAGGGGTTTCTGGGAGGTCATAAATCGGCCCCTATTTTCGAAAGGCATGAGGGGTATGGACTTAATGATATCGGGGGAAGTTTGGGAATCTCATTTCTCAAACATATTTAACCCGAATGGTATTACATCTCAGGAGCCATGCTTAGACATTCCAATAGACCCAATCACCGCATTCCAACTTAGCTCCTCTCTGACAGTGAGTGAGGTTGAGGTTGCCCTTGCAAAGGGGATTTGCCTGAAAGCCCCAGGCCCTGATGGGGTACCTCTAGATCTGTTTAAAAGCAACCCTCAACTTTGGGCACCCCTGCTGACAAGTGTCTTTAGAGCAGCAATAATTGGCCACATCCCATCTTCTTGGAAGGAGGCCATAGTGGTACCCATGTACAAAAAGGGAAGTAAGGATGACCCGGCCTGTTATAGGCCAATTTCCCTAATTGACGCTACCGTCAAGGTTCTGGGGAGGGTTATTTTAGCGCGCCTAGAAACCTGGGCAGAGACCACCGGGCTCATGTCCCAAACACAATATGGCTTTAGGAGGGGCATGGGTACGAACGAACAGTTTTTATTTATTTATTTTATTTGCAGCGTTTTATATAGCGCTGGCTAGACCCGGAGGTATTAGAGCGCTTTACATGAGGAATCAGCGAGTTACAGGTTACAAAGTTACATCAGTTACAGGAGCCATGTATAAACATTGGAGAAAAACAGTGATTATACAATAACATGAGTTATTAGCGCATAGCATAGCCAGGATATACGTCTGATGGGGAATGGAAGGTAGAGCGGGAATGGTAAAAAGGGGTAAGGAAAGCAGATAGTGACAGGCAGAACCGGCAAGGGGTAAAGTACTTCAGGGGGACAAAACAGTCAAAGTGAGAGATAGACAAACCTGGTGGGGACCAGCAATCCAAAAACATCCTGTGTATCAGTGACAGAATACGATGAGAGAAAGGCTGGAAAGGGGAGGCAGCCGCAGGATCACGGAGGGAGGAGGCGGGGGAAGGAAGGAAAAACACAACACGGAGACGAGGAAAAACAATGTCCAATGTCCGGCTGGGTAGGTGACGGCCGAGGGGGTGAACCAGAGCCAAACTCCTCTATAGCTGCCTAAACAGCTCCACCGGGCACCGGCCATGTTGCTCGGCCTCCGCGGTAAGTACAACATTCAAGGTTTCTGCCCAAGGGGCATCGTCAAAGTTCCATCGGCAGCACCAGTCCCGGTGTTACAAGGAAGCGCCGCCCGCCTCACCCTCCAGCTCGCCCCCAGGAGGGCCGAGCGCGTCATCATAGTACATTTGATCTAGGCAGGGGAAATAGGCTGCCGCCAGTTAGACTTCAGCCAGGATCCGATCAGAGTCTCCTGAACGCACAACAGAAGGTTTGTTTGCCTGCGATGATTTACTGATGCAGTGATGCAGAGTTTAGACATCGTAGGGTAGATATGCCATATTTACCAGACGCTCGTGCATTTAGAGATTAGTGCATGGTTATAGGGAGGAAGGCTCCCGTGAAGCATGTAATGCCACCATCTTGTCAGGCAGTGCTTCAGAGTGAGTCCGGGGAGGCCGGGGGGTATTATGCTGTACGTTGGTGGTTATGGAGAGAGCAGTTGTGGAGCGCACATATGATAAACAGCTAGATGCTGATTGCCACGATTAGTGCGCGAAATGCAGGATATTCAGCACACGTACAGTGAGGAGTTCCACCATCTTAGGGTCAAGCAGTGATCAGGATTGCTGAGCTGACAAAGGTTTATTGTAGGTAAGCGTTAAAATGATTGGTACCTTGGGAGAACTCAGAAGCAGTGAGTTCTCAGGTCTGGCTGGGGTTCAATTGACTTGATGTCTCAGTATCTAGCCCAGATAGGCTCCTCTGCCATTTTCTGAGCGAGATGCCTAGGAGTTGTCAGGGTGAAATTTCCGAACCCGCCTCACGAAAATACGGATTGATGCTTGTTGTGGACACAGTAGATCGCAGGATGCCAAGCACAAAGGTCGAGTCCAGGAAGGTAGGTGGTGGCCGGCGAGGAGATCTGCCAGCTACTCTCCTCTCAGCAGCGGGCAGCTCAACCGAAGCAGCGGCCATGATGGCATTGGTTCCACTAGCATGCCTCGGTAAACCCAGAGAGTGAGTAGCAGGCCACGAAAATTGCTCGGGAGGGAAGGAAAACGCCGGAAAAATAACCAGTAAATCCCCGGTGAAAGGGGAGAGAAAATCCCGGGATAAGTGCCAAAGGCAGTCCCCAGTCGGAGGAGCTCCCGGCCGGAGCTCCTCACCCGGCGGCCATCTTGGAAAGAGCGCCGCTCAGGGTTGGAAATCAGAGTCTAGAGGTAAATGTTTGTGTATTGACAACGCGGCTCCCACAGAGCGTTGTCTGGCCCTCCTGTACTCCAGGCAGTGTTGAAGCGCTCTCCTCTCCCCCTCCACCAAGGTCTTGAAGCCCTCATACATCTCCCTATTAGGGCAGGGGGGTCACTCACCAGTCTCTGTGTCATTGTGCCTTTGCTGTTTGACTGCGCCCTAGTGTCCTGGGCGATCGGTTTCTCAGGACCAGTTGTTAAGTCAGCAATAAGCAATACTTGTGGCTGTGGGGGATCCTGCCCGCGTCAATTTTGCCCAATCTTTATTGGTGGCAGCTAGTTTGCCCCGGTGCCAGACGCCGCAGTACAGGGAGCCGGGGGGTCGGGAACACTTGTCTTGTCCCCTCTGTTCCAATATAGGTATATCCGTGCGGTCAAGAGATCGTGGTGGGCCTTCCCAAGCTTCAGGGAATACTGCAAGTCAGAACGGGAAGTTCGCGATTCCCCGTATTCAGAAGGAGCTCACCGGGAGGTTTTCAGAATCCGCAGTGGCTCCCCACCTATAGCTGCACACTCGGCCGCACAACTGCAGCGCCGCACCTGGGCCACCGTCGTGTGCTGCATCATCAAACCTCTTCGCCCGGCGCCGTAGACTCGCGCCCAGCCCCCGGTGTCAGCGGTGCCTATGGGGTGGGGTCGCCAACAGGAACCAGGCAAGTTTCCTCCTTTCGGTCACTCCGGAATTCATCCCAGTGCCAGGATTACGCCAGCAGGATGATTCCATTCTTAGCCCAGCCTGGGGCTCGCAATCGGCAGGCGCCATTTTATCAGCCGGGTCTCAGATCGCTAAGCAGCTGGTACTGGGGTTACTGGCTCGATTCAAGCAGTGGTACTTGGCCCCGCTGCTCCTGCATACTTTCCGGTCACGGATTCTTCATTTTCCGCCGGGGTTAGATGCAGCTGGATGCAGTTCTGGGCACTGGTGCGCGGGGTCTACACGGAGCTTTAGCTCCAAGCGGCCATTTCGGTTGCCTGAATGTACCTGACCCCGACCCGAACAGTGCCTCAATTTGTCCCTGATTATGGGCATGTACATGAGGGCAAGGAAGGGGTCAATCCACCTTGCCTTCATGGACTTGTCCAGTGCCTTTGATACGGTTAATCAGGAGAAGTTATGGGCACAGAGGGGGAAAATGGGCTTCGAGGAATCTCTCATTACCCTCTTGCATAGGCTGCAAGCGTCCACTACTGTTGCTATACGATTTGGCCAGGGGGAGAGAGGACTAGGCCTATTGTTTCTACAGAAGGAGTTCGTCAGGGGTGTATCCTGGCTCCTTTTCTCTTCCTTCTGTACACAAATGGCCTAGAGTCTTCTCTATTAGAGCAGGCATTAGACTTCCCTAGAATTGGAGGCAGCCCGGTCCCTTTGTTATCATATGCAGACGACACGGTCCTAATGGCTCTAACTGCCAATAGCCTCCAAAAATCTTTAAATGTTTTTACGGATTTTATGTTAGCATTGGACCTAAAAGTAAATTTTAATAAATCTTATATTATGGTGTGTGGTCCCAGTCAAACTAAAACAAGAAAAGTTATTGTAAAGGGCAAGACCATTGAGAAGGTGTCCAATTTTACATATTTAGGGAATGACTTTAACAATAAATTGAACTGGGACCATCTTGTGACAGCAAGGGTACAGCATACTAGTTGCGTAGTAGAGGGTCTGTTCCGCTTCACTTGTAAGTTGGGCCACAAGCCGGTAGCGGAATTAATCACTTTATATAAATCAAAATGCCTGTCTGTTGCAACCTACGGGGCAGGAGTGTGGGGATACCAGAAAAGCACCCAATTACAAACCTTAGAAAATAAGTTTATAAAAAGATTGCTGATGACCCCAAAAAGTGCTCCCACAGCCTTTTGCCACACTGAGGTAGGGCTGGATTTTATTGAGGATCGTATTAATATTGCCCCACTTGTTCTATGGGCTAAAATTTGGATGTCAGAGGATTTAATGTTCTCAAGGGAAATTGTCAGGGATTGTATGACCCTTGATAATGCCCTGGCTATTCCATGGCTCCGTTTTGTGAAAGAGAAATTTAACGAGATAGGCTTGGGGCATTATTATGATAACCCGGCTAGCATCCACACGAACATGAAAACGATTATAAAAGAAGCTTATCTTGCTGAGTTGAATATGTGTCGACGGCAATCAGGTTTGCAACATCATTTAGATTGGTCCCCTTCACAACAGCAATTTTATTTGTCTTTTACTATTAATTCACAGTTCCGCTTTCTCATGACTAGATTTTGTCTTTGCACGTTGCACTTTCTTGTGGCCTTTCCTAAACAGGCGGGATGGTGCGAGAACCTTATTCCCATGCAAATTCATCTGGAAATTAGATGAGAAACCACTATTCAGGGTGGATTTGTATAAATATTTAGGGTTTCAACTTGACAGCAACCTCAACTTTAAGCAACATTTGGACCAAGGGAAAACGAAAGCAAAACAACTGCTCTTCGCAATTAAAATCTTACAGAAGAAGCTCAAAGACTGCTCAACAGGTCACTTGTTTAAGGTAATCGCAGCAAAATTCCTACCTTCTATATCATATGGGTCAGAAATGCTGAACACAAAAGACGCCACAGCCTAAACTCAGCGCAATCTAGCTTCTTTAATAGCTTGTTTTTAATTCCACGACACATTTCACCGGCTCAAATTCGTTTAGAATATGGGCTAAAAAAAACAGAAACCAGCAAGACAAGGGGCAATGGCCAAATACTACTGGAGGATGAGGGCAGCAGAGGATAATACCTTAGCACATTATTGTTTGGAAGAGATTGAAAACCAAGCCAGGCAAAACAATTCTATTTTTACAGTATTAAAAGAATCTCTCTCAGCATTACAGCTAGAGGAGGCCTGGCTCACCATTACCACATACTCCGGATTTAAAACTGTTGTCAATATTGCAATCAAACGGATCTCGTTATTAATGGATAAAACAGTCTTTTCAAAGAAACATTATGCATGGGCAGTGATTCAATCTTACCAGACGTTGAAACCACAACTGTACTTGTCTGAACACCTCTCATATCAAAAAAAGCATTTTTTGACGCTGCTGCGGCTGGGGTCATTCCCTTTGAAGGATTTTACCCCGAAATGGAAACATACCTGGCCGACAAAAGAATGCTGCCTCTGCGGTCAGGGTGAAGAGACATTAATACATCTCCTATGCACTTGCCCCTCATTACAGGAAACTCGAAAAATTGTCCTTCGAGAGTCATTAAGGAAAGAACAAATAAGGACATGTAGAGCGGCGGTCATAAAATGCCTTGGAGGTTTGTCGATCCAATTGTCCTGCAGAGCTATAAAATTCTGGAAAATTGCGGCAAAAGAACTGGTCAAAAACGCGATCTAACATGAGTATCCTTGAATTGAACTGTTTGCACACTTGCTAACTGCACAGTCTACATTTTTTAATATTTTCCACTGAATGGTTTGCACATTTTTCAATTGCACTGATTATACGCTTTAAGATTGTCTCTCAGTCTAATCAGCAGATGATTGTTCGAGGATAGGACCTTGTTGTGTTTTTTATTTTTAGCTTTTATAAACGTCTTTCCAATGTATTATGTACAACAGTGGTCTTCCCACTCTTTTATGATTTTTAACTAAATCAAATAAAAGTATTATTGACTTGAACCTTATTCCCTGTCCTTGCAACAACCTTGCACAACAAAGCACATTGCACTTTATGCTGTTTTGCACACTTTACAAAGAGCCTAGGGCGTGGTTTCTTACTCCAATCTTAAGAGAAATTCGCCCTTGTACCTATCAGGAGGGTTTTAACTTCTTACGCTCTTTGTCTACTGTTGCTATTTGCACTGCTGTACTTAATTACATTAGAATTGCATTGTCAAAAAGGAAACAGTATAAATTGTAATAAGAAAAGGATGTTTTTAAAATTTTTAAAACACAGAGTTTTAGAGTCATGAGTCACAATATTGTATAAACTGGACATGATAATTTTAAGTATTTTGTATGTATGCTACACTTTTATGGTCCATTTTACCCGAATAAAGTTATTTTGATCTGATCTACTATTATTATTTGACCCATTAAAACTTTTCTTTCGGTACGCGTAGGGCATTGAGATTTCATTTGCGAATGACAAGTCGAATTTAAGTTTTAATTCATTCAACTTGTTGCTGTATATACTATGTATATAGTGTGGCTGCTCTAAGTCCTCCATGTTTGTCATGCCACATATTTTACCTGACTGAGCGTTACACTGGCGTTTGTTAAAATCACCCCCCCATAAAATTGTGATGTACCTGTTATTGCCAACGGGGATACGCTCTAGGTCTTTATTTATTTCCTGTACGACCCCAGTTATTAGTCTCAAAGTGGCGTTATTATAAAAATTAATTATTGCTAGAGTGGCACACCCTCTCAAGTTGCATACCATTACTAGATAGTATGGATTGTCAGTGATAAACTCAATGTTGCTGAATTGTAGAGTATTTGCTGCGTAAGTACACAGACTCCCCTTTGCCCTGCCATGGGTTGATGCTATTGCTTGAGTAAAGTATGTCCTATACCCGTTTAAATGGATAGCCTCTGTTAGCCATGTCTCTTGAAGACAGATAATTTGGTAATTAATTACAAATTCTAACCATTCTGTGGTCTGTATTTTGCAACGTAGACCCGCCATGTTCCTGGAACAGGCATCCAAAGGAATTAGTTTTGGAGTGTACTAGTTTCTGTGAGTGAGTATCTGTTGTGGAAGGTTGCACATTGGAGTTGACTAGGGGGAAACAATCTGTTGTCTCTGTAAGGTATCTTATTGTAATGTTAATGACGTAGTGATAGTGGAAATGCCAACTGGAGTTTCAGCGTCCGTAGTTTTCTGTGCCTTCTCTTCTCCATGTAAATGCACCCCCACGTGGGGTCAATCAAGACCATCCAACGACGATAAACATTGAAACCTGTTATAGGTTGGAATTGTGGAAATTTGAAAACCTCGGTCTATGTTCATACCTGGCCTGTGGGAGCAGGTTATTTCTTGGGTATAGGGGGTGATACAAAAAGCGCAGAGGGCGAGAGGAGATACTGTTTCCTTGAATGCCGGCGGTCCCAGTCCTATTTAGGACATCGTCCACCAGCTCGGGAGATCGAAAAGTCAATACCACACAGTCGCCACTCTGAGTTTTAATTCCTTTCCCTACCCACTTGACTCTCATTACCATCTTAAAGTCCTGAAATAGATGGTCGGTTAAACCTGTTCTGATGCCCAGCCAATTTAAGGACTTGTTTCTCAACGAGACCCAGTTCTCCTTGCCATTAGTGAGGAGAGAAGACACATTGGTCAGTACTACCACATATGGGGAAGCTGCTGGTGGAAGGTCCAAATGGTCAGATGTATGTTCTCCTAGCTCATGAGCTTGGTTGCTAATGACTGGTGTGGCTGCAGGAATTCTATTCTCGCTGCTATTCCTGTCCCTGTTTTCTGGCCTTGACCTGTCCCCCTCCATCCCTCCTAAATTTTTGGTGCCAGTCTTAATAGAGGGTTGTGTGTTGAATCCTAATACTGTAGTTTTGTCAAGTATACGCTCAGTTGGAAATTCAGCTAATACTTCATGAGCTGGGAGGGAATCTACGTTATAAGGAGCCTTCTGCTATTGACCAACGGGGAAAAAATCGTCAAGAGATCCAGACAGGAATTGGTTCTTACTTCGACTTTTGTTAGTCTAGATTGTATTGTCCCCCTGGTGTCTTTCACATGGTGGTCAAGTGTTTGAAAAGCCTCGGTCAAGGCATCTAATTTCCGATAATTGTATTAACATTGCGAACTGTAAGAGATGCTGCTGCGCTTGTTTCTGTTTGGACCAGTCCCTGTATTTAGGAGCTGCCCTTCTTATTCCTAATTGGGGCTCTACTGGGGGGGTGCCTACATAGAGGGGTCAGTATTTCTTTTTAACCCGTTTAGGTGGGGGGGAATTGGATTTGGTTGGGGAGACACTATCGTCTATGTGTTGTATGCAGCCATTTTCCTTGTTCACCCCTTGCCCTCTGTCCTCCCTCCTAAAATCCTTCCTTCCAGTAATATCAATGGCGTTGGCGTATAACCCTCAGTTATGCTGGTAGTCTTAATAGACCCTTCTCCCTCGGATTCCCTGCTGGGGCCCCTCCCTAGTGTAGTGCCTCCGCAGGTATCAGGGTTGTTAGAAAAGGCATGAGCTTTTGTTATAACGCCTGTATCGGTTCCTCCCCCTGCTAGCAAAGATTCCTACCATTGCTCCAGTAATGTATTTTAGTAAAGATGTTTGTGACTTGTCGGGGGACGGAATTTTTCCAGCAGTGGCTAAGGGCTTTCTTTTGCCCATGTTAACACCAGGTATCTCAGCTATCAAAGGTGTATAATTGGGTCAAGAATAAGCTCAAAAGAAAGTAAAGCCCACTAACAGTTAGCACTTTTTTGGGGAAAAGGTGGGGTTATGGGATTATCCCAGTGTTGGTCAGATGGTCAGCCACCCACCCAGCGTCTACCCACCTGCCTATAAGTAGTTTACCCAGGTATAGGTGCCCTTAAACCCCCTTCCCTTCCCGCACTCTAGCTTTAAGCACACAGTATAGAATGTATAAGATCAGTAGGAACTGTTTACTAGTGTCTCTCGGGTTAGCAGGACATGGCTTTCTTAAACACAAAAGGAAAAGAAGGCACTTGGCAGCAAAGTCAGTTGGATTTTAAGTAAAGGGTAAAGGTTGTTAAGAGTACCTTGATCTTAAGTGTCCTGCTAACACAGCCTGCATAATTGACCTGGGCGAGGCTTCACTGTTTGAAGTGGGGGGGTGGCTCCCGTCTGCTATGAACTTCAGCGCTTAGATATTTGCCGTGCAGCTTGATTTTCTTACTCTTGGAGTTCGAGACATGAGAGATTGATCTTCCTTGGTGTAGCCCCCGTATGTCCGATTGAATCAAATTCAAGGGGAGTGACCCCGCCCCGCCTCCTCCTGTCGCCGATGGGCGCAGGAAGGGCCCACCTCAGTCCGCGCGCATCCCGTGCCACGGGTGTAATTTATGCGCGTCCGAGCGCAGCGACGATGACGGTGGTGCTGGGGAGTCTGGGTAGTGGGGTCCTCGCTCCTTGCTCCTCTCTCACTGGCACTATGCTCCTCACAGGCAAATGGCAGGCAAGTGGTAACTCCTCAGAGAGGAACAGGAAACTATCTCAGAATTCCTTCTATCCCATCTTGAATTGGGAGAATCTCCCTTCCACCATCTTCCTTTGGGAAGCACAAAACATCCTCTTCATGCCACTACCAATGCCTAGTGGGAGCAGGGAGATGCTATGACTGGAGAATGGGATGAAACGATGGTCGTGCCACCTCCAGGGAAAGAAGAGACAGCAAGGAAGCCCCCACCAGCGAGTTGGTCATCAGCAGGTACGTCTCTTTTCACATAGCTTGCCGGAATGACAGCTGCTGTGACGCTCACTTGATTCTCTGCTGCCCATGCTAGAAATGTTAATCTGTGGTAGGGGGTAAGTTTGGGTAGGGAGGTGCAGTATGAAAGTATGCCCCCCTTCTAAGGCTCAGGAAACTTTCTGAAGAATTGGTGCACTAAAGTAGGAGCATGAAATGATGAGGCATCTTCCCAAGATTGCTCACTAGGTGAATGACCCTTCCAGTTGATGAGATATTGGAGTCTACGTCTGCAGAATAGAGAATACCTTCACCGGTGATACTACATTTTACAATTACACATAACAATCACAGATCTTCTGTACCTTAAATTCTAGCTTATCATTAACCATGACTGGAGGCAGTAATGTAAATGAATGTTGTGAAGGATCAGAGCTGAACGGTTTAATTTGTGATGAATGAAACCTGGATGAATTATCCATGATTGGGGCACTTAGAATTAGAAAACCACTAGATTTATACATTGGATAAACGTGAATGGACCCTAAAAACATAGTTTAAACTTGTTAACTTAGAGATGAGGAGACAAAAATCGTGAAGCTAGCTAAACCTTATCTCTGACCTTGCCTACAGAGGCAGGGTTATATTCAGTATCAGCATGGAGGTTCATGGAGTTCTTAGTGTTACATAGATTTTCACAGATTGTCTGATACTTTGAAGAGCTTTAATGAAGTTAATAGCTGTTGTACTGGTTGATTATGTAAGGTTTTCAATAGGGATGAAGACCTTGGAGTCAAAGAAAAGGAGAACTTGAGTGATGCTGTGAATAGTGTTATTGTAGGATAATTCTGTTAAATCTAAGTACAATGACCAATCGTTCGAGAGACAGAAGCAGTGTTAATACTGCCCCAGAATCTGAATGACAAAGTCTGCTTGCCCATTGGTTTGAGGGTGATATGGAAAAATAATTTCTCTCTCAATCTGAAGGATCTTGGGAAAAGCTTTCCAAAAATGTGAGCTGTATTAAGAGCCTGTATCTGAGATTATGACTTGAGGAGGGCCATGTAATTTAAAGATTTCCAAGAAGTTTTGATCCATAGATTTAGCAGAAGGCAGATTCTTTAACACAGTGAAATGAGCCATCTTAGAGAAAGAGTCAACAGTTATCATGATTGTTTGATATCCCTCTGAAGGAGGTAATGCCACAATAAAATCGGTTGAAATGATATGCCAAGGTTCCAGAGGTACAGGTACAGGTTGGAGCTGGCCAGAAGGTCTTGAATGGGACCTTCAATGCCCCTGCCCCCTTTGCTCCTCGTTCTTCATGTGCGAGTCCTTGCCTCCTCCTTCTCTTGTCTGTTGTGCTGCCACTGCCTTTGTGCTGCCATTGCCCTCCGTTGCTGCCAGTACGCTCATCCCACAGGGCCTTCCCGTTCCTCCCTGGTCCATTGCACTTCCACTGTCACTGTGCTGTGACTGCCCTCAGTTAGTTGCTGCTCCTACCTGGACAACTGCAACCGCATCCTCCTCAATAAAAATGGTACAGGATGTCATGCCAGTGCAGTACCAATGGGAGTGAGCGTGAGACCTGCTGACTCCCTCTGCCATAACTGGAGTGCAGGGGGTGATGAACTACACAAAAACAGACAAACAGAAAAAATAAAAATGAATAATAAAAGGCCAGTTTCATGTAACAGGACAGAAAGTGGAAGTAAAGTTAAACAAAATAGGACAGGTGGGAAGATAAAGTGTCAATCTGGAGTGGGATGTGTAGGGAACCAGGCAGGAGCAGGCTGGAGTCTTTGGAATACCAAACCCTCAAATAGCAGCCTGTTTGCTTCACTTCACATAACATTTCGCTCTATTTTTTAATGTCAATATGTCAGGCCAGGAACAGCATTTCAATTCATTATGCTGAATTTCACATAATTTACTAGGTATTTTGTTTAATTTCTGTAAAGGATATATTGCAAATTTCACCCAGGCTTACTGACTTCCTGTATTTGTGTGTTTACATTTTTCTCCTCACTCAGTTATTGTTCAGAATTTCAGCACCTTACCATGATAGTGGTGAGTATTCACAGTAGACAAGGAACAGTAAGTAGGAAGCATGTACCATATGTTTGTTGAAACTTATGGTTCCTCTGGAAAATAAGTGGACCACGGGTGTCTTATGGAGATGCATATGCAGTCAATGGTTCCTGAGGTTGGCTAAAGACACTGATGCCAATAATAATTCTTTTGGCAACTTTGGCTTTCAATGGTGTCTGTGGAAATCTTTCAAAGCTTGTCTCCAACTTGCTATATAAACTTTCCAGACATAGAACTGTGAAATGACAAGTCTACCGTGTGTCTACAATAAATCTCTAAGTGCACATAGTGATTTTCGGTTAGAAGATGTCTTAAATGCCCTATTTTTAGCTCAGTTGTTGTTGTGTATGATCAATTGTTGTAAGTCCTTTGTTGGACAATATCCCTGGATGTATTTCCAGTGAGTAAAGCTGTACACTGAAGTTCCTCATTCTCCTGAGCTGGTGTGTCAGTGACCTTCAAATGTCATATGGTACTGCTCCTATTGAAGAGAGTGATGACTATGTTCATCTTGTGCCTACTTAAGGCAGGGTCATGTAGGGTATGTTAGGGTTGGGTTGTGTACAGTGCTTCCTGCTTAAATGGGAAAGGTGAGGGTGTGCCCCCTGGCACATGATTATGATAGACAACAGTGATCTAGTTTGGGCATATCAACAGGGCATTCAGCATTTTGGTTTATCTAGTTGTCTGTCTTGAAAGACCATGTAGCTTTATAAAAGTTCAAGGCAGACTGCAAGCAGCTTCAAAATGGTAGAGATCTCTCTACAAAAGTCTAAATAGGACTACAGCTATTTATTATCATTAGGTAACTCACGGTTCATTTGGTGTATTGATTTTCGGTATTCTTTTTCTACCTCTGCTGTCATATGATTACAAGGTTAGAGGTATTTTCATTCTGGACATGTGTTTTCAGTTTTGGGATTTTTTCCAAGGTTGTTGAAAACATTTTTTCTAAATCTCTATCCTATGTTTGGCTTCTAATCACATAAGGGTGTTTGTTGAAAGATACGTCTATTGAGCAGGGCTGGCTTTTGGCGTGGACGAGCTTGGCCCAGGGCACCATTAAAGAGAGGGTTGCATTCAGCTGTGTGCATTAAGGTTATGCCACAAGCAGCACTTCTCACCTGGCTCAAGTAATTTTGTGTGAAGTAGTTGTAATCCTTTATTAACATGCCATAGTCAATGTTGTCAACACCCCACTTCCATGACCTCCCTTCTCCCTCTCACCCCTGCTGACACCAGTGGTGCTGGAACAATTTTCAGAGTGGGGGTGCTGCCATCAATGTTACATCACTGAAGTTATAAAGACTGAAAAATCCAAGCCTTTTTCAAAAAACAAGTATAGCCAGTGAGCCACATTTGTTCAGCAGTAGAGTGGTGAAGGTGTGGTATGTAGCAAATGGCGCATTATGGAGTTCATTTTTCAAATATATTAATGAAACATGTTGAGGTAGCATACTGTAATTTATAGACAGCAGATTTTCTATTGAAACAGTCAGAAAATGTGCAACGACATGCGGTATTACCTACAAACCTATATAACACACAAATGATAGCAAGTGGAAATTGAATTTCTTGAAATATTTATCATTTGTGCATCACCAAGTAAGTGTTTAGATTTGTTTCGATCCTATTAAAATCTTTGTTTCCATCGCACTTCAGAATTACAAAACAAACTGCTTCATTTGTGCTCTTCTAACTGTTGATATAGCTTGAAATATTTATACAGTTCATTTACAGGTATACACATTTTGTTGTGTGTTAGAAAAAAAATGAAATCATATAGCCTTTCTTTTCACAATTCCTGTACCCCAGCAAAATTATCAGACAGTTCGCTTTACAAAATCCTCTAAATTTACAGTCAGAGAAAAAAATAAACACCAATCTTCATGTTAAAGGAATAAGCAGCACTGTCTCTGAAGACATAACCTGATATTTGACCTGGGTGTCGTGTAGTTCCCAGGACCTCCCAGGACCTGCGCATTTTGGATGACCTAAACTGAGGGCTTGGTGTGCAGACAGACTCTGGACACCCCCACAGGATGAGTCAGCCCTTAGACCAGCTAGCTCTACAGTGCCACTACCACCCCCCTGAATTCTACAGTGGTGTATGTAGTTTCTGGCAACCACTGAACATGACAACCCTGATTCCTCAGGTATTGTGGAAACAATTCGGTATCTTTCGCTCAGTCACTCATGCTTGCTTTTCTCAGAATACTTAGATGACGATTGGAACGGTTTCAATAATTATTTATTGGTCAAGCGTCCATCTAGTATGAAGCATGTTAGCTGTGGCAATCAAAAGACAGGAGCAGAAAAATGTAATCGCTAGTACCAATATCGTAAAAAGTAGATACATTTCTACCATAGTGCTAAGAAGATGAATAAAAACATATCATATAACACAATAGCATTGGCGTACTCCTACGATGCGTAGCCTACCTAACTGTGCCTAGCCTAGATGTGTAGGCGAAGCATGTATGTGTAAGTGCTAGAATATGTCCCAATGGAACCTAATGGAGCCAAGAATTCCCTGGGGAAGTACTAACCCCTCACCTGATGGTTCTGAATGAAGGACCCAGTCTCTGCGTCGAGGATGGCACCCCGCAAGGGATGTCAGGTCTCTGCCTGTCGAAGGATCAGCCTGTAGAGTCTTGGTCTAGCCTGGAAGGAATTCTCCTCTATTCTGTAAGGGGGAGTGAGGGTCATTTATACTAAAGTGGTCACTCCAGGTTTTTTCCAGAATCGATATATTTTGAAAATATTTGCTAATCCTCTGCTAATCCTTTTCTAAACAAACATGATCATGCACAGCTGGTTGTTGGCCATAGATGAAAAAAAGTGGTGACCCTTATACAGAATAAATCTACCGTGCCTGGGGACATGTTTATGTACATCAGGTACAGGGATTAAGATATGGTACCAAGAGCCTGATGTCAGAGAGACAGAAGTAAGCTACTAGGTAAAAGGTCACCTGTTTAAGACCGTTATCTCGTGTGGATGGGACAAAATATATGTAATCGGTATGTACATGCTGGGACTAACCTAAAGGACATGACAACCACTCCTCATCAAAAGGTCAACAAGGCCAGCTAGGTAATGAAAGTAAGTGATAAATAAGGAATAATAAAAAAAAATCCTTTATATTAAAAGCATACTAAAAAGCACTTACAAAGTCTTAAAAAGTGTCCATAAAAGCAAGGTCTATATGAAAGGTATTCTTCCCTAAAAAGCGTTCATAAAAAGGTCCTCTATATTTTGAATATAATGTCATTGTTTTAATGAGCACCTTGAAGGCCACTATGTTCATATAGAGCAGAGAAGAAAAACAAAGTCTGTTTGACCTTCAATTTGGTACATGTTTATAAATTGCCCAAACGGTTCCCAGCACAGGAAAGACCAGATTGCTTAAGAATCCTGCGCTGAAGACTCAACATCACTGTACATGGATTCCACAGAGGCAGTCCCTCTAGTACCTCTAGTATGATATCAAGTGAGCACAGGTGGTCATCGCTGTTTCCCATGGCAGCCGTCAGGGAAGAAGTAGATACCTGTGTGCCTGAGACTGATGGTTGCACATCCGTTGCAGAGCCGTTCTCCGGTCCAACAGGAGCTGAAGCGTCCCGTTGAGGCTCTAGGAATGCCATCATCAACATGGGAATATGCTGTGGACAACTGTACACATGGGCCTGTAAAGGCGCCAGGAGCATGTCTATGTCCGCAACCGATGGAAGTGTTAGACAGAGGTCCAACACGTGTCTGAATCCGCAAAAGAGGCAGAGGAATACTGGTAGGATGCAGTCAAGCCATGACGGTCTGAAAGACAGGAACCAATGCTCACTTAGCTTTTGAAGCCGAGGTAACCCCATTGAGAACACCAATCGCTCACAACAACGTCACTCCAGCAGTGCTCTCTCCATGTCTTGAGTGATGCTGAGATCCATTGCGAACAAAGCAAACACAAGGAGATGATGGACGGAGCGCTGAAACTTTTCAGACACTCACTCCCAGTCACAGATCTGGGTTGAATCCATCATCATTCTTTAGCTCAATTCGCCACCCCAGTTCAGACACAGCTATATGCAAATCAGTCTTGACCCTGTGCCTCATGGGAAAAGTTCAGCCAGAACTGCCAAGCCATGTCTTCCCTGGACCGGAAACAAGCATCCTGGGACCGGTTTCGGGCTAACAGCCCTCATCAGCCAGGCTAGCTTGAACCCAGTGGCAAAGTGAGCAAGGGACCCACGTCTGGGCATACCCTGCTAACTTAGGGCGAACAAAGCAAACGCAAAGAGATGATGGACGGAGCGCTGAAACTTTTCAGACACTCACCCCCAGTCACAGATCTGGGTTGAATCCATCATCGTTCTTTAGCTCACTTCGCCACCCCAGTTCAGACACAGCTATATGGAAATCAGTCTTGACCCTGTGCCTCATGGGAACAGTTCAGCTAAGTGAGCTAAAGAACGATGATGGATTCAACCCAGATCTGTGACTGGGGGTGAGTGTCTGAAAAGTTTCAGCGCTCCGTCCATCATCTCTTTGTGTTTGCTTTGTTGGCCCTAAGGAATCACTGACATAATGTCGACAGACAGAATATCGAGCTACAATTATATCGACACAAAATTATCGATGACATAAATATCGACATTATATACTTAATTAAAAAATTACTAAAATATCGAAGATACAATATTGAAATACATAAATATCGACATCACACAAATATCGCTAACATACTTATCGAAGTTTAAAATGATCGAACTTCATTAAAATACATTAACTAGATACAAAATATCGACCACAATTATATCGACAACACTAATATCGTATTTTTAAATATATCGACTATATAAAAGTATAGAAAACATCAAATTAAAACGACATAAATATAAAAAAATGACTAAAAACACATTACAAAATTAATTAAAATAAAGAACATTTATTTACAAATAAAAAATATATTAACACAACAAGAAAATACGAAAACATTATTAACAACATTAATACATTAAACTTTAATAATATAAAATATTTTTATTATAATTTAATTATACAATATAACATATAACAAAAACGATTTAAATATATATACAAAATTATAGACAACTTACTACTAATTAGCGTTTTCCTTATTTGGAAACTAACTACCAAAACAATTTAAAAAAAATACAAATTAACCAATAGAAACACTCAAAATTCAAACTGACCAATAAAATGAAAATAACAACATCCAAAACACTATATAAACAATTAACCCTTTAACCGCGGCGGCAATTCCGCGGTTTAGCGGAGTGGGCGGGGCCGCGTCGGCCAACGGACGTGCGCAGCACTACGGAGGTAGTGCTCGCGATGGCCATTGGCCGACAGAAGCAGCGAAAGGGTTATACTTCATTCCTATTTCACACCTGAAATAAAGAAAGCTGAAGAAGGAGAACCTCTACAGAAATTCAACTAAAGACATAAGAAGATCAACATATAAAAAAGAAGAAACTCTATCAAAAGTAAGTAAACTAAATTAGACTCAACAATACTAAAAGTAAAAAACTTTAAACAATAATATACATAAGCTAAAAATTAATTAATGTATTCATTCTATTTTATATTTCCACTACAGACAACTCTAAAGAAAACTAACAAAATACAAAAAACATCAAAAAAATACAACTAACAAAGGGGCTCATTACGATGACTGGAGGATGCACCTCCGCGATGCTGGCGGTGGGAGAAAACGCTGTTTTCCGCCCGTGAGCAGCGGTGCACCTGTCCGCCATATTACAATGGTCAAACTCAGTCCATTGCCCGTCTGCCGCGGTGCTACGTGCACCGCCATCCAGACGCGCCCGCCACCACGGCGGAGACAACCAATCCAGAGCCACCGGCGTGCGGAATGACGTCCCTCCCTCCGTACAAATTATGATGGGCGAAACAGTCAGGCCCACCGCCGCAGAGAAACCGGCTATCGTGAGCATACGGAAGCACCACAGCGGAGCGCCCAATTGATACCCGGAGCCGACCGCCATGGACCCGGCACTACACATCTTCCCGGCGCTGTACATGATACACCTCCAGCAAGCCATGTCCGTGGCGGATGCCGCCGCAGGTACGCGATCACACGACTCTGCACACAAACACAACCCACAACTCCATGGCTGATGGAAGGTTCCTCTCCCCACCAGACACCCTGGTGGGGACAGGAACACAACCACAGGTGTAGCCACACATGTCCCACCTGCCACAAGGCCACCCCTCCACACCCAGGCCACCATGTCCGCGACCCGGAAATAATGCCCAGTACACGTGACCGCAGCGGAGAATCAGCGAGAAAAAATGCACACAATGTAGTAGGCTGGGCCAGCGCTAGGCAGAGGCAGGGGCAGTGCCCAAAGTACACAGGGCAACACCTCAACACTCCACACACAAGGCCCACCCACACCATGAAGGGACATGGCACGTGATCTCCCGCTGCCCCACATGCCCAAAAAGCCGCCAGCTGAACACACACACTGCACCACACAACAAACAACTAGGGAGACAGCCTCATCAGGTGTGGCTGCCGAGTAACACACAGCGCACAAGCACTGGGCCAGGGGAACACACACACCACAACAACACCACACTCATGGCAAGTAAACTGAGTACAAGCACAATTTAAACACACACAGACAAAGAACAAACACACCAATGGACACACAGCCTGCCACGTCACACAGACATACCCCACACTGACACACAGCAACAAACACAGACCACATGCCAACAGCAATGGAGGACAACAAATAGGCAACTCAAAGTGAGTTGCACACTAATGGAATGGCAAGGAGCTGAACACCACAAATGTGTACATCACATGCAAGGGAAGGAACACATCACATCCACCCCAGCACAAAAACCACACATGGCAGTCACAGTGAGTGAAGTCTAACCACAGTCACCTCACTGCAGCAACTCAGGGAGACAGCAAGGCAACCCATGAATAGGCACAGGGATGAAAGGAAGGGTATGAAGTCCAACCCTGATCAGCCACACATCTGAATCCAAATACATCACAGGAGTATGTCAGCAGCACAACACACAGGGCCCATTGCAACACTCCATGACAGTCAAACACAAGTATGAACCTCCACACAACCCCCACACCCATCACACCAGCAGCACACAACACCACTGACAAACACACAGAAGCTTGCCAATAATATCCCGTCAAGACACTGACAATCAAACATACCCCCTGGGTGGTATCCACAAACATCACACACAGGTATGGCAGTACCACTGTACGCACAAAAACAACAGTCAAACACAGAACACAATCAAAACACACACACAGAACTACTACAACAGACAAGACCTGTGCAGCTAAACAGTGCCAAACCAATGGGAGCACAGACACAACAGGAGTACACAACCACATCAGTCACGAAAAACGCACAGACTACATACCACAACACATATAAGAAGTGCATCCACTAAAAACAATAATGGAGACCAAAAGGCAGAAATGGGCCTACAATGACACAGAGACAGACATACCACAACACACATCCACACAAAATGGTGTCACAGTGTACCACATGTCTGCACATGCACAACCATGACCAGAGACACATCAAATGTGAGAGGAGAAAACACCAAGGATGCACATGAAACAAGCACTGCAACCACAATCGACCTCAGTCCATGTGACAGACAAACAAGTAAGGCACACCACAATGGCAACACACCTGAATCAAACACAA
Source organism: Calotriton arnoldi (assembly GCA_963921515.1). Lineage (NCBI taxonomy): Eukaryota > Metazoa > Chordata > Amphibia > Caudata > Salamandridae > Calotriton > Calotriton arnoldi. The sequence goes on from CAWUFW010018094.1 coordinate 212,129, forward strand.
CCACAACACACACACACTCACAGGAAAATAGAACACCACACACAGAGCAACAGTCAACTGCGTGACACAACACAAACACTGCACACAGCCACATCTGTCACAACACATGCACAGGAAAAGATATCAACATGCTACAAAAGCCAAACATCAGGGGGTGCACAACAGGCAAGGACAAGGCAACATCAACTCACAGCACTGCATGCACACCAAGCCTGTGTGTGCACAACACACATACCAGTTACAAACAGAGATGAGTGACACACCTTGAACACACACAACAACAATCTAAATATCACACACATACCAACACACCCAGGAAGCCAATCAGTCCCCAGCAAACACACATACTACCAAGCCAACACACACATATGCAGAAGTCTGGGCCACAAAAGTTGAAACAACATGATCAGAGGTAACAATACATGGGCAATGTTGAAGTGGAGAATAGAGCATGTGTCACAGTAAACACTACCCACACAGTAACCCTTTATTTAGCAAGGTAATCGACAAGGCAGACAACAGGAGTAAATATCTTCTTTTTATTTACATTTCACACAGTCATGCAGCAAAAGTCAGACAAGAGCAAGGCCAGTGGCCACTTCAAAGTGCAGGTGAGGTACATGAGAAGCTGCACAGGCAAGGGGCAAACAGCAGTGAACAGCAAGGCCAGTGGCCAGTCCAAAGTGCAGGTGAGGTACATGAGAAGCTGCACAGGCAAGGGGCAAACAGCAGTGAACAACAAGGCCAGTGGGCACTTCAAAGTGCAGGTGAGGTACATGAGAAGCTGCACAGGCAAGGGGCAAACAGCAGTGAACAACAAGGCCAGTGGCCACTTCAAAGTGCAGGTGAGGTACATGAAAAATGCTGCACAGGCAAGGGGCAAACAGCAGTGAACAACAAGGCCAGTGGCCAGGACACAGTGCAGGTGAGGTACATGAGAAGCTGCACAGGCAAGTCTAGGACATCAGTCGACAGCAAGGCCAGTGGCCAGTCCAAAGTGCAGGTGAGGTACATGGAAGCTGCACAGGCAAGGGGCAAACAGCAGTGAACAGCAAGGCCAGTGGCCAGGACACAGTGCAGGTGAGGTACATGAGAAGCTGCACAGGCAAGGGGCAAACAGCAGTGAACAGCAAGGCCAGTGGCCACTTCAAAGTGCAGGTGAGGTTAATGAGACGCTGCACAGGCAAGGGGCAAACAGCAGTGAACAGCAAAGCCAGTGGCCAGTCCAAAGTGCAGGTGAGGTACATGAGAAGCTGCACAGGCAAGGGGCAAACAGCAGTGAACAACAAGGCCAGTGGCCACTTCAAAGTGCAGGTGAGGTACATGAGATGCTGCACAGGCAAGGGGTAAACAGCAGTGAACAACAAGATCAGTGGCCACTTCAAATTGCAGGTGAGGTACATGAGAAGCTGCACATGCAAGGGGCAAACAGCAGTGAACAACAAGGCCAGTGGCCAGTCCAAAGTGCAGGTGAGGAATATGAGAAGCTGCACAGGCAAGTCTAGGACATCAGTCGACAGCAAGGCCAGTGGCCAGTCCAAAGTGCAGGTGAGGTACATGAGAAGCTGCACAGGAAGGGGGAAACAGCAGTGAACAGCAAGGCCAGTGGCAAGGACACAGTGCAGGTGAGGTACATGAGAAGCTGCACAGGCAAGGGGCAAACAGCAGTGAACAGCAAGGCCAGTGGCCACTTCAAAGTGCAGGTGAGGTACATGAGAAGCTGCACAGGCAAGGGGCAAACAGCAGTGAACAGCAAGGCCAGTGGCCACTTCAAAGTGCAGGTGAGGTACATGAGAAGCTGCACAGGCAAGGGGCAAACAGCAGTGAACAACAAGGCCAGTGGCCAGTCCAAAGTGCAGGTGAGGAACATGAGAAGCTGCACAGGCAAGTCTAGGACATCAGTCGACAGCAAGTCCAGTGGCCAGTCCAAAGTGCAGGTGAAGTACATGAGAAGCTGCACAGGCAAGGGGCAAACAGCAGTGAACAGCAAGGCCAGTGGCCAGGACACAGTGCAGGTGAGGTACATGAGAAGCTGCACAGGCAAGGGGCAAACAGCAGTGAACAGCAAGGCCAGTGGCCACTTCAAAGTGCAGGTGAGGTACATGAGAAGCTGCACAGGCAAGGGGCAAACAGCAGCGAACAGCAAGGCCAGTGGCCGCTTCAAAGTGCAGGTGAGGTACATGAGAAGCTGCACAGGCAAGGGGCAAACAGAGAACAACAAGGCCAGTGGCCAGTCCAAAGTGCAGGTGAGGAACATGAGAAGCTGCACAGGCAAGTCTAGGACATCAGTCGACAGCAAGGCCAGTGGCCAGTCCAAAGTGCAGGTGAGGTACATGAGAAGCTGCACAGGCAAGGGGAAAACAGCAGTGAACAGCAAGGCCAGTGGCCAGGACACAGTGCAGGTGAGGTACATGAGAAGCTGCACAGGCAAGGGGCAAACAGCAGTGAACAACAAGGCCAGTGGCCACTTCAAAGTGCAGGTGAGGTACATGAGAAGCTGCACAGGCAAGGGGCACACAGCAGTGAACAGCAAGGCCAGTGGCCAGGACACAGTGCAGGTGAGGTACATGAGAAGCTGCACAGGCAAGGGGCAAACATCAGTGAAGAGCAAGGCCAGTAGCCAGTCCAAAGTGCAGGTGAGGAACATGAGAAGCTGCACAGGCAAGTCTAGGACATCAGTCGACAGCAAGGCCAGTGGCCAGTCCAAAGTGCAGGTGAGGTACATGAGAAGCTGCACAGGCAAGGGGCAAACAGCAGTGAACAGCAAGGCCAGTGGCCACTTCAAAGTACAGGTGAGGTACATGAGAAGCTGCACAGGCAAGGGGCAAACAGCAGTGAACAGCAAGGCCAGTGGCCAGTCCAAAGTGCAGGTGAGGTACATGAGAAGCTGCACAGGCAAGGGGCAAACAGCAGTGAACAACAAGGCCAGTGGCCACTTCAAAGTGCAGGTGAGGTACATGAGAAGCTGCACAGGCAAGGGGCAAACAGCAGTGAACAACAAGGCCAGTGGCCACTTCAAAGTGCAGGTGAGGTACATGAAAAATGCTGCACAGGCAAGGGGCAAACAGCAGTGAACAACAAGGCCAGTGGCCAGGACACAGTGCAGGTGAGGTACATGAGAAGCTGCACAGGCAAGTCTAGGACATCAGTCGACAGCAAGGCCAGTGGCCAGTCCAAAGTGCAGGTGAGGTACATGAGAAGCTGCACAGGCAAGGGGCAAACAGCAGTGAACAGCAAGGCCAGTGGCCAGGACACAGTGCAGGTGAGGTACATGAGAAGCTGCACAGGCAAGGGGACAACAGCAGTGAACAGCAAGGCCAGTGGCCACTTCAAAGTGCAGGTGAGGTACATGAGAAGCTGCACAGGCAAGGGGCAAACAGCAGTGAACAACAAGGCCAGTGGCCACTTCAAAGTGCAGGTGAGGTACATGAAAAATGCTGCACAGGCAAGGGGCAAACAGCAGTGAACAACAAGGCCAGTGGCCAGGACACAGTGCAGGTGAGGTACATGAGAAGCTGCACAGGCAAGTCTAGGACATCAGTCGACAGCAAGGCCAGTGGCCAGTCCAAAGTGCAGGTGAGGTACATGAGAAGCTGCACAGGCAAGGGGCAAACAGCAGTGAACAGCAAGGCCAGTGGCCAGGACACAGTGCAGGTGAGGTACATGAGAAGCTGCACAGGCAAGGGGACAACAGCAGTGAACAGCAAGGCCAGTGGCCACTTCAAAGTGCAGGTGAGGTACATGAGAAGCTGCACAGGCAAGGAGCAAACAGCAGTGAACAGCAAGGCCAGTGGCCACTTCAAAGTGCAGGTGAGGTACATGAGAAGCTGCACAGGCAAGGGGCAAACAGCAGTGAACAACAAGGCCAGTGGCCAGTCCAAAGTGCAGGTGAGGAACATGAGAATCTGCACAGGCAAGTCTAGGACATCAGTCGACAGCAAGGCCAGTGGCCAGTCCAAAGTGCAGGTGAGGTACATGAGAAGCTGCACAGGCAAGGGGCAAACAGCAGTGAACAGCAAGGCCAGTGGCCAGGACACAGTGCAGGTGAGGTACATGAGAACCTGCACAGGCAAGGGGCAAACAGCAGTGAACAGCAAGGCCAGTGGCCACTTCAAAGTGCAGGTGAGGTACATGAGAAGCTGCACAGGCAAGGGGCAAACAGCAGTGAACAGCAAGGCCAGTGGCCGCTTCAAAGTGCAGGTGAGGTACATGAGAAGCTGCACAGGCAAGGGGCAAACAGCAGTGAACAACAAGGCCAGTGGTCAGTCCAAAGTGCAGGTGAGGAACATGAGAAGCTGCACAGGCAAGTCTAGGACATCAGTCGACAGCAAGGCCAGTGGCCAGTCCAAAGTGCAGGTGAGGTACATGAGAAGCTGCACAGGCAAGGGGCAAACAGCAGTGAACAGCAAGGCCAGTGGCCAGGACACAGTGCAGGTGAGGTACATGAGAAGCTGCACAGGCAAGGGGCAAACAGCAGTGAACAGCAAGGACAGTGTCCACTTCAAAGTGCAGGTGAGGTACATGAGAAACTGCACAGGCAAGGGGCAGACAGCAGTGAACAGCAAGGCCAGTGGCCACTTCAAAGTGCAGGTGAGGTACATGAGAAGCTGCACAGGCAAGGGGAAAACAGCAGTGAACAGCAAGGCCAGTGGCCAGGACACAGTGCAGGTGAGGTACACTAGAAGCTGCACAGGCAAGGGGCAAACAGCAGTGAACAGCAAGGCCAGTGGCCAGGACACAGTGCAGGTGAGGTACATGACATCCAGCACTGGGAATGTGTGGTACAGTACCCTGCCATGGTCAGCAACACACTCAGGGCGTCAAAAATGGGCAGTCCATGGTGCCACTGTGGGTGAGACCTGTGTGTGAGGGTGACCAACACTCAGACTTGGCTTGCAGTATGACTGGGAGGTGGCTGTCTGTCGGGGCCAGTTGGGGTACTGGCTCAGGGAGAGACAGGCCCAGCTGGGGTAGAGCCATCAGTGTTCTGGGAAGTTTGAGGGCTGCTAGGTCCAGGTGTGGTAGAGCCAGCAGTAGTTTGGGAAGCCGGAGGGCTGCTAGGACCAGGTGGGGTGGTGGCACGTGGAGGTGGACTCATGCTTGCATGAGACCCAGTGTGTGTGGGAGAAGTTGGAGGTGTGCCCTTCCGCTTCTTGGGGATCTGATATGGCTTCCCTGTCTTGGGATTAAGGCCAAGTGGGCTGTATACAACAGGCACACTGGTCACAAAAGCTGGATCAGCTGCAGATGCTGGTCCCCCCTCTGGGGATGTGCTGGATCCTTTGGGACGCTTGGCCCCGGAATGCTTTTGCCCCTGCATCACCTGTTTACCAGGTGTCCCCCCTACAGTGGCCTCCTTCCTGTTCTACACAGGGCTCTGGATGGGAGTAGATGTTGTGGGTGAACTTGCCTTGGAGCCCTTCTTACGTGTACCCTTAGCAGGCACCTGTTTCTCACTGGGCACGGAAACTGTGTGCTTGTCTCTGCGAGTCACTTTTGGGACCGGTGAGTCCTTGGCTGGGGATGCCTCTGAGGCATGTGAGCCTGAGGCCTGCTCCTTGCCATCCTTGCCCTGGGTGTGGTCTGAAGTGCTTTTGCCTCTGCGCTCTGGTGTGGGTTTACCTTTCTGTGGGGATGGTGTCTGCGGCCTAGACTGCTTTGGCTGCTGCTGCTGTGTGCTGCGTGTGCTGTATCTGTCCCTTGATGTCTGGGGTGTGTGGTCACTATCATCAGATGCGGCCACTGGTAGGGTGGTGGGCCTATGGACTGGAGCTGGACCATGGGATTGGGCAAGTTGAATGGCTGCTGTCACTGCAGAGGCCAGAGACTGTACAGTCCGGTGTAGCCCACCCATGTTGGAATGCATGCCCTCCATGAAAGCCACCACCTGTGCCAATTTTTTGTCATGGTCCAGGAATGCATTGAGGAGAGCTGTCCGACCCACACACAGCTGGCGCAAAAGGTCCACAGACTCAGCACTGATGGCAACAGGGGGGACAGGGGCAGGGGCAGCGGTGCCTGGGGTGAAGGACACTCTTCCCTTTTTTGTGGTGTGAACACGGGCAGCAACAGTGGAGTAGCACGGAGGGTGGGCACTGAACGCTGTGTGGTGGACGTGGAGGCAGAGTCCCCGCTACCCTCGGCAGAAAACATAGAAGCGTTACCGCCGTCGTCCAGATGACGTAGAGGTCTGCGTCTCTGGCTGTAAGTCCTCTAGAAGACTACGGTCCCCTCCAATGCGCTGGTGACATCCGTGTCACTATGCTGGTGTGCAGCAGTTGTGCTTGATGCCTCACCACTGGTGTCCGTCCCTGTCCTTCTGTGCCCATGTGAGATGCTGCATGAGAGAGAGACAGAGGTCGGATCAGTACATTTGCATCAAGTTTACAAATATCAGCAAGGGAAGCATCACTAATGATGAAAAATCATCCATGTTGGACAACACCATGGGCAGTGACACTGTGCAACTTCAATCCAAACATCGAAATTACCGTGGCATCATGCAAACTTGGCATAATTCACCCATGTGATGGACACACTGCCAATTGGCCTGTTGGTTGCTTCAGCTAACCAGACACACATATCCCTCTGTGCACACCTAGGGCCCTGAGTGGGTAAAAGATCCTACTCACAACATGTTGCCACTGTCACATCTTGAGCCAGCAGAAGTGTCCTACACAGAGACAGACTCCAACATATCCGCACACAATGTCCATGAGCACATGCCATCCACCATGTCATAACTTGGGGCACAACTACAGTTGCACATTGTTGTTAGATGTGTAGTCAGCACAAATCAGACGTCAGGCAATGCACACATTGATGATGGCACACTCATATCATGCACTCTGCTAGACCCTGGCATGGGATGTCCGTGACGACACCAATGAAGATGATACCAGAAGTCCACAACTACAAATGTGAACTCAAGGGCCATTACACCAATGACATGGGAAGGTACATGTAGGGGGAATGCATGACAACTGCACCCAACACCGCGGCCACTTACAGGCCATTGCATCACACCAGCAACATCACAGCCCTGCACTGGCCCAGGCTTGGAGCACATGCAGCCAAACAACATCCAAAGTCACACTCACAGAATACTCACCACCAGCTTGCTGCTGATGCCCCTTCAGACGTGCATCCAGTTCAGGCTGCGTCACAGGTAAAATGCGTGCCATTAGTGGTGTCATGCTGCGCCGCGCCAACCTGCCGGACCGAGGGATCAGCCCCAGTGTCATCTCGGCCACATTCCTGCTCAGACGGCAGATGTCATCCCACCTCTTGTGACAGTGGGAGCGCCGTCGGTTGGAGACACCCAGTGCACGCACCTTGCATGCAATGGCCCTCCACACGGCCTTGCGCTGGTTGACTTTTAGCTGCAGACATGGGAGACAAGAGGGTGCAAAAATCAGTGTAACCCACCACCATTTCACAGTGCAGGAGCAGGAGTACATGGAGGGACTATCTGGAAACACAAACAGTGCCAACACATGCGAGTATGTGCACATGCCGGTGGTGATGGAAGGGTCTGGGCACAAGAATGTTGGAATGTACAGTGTCATAGCTGATTGACCAACAAGAGTTTCACCCTGGGGACTGAGGTCCTGAGCATAGTGCAGAACCAGAGATGAGGCACATATTGAGTCGGAAACAATGCCCTCACTACCCTCTGGACAACTACACTAGCTAAGGCCACAGATGGGCCTGTGAAGGACATCAGGGACACACAAAGACATTCAGACAGTAAATCACTGTCCTGACTCCTGAATTTAAAAGGTGCAGCCACACTGTATGTCTGACAAGACATCACATTTCACTCACATCTGGATGTGCAGGCAGGCAAACGTGTGGAATAGGCTGAACACACCTTCCCCCTGGAAACAGCATGCTAGGCAGTGCATGACCCACCACCACACTCTCACGCACATACTGCAGCAGATCAACTTTGTGTGTGCCCCACCTACACTCTCACTCACACCCTGAGATACTTACCACGACATTAGGCGCACCATATAGCCTTGGATACTGGGTGAGCACCTCGTCCACCAGGACCTCAAGTTCCTCGGGGGTGAAGGGAGTGGCACGGATCTTCTCAGTCCTCGCCATCACTGTGAGCATGAGACAGCAGCAGCGGCAGTTGGTGGTGACGGGTCTCAGGCAGCAGTCCCTGGAGGCAGCAGCAGGTGGGGGGTCTCAGGCAGCAGTCCCTGGAGGCAGCAGCAGCTGAGGGGTCTCAGGCAGCAGTCCCTGGAGGCAGCAGCAGGTGACGGGTCTCAGGCAGCAGTCCCTGGAGGCAGCAGCAGGTGAGGGGTCTCAGGCAGCAGTCCCTGGAGGCAGCAGCAGCTGAGGGGTCTCAGGCAGCAGTCCCTGGAGGCAGCAGCAGGTGAGGGGTCTCAGGCAGCAGGCTCTGTGAGCTGTGGCAATGTGTGGCTCCCTCACACACATATATAGCCCCCAGGGCTCGTGTCTGTGGTTCTAAGCTGCTGCAATTGGTGTTCCAGGTCTGCCTCATTCAAATCCATCCAATGACCGCCTCCGCGGTGGCGGAGCACGCCTACCGCGATTATCAAACTTGCATCAGGCAACCGCGATTGCACTTTCCATTGGCTGGCAGGGCATGGTTCATGGCGGTGACACACCGCAGGGGACAGGCGTGCGGTTCCGCAGTGGTGCATCTTTCAAGTGAATACAATTACTGGCCCCGCAATGGCGGAGCACGCCTACCGCGATTTTCAAACTTGCATCAGGCAACCGCGATTGCACTTCCCATTGGCTGGCAGGGCATGGTTCATGGCGGTGACACACCGCTGGTGGCATGCGGTAGCTACCGCGATTCCGGGCACATGCATTGCTATGAGTGACCGGGATCTGGGTGTCGGAGCATGCCAACCACCATTAGACATGTGTATTTGCCTATAAATCCCGCTATGGTGTCTTGGGCCATGGCGGTGACACACCGCTGGTGGCATGCGGTAGCTACTGCGATTCCGGGAACATGCATTGCTATGAGTGACCGGGATCTGGGTGTCGGAGCATGCCAACCGCCATTAGACATGTGTATTTGCCTATCAATCCCGCTATGGTGTCTTGGGCCATGGCGGTGACACACCGCTGGTGGCATGCGGTAGCTACGGCGAGGGTGCAGCATGACATTGTTGACTATGGGCGTGAGAGTGTTGACTGAGCTCGTTTACGGCACCAATGGACACATTGTGCTGTGTCAATGTCATGGGTCATATCTGTACTTCGAACAGTGGTCACTTACAAAATATCAGGGCACTTGATGGAAATCAAATGGGCTATAGTAAGTTATGACAGCCGAAATTTCATACCTAACACCAAATTCCACACTGAAAGTACCAATGGGGCACATTACTCCTACACAATTTCATTTGTGAGCCCACATTGACACACATCTTCATATCTGACCCCAGAATTTGCCCCCAATTTCATATCTGACCCCAAATTCTACCCACAATTTCATATCTGACCCCAAATTTTACACACATGTCCATGTCTCACACAATATGTCACTATACAGTACATGATTGTACAAACATCTCAGCATTATTTTCATGACTCACCACATGTGTCACACTGTTGTCTGTTTGGTATCACCTGTTACTGCCTTCATGTAATGTAATTGTTTGCAGTAGCAAATCCTACAGTATATGTCCACGTGGACATGTGTGTGCTGTACATACTCAAGGATGATGATTTTATCACCGGCACACTTGGCATTCTGTACATCCTTTTCATTTTTCACTTGTTTCCCTGCCTTTGGGTATGTTTTGTCTCCGTATCTGCCAAATGTCATCACCATTACTTGGGACATTGTGTCTGGTATGTGCTCATGTTGTGTGGCCTGTCATATGTGATTTTGGTACATGTATATTGCCACAGTTGTGAGTGTGTTGCTAGTGGATTTGATGTGTGTGGTGGGTTACGTTGGTACACACCAGGGACAGGTGCATTGACCTTGTCCACATGAGGAATGTTGGCTTGGTGAGGGACTGTAGGCAAATGTGGGGCTGGTGCTCACTGAATGTTAATTTTGACATGGCATCTGTGACCAGTGGGAGGTGACCCACAATTAGCCTGGACAGTACAGCATTGCGTGTGGTTTCATGCGCAGTAAGTGTTTGCAGTTTTGGCAGGGTGCACAATTAGGACACGTGTGCAGTGATATTGAACTGACACGTGTGGATAAGCCTGCTATGGTGTGGTAGTCTTTTGGGGGCACAAGCTGGTCCTGCGCTGTGTGGGTGAACTGATGGTGCTGTTGACTGAAGCTAATGATGGCATCCAAGACAGGTGAGATATACCTTGATAGGGCTGGCTGTGGCACCCATCTGACTCAGACTTTTGTTGTTCTAATGGTATCAGAGGCCAACAAGTGATACACAGCCAGCATCTTTGTCTGCAGAGGAATGTTGAGAGTCCGCTTTGTTGTCCCTGACAGGCTGGGTGGCATGTGGCTCAGGATGCTTTTGATAGTTGTCCTTTGGTACCTGTGTCGTGCGATGACATCCCCTGTTGTCATGTGCATGAGGCTGTTGTGTCTTCAGTATCTACTCAGTGTGTCCATGCGCTGACCTTTTTTTGTGTAGTGGTGTGGCTTTGTCCGGGTGGTGGTGTAGGTTGTTTCTGTGTCACTGTTGTATGTCCAAGCAGCTGGAGTATTAGCTCCATGGCAAATGTTGCACTTCAGTTGTGTGTCTGGGCAGTGCAAGCTTCATTCTGCATGTCATAGTGCAACTTTAGTGCAGATTGTCGTTTGTCTACAGTCCTTTTGGATCACGTACCTTATCCACTTTTTGTGTGCCACATTGACAATCTGTGTGCCTGCTGATGGTATTGTGCAGTTGTGTTGTTGTGTCTTGATTCACGTCAAGACTGCATATGCATTTGCTGTTCATCATTAGTCATTGACTGACTTAGAATTGTGTGTAACAGCATGTATGGCATGTCTACTGATGACAGTGGATATTGGCACAGGCTTGTGAATATGTCTGTGAGTGTCTCTAGACTTGTGTGGATTATTATTGGCTCACATTCCATGCTGAGTCCTTCAGAACTGGATAAATTGTGTAGTTCATGTGTCCCCTGTCATGTCTGCACAAGAATGTGTGGCACGTGCAGCAGACATTTGGAAGACAGCGGTGTTTCTGTTTCACACATGTCCGGTATCATTTACTGTCCGTGCTGTTTGCACCAGATTCTGGAATGTGACTATCACCATTCACAGACACAGTTTCCATGTTTGTTGTTCTCACAGTGGTAATACTGAAGAACTGTAGTACAATGTGATCTCTATGTGTCACGACTATTGACTTGCACTATATGGTGCATTGTGATGCCAGTCAATGTTTGCACTGTGTGAATCAGAAGGTACAGAGTTGTGCACATCTCATGGTCTGTTGCAATGACGTGTCCCCTTTCATCTCACCTAGGAGGCGACCTAATGTGTATCGTCCTGTCACCATGCTGGCTAACATAGAGGATGATGACGTGATACGCAGATTCCGTCTGGACCGCACGAACATCCAAGACCTGTGTGCCATGTTGGAGCCTCACCTGCGGGCTGGCAGGACAAACTCAACAGCATTGACGACCACAACAAAGGTGATGGCGGCACTGCATTTCCTGGCTAGTGGGTCATTCCAGGAGACAGTGGGCATTGCAGGGGGGTTGTCTCAGCCCACCTTCAGCATGGTGCTAAGGGATTTCCTGTTGGCCATGATGCAATACAAGGACCAATACATCAGTTTTCCAAGGCGAGCGGCTTTGGCGGATGTAAAGGCAGATTTTTATGCCCTTGGCCACATCCCGAATGTTGTAGGTGCAATTGACTGCACACATGTTGGCCTGGTTCCACCACAGGCACGGGAACACATCTATCGGAATCGCAAACATTCCCATTCCATCAATGTGCAGATGGTGTGCCAGGCCGATATGATCATATCGCATGTATGTGCCAAGTGTCCGGGCTCTGCGCATGATTCATATATCCTGCACAACAGCATTGTGCCCCAGCTGATGGCCAATCTTCTTCCGGAGCGAGCATGGATTGTGGGTGAGTAGGCAGAGTCAAGTTGTGTGCTGTGTGTGCCATGCTGTCCTCTGCCACAGTAGTATTACTGAATCGTTATGTTTATTTCACACCTAGGTGATTCTGCATATCCAAACAGACCGTGGTTGCTGAGCCCACTACGAAATCCTAGGACACCGTCTGACGTCCGCTACAACAATGCCCATGGTAGAACACGTCGGGTGGTGGAGCGAACCTTTGGTCTCCTCAAATCGAGATTTCGGTGCCTGGACCGGACCGGAGGGGCACTCATGTACTCCCCCAAAAAGGTGTGTCAGATAGTGGTTGCATGCTGCATGTTGCACAACCTGGCCTTACGGAAACAAATCCCCCTGATCCTGGACGATGATGACCAGCCAAGGCCCCCACCTGCAAACCCACAAATGTCCAGTGACGAGGATAGTGGTGAGGAGGAAGGTGTTGACCAGCGTCAGCAGCTCATCAACCGCTACTTCACTTGAAGGTGGGTGACGATGTACAACTGGTCCATTGTCTGTTGATGTAGTTGTTTGGGTGGAGGTCTATGTGATCTTTGTGAGTGCATCCTGTTGTTGACTCAGTGCTGGCTGCCTATGTGTTGGATACAGGGTAGTTTGGCACAGCTACAGGACGTCTATGTTGGTACAGTTGCACATTGTAATGTGTGCATGTTGTTGTACGTTGAGGACATGTGTTGTGTGATGGCTGTGATGCCACAACCTGACTAGTGACTTTTGTTCTGTTGTTTTTTGCTAGGTCCCTTCTGCCTCTCCTTGCCTACAGAGGTTCCATGCTACTGTGACATTGTAACCATGGTAAACATTGCACATACAGTGATAAAGATGGAGCAGACTCAAATCCATTGGTGCGTTATTGTTGTTTATTGTCAATGGGTATATGTGAGAGGTAAGTGGATATTTACATGAGTGTGAATGGTGAATCTAGGAGTTGGCAGTGATGGTAGATGAGACAATCAGGTAGGCACCACAGTGATGTGTTGACACAGTCCAACAGACGGATGCCATTTCCATGGCAGTGTGGGTAAGGACAGTGTTCAAAGTCAATGGCAGGGTGAAGAGTGTTGCCATCATGGCTGGCTCCTCGACTGACGTTTGGCAGGTGCTTTGCCACGGGTGAGTCCCAAGTTTTTCTTTGGACGGCCCCTCCTTCTTTAGGCAGGGGGGGGCATCGTCTGTTGGGCCAGTGGGGTCTGAGGAGTCACCCCTCTCTGTGCCCGCAGGGGTGGATGATGAACTGTCATCCTGCGGGACAACGGGGGGAGGTGGAGTTGTGTGATGTGGCACTGGCCTATCCCTCAGTACCGCCACTAACTGGCCCATGAGGTCCACAATTTGTCCCATACGGTTGTCCATGGACCTCAGCAGACATTGGAGCTCCAGGGCATCTTCGTGGGCCTGACCCATTTGTGCCTGTGTTTGTTCATAGGCACCCACGACTCTGGTGATGTTAGCCAGGGCTTCGGTCACAGTGTCCAGTGTTGTTGGAGTCCCACTTGTCACCGGCCTGTTGCCTCACCACTCTGGCCACACGCCTGCCCTCCACAGTTGTTGGTGTGGTCTGGGCATCCTCTGTGGCTGGCCGGATGTTGCAGGCAAAGGCTGGTAGTGGTGGTGGTGGTGGTGGCGGCACAGGTCGTTCCAGCAGGGGTCAGCGTTGTTGGTGTTGCTGATGGTGGGGGGCAGTGGGGTCATGTGACCGGTTGCGCCCTGGCACACCAGATGGGCCGGCTTGGAGCTCCTCGTCCAAAGAATCCAGGAACTCCGCATCCGAGTGTCCATGTTCCGAGGAGGAGACTGGCTCTGCAAGTTGAGGTTGTTGTCCTCTGCAGTCAGTTGTTGGTCACCTGTGGAACAGAGGGTACATGGTCAATGACTCACAGCCATATGGCTTGCTGTGTTTGATGTCTCTTATTTACATGTTATGCAACACACAGTTACGTATTTCATGAGTAGAATGTCTGCACAGTGTTGTTTCGTCAAGACATGATGTGGAGGTACATACATCTTGTTCCATGGTGTGACAAGTCATTGGATGCCATGGCCAACTTGACACTCTTTGTATGGGACTGATGAGTTGTCATCTGACAACTGGTTGCCATGCAACTTGATGTGATGCATCGAAGATGATTACTCTTCCCGACAGATGTTACATATGCACATGTATTAGACATTTTCACATTGTTATCTCATGCATACCTTTGTAATGTTCTGTGCTTGTATTTATTTGCTCGACAGACCATGCGTTTTTATTGTTACTAGAGTCCTTCATGCTCAGCAGCCTTGGAATTTGCACATGTCATTCTGTGCAGGGCATATTTGGTCCCTGATTTGCTTACACATGGGTTTAGTTGAGTCACAGTTCTGTTTCTGTCACAGTTACTTATGCATCGCTGTCTGAGGGATGGGGCAGGGTGTGCCTGGTGGGAGTTGTAGTGCTGGCCTCCCTATTCCACATACACCTCCCTGTCAAGATGGCTACCTACCTGTTAGGTGAGGGTGAGGCACACAATTACTGCCACATGGTTGTGGGTGGGGGGAGTAGTCCATCCTGCTGCGCTGTGGGCCAAGGGGGCCTGGTGGGAGTTGTAGTATTGGCCTCCCTATTCCACAGAAACCTCCCTGTCAAGATGGCTACCTACCTGTTAGGTGAGGGTGAGGCACACAATGACTGCCACATGGTTGTGGGTGGGGAGTAGTCCATCCTGCTGAGCTGTGGGCCAAGGGGGCCTGGTGGGAGTTGTAGTGCTGGCCTCCCTATTCCAAAGACACCTCCCTGTCAAGATGGCTACCTACCTGTTAGGTGAGGGTGAGGTCCACAATGACTGCCACATGGTTGTGGGTGGGGGGAGTAGTCCATCCTGCTGCGCTATGGGACAAGGAGGCCTGGTGGGAGTTGTAGTGCTGGCCTCCCTATTCCACAGACACCTCCCTGTCAAGATGGCTACCTACCTGTTAGGTGACGGTGAAGTACACAATTGCTGAGGCATGCTTCTGGGTGGGAGAGAGTGCTCCTTCATGCTGAGGGATGGGGCAGGGTGTGCTTGGTGGGAGGTGTAGTGCTGGCCTCCCTATTCCACAGACACCTCCCTGTAAAGATGGCTACCTACCTGTTAGGTGAGGGTGAGGCACACAATGACTGCCACATGGTTGTGGGTGGGGGAGTAGTCCATCCTGCTGAGCTGTGGGCCAAGGGGGCCTGGTGGGACTTGTAGTGCTGGCCTCCCTATTCCACAGACACCTCCCTGTCAAGATGGCTACCTACCTGTTAGGTGAGGGTGAGGCACACAATGACTGCCACATGGTTGTGGGTGGGGGGAGTAGTCCATCCTGCTGAGCTGTGGGCCAAGGGGGCCTGGTGGGAGTTGTAGTGCTGGCCTCCCTATTCCAAAGACACCTCCCTGTCAAGATGGCTACCTACCTGTTAGGTGAGGGTGAGGCACACAATGACTGGCACATGGTTGTGGGTGTGGGGAGTAGTCCATCCTGCTGAGCTGTGGGCCAAGGGGCCTGGTGGGAGTTGTAGTGCTGGCCTCCCTATTCCACAGACACCTCCCTGTCAAGATGGCTACCTACCTGTTAGGTGAGGGTGAAGCACACAATTGCTGAGGCATGCTTCTGGGTGGGAGGGAGTGCTCCTTCATGCTGAGGGATGGGGCAGGGTGTGCCTGGTGGGAGTTGTAGTGCTGGCCTCCCTATTCCACAGACACCTCCCTGTAAAGATGGCTACCTACCTGTTAGGTGAGGGTGAGGCACACAATGACTGCCACATGGTTGTGGGTGGGGGAGTAGTCCATCCTGCTGAGCTGTGGGCCAAGGGGGCCTGGTGGGAGTTGTAGTGCTGGCCTCCCTATTCCAAAGACACCTCCCTGTCAAGATGGCTACCTACCTGTTAGGTGAGGGTGAGGCACACAATGACTGCGCACATGGTTGTGGGTGGGGGAGTAGTCCATCCTGCTGAGCTATGGGCCAAGGGGGCCTGGTGGGAGTTGTAGTGCTGGCCTCCCTATTCCACAGACACCTCCCTGTCAAGATGGCGACCTACCTGTTAGGTGAGGGTGAAGCACACAATTGCTGAGGCATGCTTCTGGGTGGGAGGGAGTGCTCCTTCATGCTGAGGGATGGGGCAGGGTGTGCCTGGTGGGAGTTGTAGTGCTGGCCTCCTATTCCACAGACACCTCCCTGTAAAGATGGCTACCTACCTGTTAGGTGAGGGTGAGGCACACAATGACTGGCACATGGTTGTGGGTGGGGGAGTAGTCCATCCTGCTGAGCTGTGGGCCAAGGGGGCCTGGTGGGAGTTGTAGTGCTGGCCTCCCTATTCCACAGACACCTCCCTGTCAAGATGGCTACCTACCTGTTAGGTGAGGGTGAGGCACACAATGACTGCCACATGGTTGTGGGTGGGGGAGTAGTCCATCCTGCTGAGCTGTGGGCCAAGGGGGCCTGGTGGGAGTTGTAGTGCTGGCCTCCCTATTCCACAGACACCTCCCTGTCAAGATGGCTACCTACCTGTTAGGTGAGGGTGAAGCACACAATTGCTGAGGCATGCTTCTGGGTGGGAGGGAGTGCTCCTTAATGCTGAGGGATGGGGCAGGGTGTTCCTGGTGGGAGTTGTAGTGCTGGCCTCCCTATTCCACAGACACCTCCCTGTCAAGATGGCTACCTACCTGTTAGGTGAGGGTGAGGCACACAATGACTGCCACATGGTTGTGGGTGGGGGGGAGTAGTCCATCCTGCTGCGCTGTGGGCCATGGGGGCCTGGTGGGAGTTGTAGTGCTGTTTGCCTGGGCACATACAACACAATAGATGTGGTCTACCTTTGTGATGTTTGAGGTGGTGTGGATGTAAAATGAGTGTGACCTGTGTGTGTTTTTGGGGTGCAGATGTGTGTACTTGTGCCTCAGGGATGTATCTTTGTAGTTGTTCAAGACAGTACATGGCAGTTTCATGGTATACATTAGTTGGTACTTACCAGCCTCCACTCCCCCGGGTATTCCTTCAAGACTCTCTGGATGCAGTATGGCAAGCACCTTCTCCTCCCACGCAGTGAAGGGTTTTGGTGGGATGGGAGGGCCTCCACCAGTCGCCACAGCCAGCTCACGGTTCTTGGCCCTCCTCTTCTTGACAACACTCTTCAGGTTATGCCACCGCCTCATGATTTCATTCTTGTTGCGGGGCACATTCCCTACTGCATTGACCTTGCCCACTATCCTTGCCCACATGGTTGTTCTTGTGGCTAATGGTGTCTGTTGGACCATGTTGCCAAAGAGTTGTGGTTCTACTCTGATTATCTCATCTACCATTACTGTCAACTCAGTGTCAGTGAATTTTGGCATTTTGTGATGTGCCATGGTGTGTGCTGTGCTGATGTTTTGGGGTGCAGTTGTGAGGGTGGTGTAGGTGGTGTGTGTGTGTGTGTTGTTGTGCTGCTGAGATGTGTGGTGTTTTGCCTATCCAATGTGCTGCAGGGTTGTGTTCCTTCAGGGTTGGAGTAGTGCAGAGGATTGTGGTCAGGGAAGGGGCTGGTTTTATGCTCAGCTATGTGGGTGTGTCAAGATGGTGTAATGCAGTCAGGTGTGCTGTGTGGGTTGTCCTGTGATTTGTATATTTGACTTTGCCATGGGGGTGTGTCATTGGGATGTTTCAGGTTAATGGGGGGGCAGGGCTAGTTGCTTGTCTGCATTTGCTGGCCTTATTGTTGTTTTTTTTAACATGGCCGCCATTTTTTTCGTGGAGCATCCGCAGCGATGGCTATGCTGCAGGGCTTCCGCCGTATCTCACATTCATTACTGTTAGCGACCGCGGCGGACGGAGATAGCGGAACGTACCGCTGTGGCATCGGGGATATCATAATCGCATTGGCGGTCACTCCGCGTGTCTGGCGGCGGGTTGTTGTGTTTCCGCTATGTTACCGACCGTCGCGGTTGCATTTTCACTTTCTCTGCCCTCTTCGGGCGGTTTTTGGATGCCTCCTACCGCCGCGGACGGAATATTTTGGCGGTTGATCCTAATAGGGTCGGCAGGGTTTCCGCGGTACCTGCGGACGGTGATTTTCCGCTACCATGGCGGTCGGTTGTTTTTCCGTCCGCCATCGTAATGACCTCCAAAGTAAGTATTTTCCAAACTATATTAAATAAATAGATAAAACACCCACCCAAATCAAAACCCATCCCAAACACCCTACCCACCCCATATAAAATATGTAGAAACAAATAATAAAATGAATTTAATTTTGTTTTTCAGACAAAGAAAATACAGAAAGAACATTCCACAACTAAAGAACAAACATCATCAGATTCAAATACATAAAGACCAAGGGGCATATTTACAAGCCCCTTGTGCCACTTTTGCGCCGCCGTTGCGTCACGCATGTGACGCAGCGGTGACGCAAACCATGCGCCGCGTTGCGCTATATTTACAATGTGACGCATCTAGGGAGATGCGTCACGTAGTAAACCCCTGCGCCACATGAAACCTGCGTCAGGTTTCATGTGGGCGTACCGGCGCAGGGGGCGCTCTGGCGCAGGAACGCCTCGAAAAGTGATGTAGTGAAATCTGCAAGATTTCTACAGAGTCACTTTTCTGATGCTGGTGCGTCAAATCCTTACGCCTGCTTCAAGCAGGCGTAAGGATTGACGCACCATGTTAGGGATAGGGAAGGTTGGAACAGTGCTGGAGCTGCGTCGCGCTTGCGACACAGCCTCAGCACTGCGCCAACCTTCCGCTCGGCAGATGCGTCACGCATCTGCTTATCCTTGCGCCACGATGCGCCGCATTGTAAATGCGGCGCATCGGACGTGGCGCAAGGGTAAACTTGCGTGACGCATTTTCCCTGGCGAATCCCTGCTGATATGCAGGGATGCGCCAGGGAACGTAAATATGCCCCCGTCTTTGTAAGTATATTTTAAGAAAATGTTTTTTTTTAAACATTCAAATACATATAAGCAACATATTTAATAATTATAATATACATTTATCATAGATTTTCCTGCATCAAAATGACTGAAGGAGCACAGTTTATTACAAGCCAGAAAGGAAAAATGTTATTGTGCTATATGGGATACGTTTATACGCAGGAAAAACAATTTGGATTAAAAGTTAACTGGAAATGCTGCAAATACTATTCCAATAAATGTTACGGCCGTGCTACAACAAGGGAAACTACAGTACTTTTCACTAGAGAACATAACCACCCACCAAACATTACAGAAATAGAAGTCAGAGATGGATTAGAAACAATAAAAGAAGCTAGCACAAGTTCCCAAAAACCAACAAGTGTAATTTTAAAAGTGCAGCTGCCCAAAATTCCAAAAGAAGTTACTTCACAAATGCCATCTCTAGCTTCATTGAAGAGAACTATAGCACGTACTAAAAGGGCTACTACTACTTCCACCTCAATTCCTAAAACATTAAAAAAAGTTATAATTAGCCCCGAACAATCTATAACTTTAAATAAAGAACCATTTGTCATTTTTGATAATAAAAGCAGTGAAAAAGATTAATAATAGTTGGAACTGCAACTAATCTAGTAAAACTGCAACAATGTCAATACTGGATGATGGATGGGACTTTTACAACATGTCCCAAGCCCTTTTTCCAACTGTACACAATACATGGGCTACATCACAATTGCAATATTCCATTCATTTACGCATTATTACCAAACAAACACAACTCAACATACGTAGAAGTATTAAATACAATAAAACAACAAACTAATGATTATTACCCACAAAAAATCATCATAGATTTTGAGCAGTCAATGATTAACGCAATATTAAAAACATACCCCCATACCTGCATTCAAGGCTGTTACTATCATTTTAACCAATGCTTATGGAGGCACATGCAAAAATCAGCACTAAGCATTGAATATGCAACTAATTCTTCTTTTGCATTTCAACTAAAACAATTAACAGCACTAGCTTATGTGCCTGACACAGATGTCGCAGAACATTACAAAATATTAATAGAGAGCACCTTTTACAAGCAACATGAACAAAAAATAAGTCCACTATTGGACTATTTTGAGGACACATGGGTCGGCAGATTACATAGATCTGGCCACAGAAGAAACCCTAAATTTCTAATTCCCTGGCAGAACGTATACAGAAGCACATTAAATGGGGAAGCCAAAACTAATAACGCAGTAGAAGGATGGCATAACGCCTTCCTTCAAGCAACAGGTAGAGTCAAACCAACCCTAGAAAAATTTATATCATGCCTACAAAAAGAACAGAGGGGTCTATTATAATGGCGGGTGGATCGCCACCACCATACGGGCGGTGGCGATCCGCCCGCCATTATTTACCGCCCGCCTCCCATTTCCCCCCCGCCATATTAGTATGGCGGGGGGGACACCGGCGGACGGAAAGACCGTCCGCCGGTATTCCGCCGGTCAAACAGGTGACTGGGCGGAAAAGTGGCTTAATATGGTGGTGGTGTCTGCAAGACACCGCCATCCATATTAAGATGCAGGCGGTGATGTGCCTTTCCATGGCGGCGTTGCCGCAATGGAAAGGCATGCGGTGGCTGCATGTGGGGGCCCGTTGCGGGCCCTCAGGGTGTTCGGGGGGTGGGGGGTACACATGGGGGGTACCTATGGTACCCCCCTGCATTTGCATGCACAATGTGGCAGGCACCACGCGGTGCCTGCCACGTTGTGCATGCAAATGCACAACATGCATTTTTTCCATTGCGGCGGGTGCTGCTGAAAGCACCACCCGCCGCAATGTTAGAAATGTGGGATGCGCCTGCCAGTGTGGCGGGCGCATCCTAATCTTCCCCACGGGACCGCCGCACATATGGCGGGCGGTCCTTTATCCGTTAGGATGGCATCATAATGATGCCCAGAGTTATCAAGAGTTCCGAATGGAACAATTTGTAACTCAACTAACACCAAAAACATCAAAACAGACTAAACAAATGCACAAATACCTAGAACAACAAGTAAAACTGTACCCTAGTATAAAAGGCCTGGAGTATCTAGACATGATAGCAAAAACTATACTTTAAAAGATCATTACAAATAAAATACCAAATACTCATCTTTTAAACATAGCATACAACAAAAATGTATTAATTTTATCACAAATATAATTACTGTGTGTAACATATTTTTAATTTTGAAATAAAATGTATTAACACACATAATTGATATTTTTAATAAAATAAAACACAACAACAATAATAAAGACATTTATTTCCCTCCCACAATAAAAAATAATTAATAAACTTACCAAGTTTCTTCCAATTGCGATAAATCCATTTTCTTATGATACAATCCAATTAAATAAGGATAAAATAATCCACAAAAGTTTTCCCCCAAAAATGGAAAAATACAACTGTAGCAAAAAATAAATACTCCATGTAGAGAACGTCCATAGGAAAACCATAAAAAAACAGAAAATGTAGAAAATATTAAAAAACGCTCCAGGAAAGCCGAAAAATGTAAAGAAGTGTAAGAAATATATTAGTCAATAAAACTAACATACACTTCTTTAAAAAAAAAAACGACTCCTTCCGACATCGGTAACTCTGAAAATACAAACTTTCAAAACAAAAGCACATACACTCCCACCCACATAAAACAACACATAAACACTTACTAACATTACTACTAACTTTAATTTTGAAAAAAAGACACATTAAACACCGTATTTCTAACTCCCTAAACAGGCCTCCATAACGTTAAAAATACGGAAAAACACAACACGTAACTATAACATATTACAGTTCTGAATATTGCTAATAAATATCTAAACACACTAAACACTATCTAACTAGGTTCAAAATACATTTAAAACTTATTTAAAACAAAGAAAACAAACCTTACCTTTAGCGACGTGAAGTGGTTCCCAACCGCGAGCTTCTCTTCAACCAAATGACACAAAACAACATTAAGCGGTTACAAAATACAAGGCCCAAAAACAAATACAAAGTTTAACCATGGAGAATTTAACACATTTAGGGGCCCATTACGATGGCGGGTGGAGGCACGACCGCAATGGCGGCGGTGCGGAAAAATGCCTTTTTCTTCACGCCAGCAGCGGACTCCACGCCCGCCATATTAGGATGGGAAAACATAGGCATTTTACCATCCGCCGCGGTGTGACGCCGACCTCCATCGAACAGCGCCCGCCACTGCAGCGGAGTGGGCAAATCACCACACACCGCCGTGCGGAATGACGTCCCGTACGCCGAAGACATCACGATGCCGGAAACAGGGCAGCGCACCGCGACGGAGAAACCGCACAGCGAAATACGGCGGAGACATCACAGCGGAGACAGAAAAAATAACACCCGGAACACACCGCGATGGATCCTGCCCTACACGCTCTCCCGGTGCTGTACATGATCCACTACCTGCAAGTCATCCACCGCCACGGACGCCTCCGCAGGTACATACAGACACAACAGTGCAAGTAACACAATACACAGCTCCAGGGGGGAAAAACATTGCATGGGAACACCACACACCCCTGTGGGGACAGGCACACAGCCAGCACTGCACACACACATGTCCCACCTGTCACAAAAACATCGCGCCACATACTGCCCACCCATCAATCAATCAATCACAGAATTTGTAGAGCGCACTACTTACCCGCGAGGGTCTCAAGGCGCTGGGGAGAGGGAAGGGGGGGGATGCTGCTACTGGTCGAACAGCCAGGTCTTGAGTAGCCTCCTGAAGGTCAGCAGGTCTTGGGTCTGTCGTAGGCTTAGTGGAAGGGTGTTCCAGGTCTTGGCGGCGAGGTGTGAGAAGGATCTGCCGCCGGTGGTTGTTCTTTGAATGCGAGGGACGGTGGCGAGGGAGAGGTCGGCGGAGCGGAGCTGGCGGTTGGGGACATAGAAGAAGAGTCGTCTGTTGAGGTAGGCTGGGCCAGTTTTGTGGAGTGCCTTGTGTGCGTGGATGAGGAGTTTGAAGGTGATCCTCCTGTCGACGGGGAGCCAGTGCAGGTTCCTCAAGTGGGGGGTGATGTGGCTGTGGCGTGGTACGTCGAGGATCAGGCGTGCGGAGGCGTTTTGTAGGCGTTGCAGTCGCTTGATGAGCTTGGCCGGGGCTCCCGCGTAGAGGGCGCTCCCATAGTCCAGTCTGCTACTGACGAGGGCCTGGGTGACTGTTCTTCTTGTGTCTGTCGGGATCCACCTGTAGATCTTGCGAAGCATGCGGAGGGTGTTGAAGCAGGAGGAGGAGACTGCGTTGACTTGCTTGGCCATGGAGAGCGTTGAGTCGAGGATGACTCCCAGGTTGCGTGCGTGGTCGGTGGGTGTCGCATGTACCGCATTCATGA
>CAWUFW010018095.1:0-235485 GCA_963921515.1 Calotriton arnoldi
GTGAAGTGGCGGCAGTGAAGGGTGCATTCTATGCCCTTGGCAGAATCCCACACGTCGTGGGAGCCATTGACTGCACACATGTTGGCCTTGTTCCACCACAGGCCACTGAGCACCTGTACCGCAACAGGAAGCACACGCACTCCCTGAATGTGCAAGTGGTGTGCCTTGCGGACATGGTGATCACCCACGTGTGTGCCAAGTTTCCAGGCTCGGCACATGACGCACACATAATGCGCAACAGCATCTTGCCACGACTGATGGCCAATCTGCAACAGGATCGTGGCTGTATTGTCGGTGAGTATGTGGAGTGGTGTAGCGTGCTGGTTGTGCGATGCTGTCCCCTGTCCAGTTGGAATAGCAACGGTTCTCTGTGTCCCTCACACCCAGGTGACTCTGCGTATCCGAATGGGGCATGGCTGCTCAGTCCATTGAGGAATCCTCGCACCCCAGCAGACGATCGATACAATGAGGCACATGGGAGGACCAGACGTGTGGTCGAGCGTACCTTTGGCCTCCTCATGTCCAGGTTCAGGTGCCTGGACCGCACCGGGGGTGCACTGGCGTACTCCCCACAGAAGGTGTGCCAGGTAGTGGTGGCGTGCTGCATGCTGCACAATCTGGCCATTCGGAAGCAGATCCCCCTCATTGTGGATGACGGAGATCAACCAGGGCCCCAGCCCGCAGACCAGGACAGCTCGAGTGAGGTGGACAGCGGAGAGGAGGAAGCTGGGAATGTGCGCCAGCAGCTCATCGCCCGCTACTTCACTTGACGGTGAGTGTCCATGTACGACGGATGATGTGTCTGTATCTATGCAGGTGTGTGTGTGCTGTGTCAGGGTGGCCGTATGTTCACTGCGTGCAGTGTGTCAACGCTCCATGGCCAGGGTAGTATGCCACTGTTGGTGACTGTGGCATTGTGCCCTATTGCTCTGTGCGATGTGTGTACATTGCTTGTAGTTGTTGACATGTACTGTGTGATGGGTGTGTGACACACTCATTGAATGTGCTCCTGTTCTGTCTCCCACCCCTAGGTCCCTACAGGCCCTCCGGATTCCATTGCCATGCCACGCATCAGGTGCCCTTCCGCCCAAGGTGGCCGATGTATTCCGTACAAATAAAACACAGGGCACAAACAGCAGTTAGTGAAAAAGGTGCATTTATTACAAACTGTGACATGTGATTGTGTGTAAGGTGATGACAAAAGTGGTGCGTGCAGTGACAATGAGCTGTCGGTCATGGCTGCGTGATGATCAGGGTGTACCCACTGGTTCTATGTCCATAGTCCAACACACACATGCCATCCAGATGGCTGTGTGGAGTGGGATCGTAGAGCAAGTCAATGCAGTGGCTGGTCAAGGAAGGCTGGCGGAAGGCTGGCTGGCTGCCTCACTTGCGACTGGAGCGTGCGAAGTCCTCCCGGGAGATCTGTTTCCTCTTCGGACGGCCCCTTCCACGTTTGGGAGGGGGTGTGTGGTGGCGACCTGCTGGTGGTGGGTGAGGTGTGCTCACTGGCTGTGGACGCAGGGGAAGTGGACACTGCTGGCCGACCCTGCGCCCTAGCAGGTGGTGGCGGAGGTGGTGTTGCTGGCCTTGCCTGTGACCCCACTGCCACCACCAGCTGGCCCATGAGGTCCACGAGTTGGTCCATACGGGACACGAATTGGCCCATATGGGCGTCCATGGACCTCAGCACCCCCAGCACCTCCCGCGTGTCAGTAGCAGACCTGGCCCATTGTCCTTGGGCCTCTTCATAGGCCCCAAGGACTCTGGCCATTTGAGGCAGGGCATGGCTCCCAGGGAGGCTGGCGTTTCCCTGACCCTGCTCCTCCTACCAGTCCTGCTGCCACCGGCCTGCCCACTAGCCACATTGCTCACCACGGTCCTCGCTGTGGCTCCCAGGGTGGATCCAGTCGGCCGGGCCACCACCTGCGCTGGGGCTGGTGCCAGCGAAGACGTGGTGGTGGTGGAGGCGGTGGTGGTCGGTGCGGCGATGGTGGCGGTTGCGGCAGTGGTAGTGGCCGCAATGACCGTGGGTGTGGCCACAACGACAGTGGCAGCAGGGGACTGGGACTGTTCAGCATCCCTGGATGATGAGTTGGTGGGTAGGAGGGGTCCTGGGGAGCGGCTGGGCCCTGCCACGCCAGATGGGCCAGCTTGGTGGTCCGTGTCCGAAGAGGTGGACAGATCCTCCAGATCCGTGTGTCCTCGTTGGGGGCTTGTAGGCTGGCTGTGCTGGCTGCTGTCTCCATCCCCAGCGTCCAGCAGTTCGTCACCTGTGGAGAGAATGAGATTTGTTATTGTGTTGCACCTGGCGAAGTATGTATTAGTCGTCTGACATTGGCAGTTCGTGCAATCTCGTACATGGGTTTCCCGGAGGCGAGTGTGTGGCTGTGGCATCTGTAGTTGTGTGTGCTAGGCAATGGGACTGTGTGCTGTGCACATGTGGCATGGGACGGATTGGCCATGCCGATGGGTGTGTTGCTTTGCCCCTACTCATTGTGACTCTGGTGTATGCGGGCTCCTGGCCCATCCTGGGTCTGGTTTGTACTTTGCTTTTGGGGTTCAAATGGAACGCTTAGGAACGCATATGGCAACATGGGGGCCATGCCCCAGATTCGCATTTGGGATGGAATATGCTTTTGGGGTTCAAATGGAATGCTTAGGAACGCATATGGCAACATGGGGGCCATGCCCCTGATTCGCATTTGGGATGGAATATGCTTTTGGGGTTCAAATGGAACAGCTTAGGAACGCATATGGCAACATGGGGGCCATGCCCCAGATTCGCATTTGGGAGGGGATATGCTTTTGGGGTACATGCTGTGAGCCATGGGTGCCGAACGTGACATGTGTTGTGGCAGCATGACAGTGCATGGTCTGAGGTGTGTGCATGCCTGACATGCCCTGCATATTTGCTGTCTGTTGTGGTTACTGGACATGGCATTGGACGCATCGTTATGAGTGAGTGATAGTTGTGTGCCAGCCAACGTATTGCAGTTGTCCCATCTCCTTGGTGTGCGTGCTGCCCTGTGCCATGTGCATCACTGCAGTGCTCGGGGGGTGTGGCCCATGTTGTGTGTTGTTGCTCACAGTGTGTCGTGCGCTTAATTGACTTCTGGCACATGGTTGGTCATGGGCATGTGTCTTAGCGTGACTGCTGTATGTGTGGCAGCTGTGCGGATGACATGCCTTTCATGAGACTGGGGCTGACGGATGGGATGGATGGTATGTTGTATGTGCATGGTGTGTCTGTGAGTTTGATGGGTTCAGTGGTGTTCGTGTGCATTTCTGTTGTTCCGCTCTGTTGCGTCTAGTGTTGTTTGTCTTACATAGGCGTAGTTGTGGGGTGTGGGGTTGACAGGCAGTAGGGGCTACATGGACAGGACTTCAATGGTGTTTCGGTTGTGTGTGATGAGTTGCACAGTGGCTGCCGTGTGGGACTATATTCAGTGTGGCTTGTGCATGCAGACGTGGCTCCTTGGGTGTTGCTATGTCTGTGATGGGTCATGTGGGGTGTGAGTCTGCTGTTCATGTCCGTGTGCACATTGTTCACTTGTTCGTGACGGTGGGCGGTGCTGCGTGTCCGTGTGCTACGTGACATGTCCCATGTGTTGGTGGTGTTATGGTCCTCATGCCTCCAGTAATCCAGCCCTGTCCAGTTTCCCACCTGCAAGTTGTTCGTGCGTGCACTGTACTGGATGCCACATGGCTCTGAGCGGGGGTGCTCCATGTTGCAGGTCTGTGGGGGTGGGGGGTGTAGTGGGTCGTGGGGTGGCTGTACACCCACTGACACCGATTGCTGTGGACCGTGATGTCTGCCTTTCGGCTGTCGCTGTGCACTGCGGTGGCTGACACGTGGCTGTGGGGTGTGGGGGATGCTCCTCCTTGCTGTGCTGTGGGACTGGGGCCTGGTGTGTGTTGTACTTGGGCTGTCCACCCTCCCACCCACTGCACTTTGTGTTCCTGCCACTTACCTGTTACTTGTCGGTTAGTGCAGCTGTGGCGGACACATGGGTGTGGTGGGTGCTCGTTGTGGCGCTTCTGGCATATTTGTGGACCTGTTGGTGGTTACGTGGCTGGCTTAGTGTACACATGTCCCCACGCATCTTACAGTTGTTCGGTTTGGGCTGTGTGTGGTAGTGTCTGTTGCATGTGTGTGTGATGTGTTGTGTATTGTGTGCTGGACATGGGGGTGTTTGTCCCTGGGAGCTGTGGCATGGTAGTTGCGCATGTGAGTACATAGCGGTGTGCTGGTATACATTAGTTTGTACTTACCAGCCTCCACTCCCCTGCTAATCCGGCGAGGATCTCCGGATGGATTACGACTCGCACCTTCTCCTCCCACGCTTTGAAGGTCTTAAAGAGCGCGGGATTCCCTCCGCCAGTGACGGCAGCCAGCTCTCTGTTTTTGCCCTCCTTCTTCTTGACCAGGCTCTTTACGTCATTCCAACGTTTGTTTATCTCGGTTCTGTTCCTGGGCAGGGTCCCGACTGCATTGACCTGGTCTACGATCCGGGTCCACATTCTGTTTCTGGTGGCTAGTGGTGTGTGCTGGACCATGTTCCCATAGATTTGTGGGTACACCTTGATGATCTCGTCGACCATGACCGTCAGCTCCATGGGCGTGAACTTGGGCATCCTTTGTGGTGCCATGGTGTTTGTGGTGCTGGTGCGGTGTGTGTTGTGTAATGTGCAGGGGTTTGTGGTGCCGGTGTTTGGTGGTGGTGGTGGTGGTTGTGATGTGTGCGTTTCTGTGGTGTGCTGCTGTCCTTGCTGTGTCACTGTGTCCTCTCCTCTCCTCTCTGGTTTGCAATGTAGCAAGGGGTTGTGGTCTGTGGGAGTGCTGCTTTTGTACTCACCTATGTGGGTGTGTCCTCATGGTCTGTTGTTTTCAGGTGTGTTGTGTCTGGGGTTCTGGCCTTTGTATTTTTTGTTTGTCCGGGGGGTGTTTTCGGGATATGTACTGTGCTTGTGTATTTGTGCGTGCCTTGCTGTGTGGACTTGTTGGCCATGTTGTGTGCTATTGGTTTTGTGTGCAGATGGTTTCTGTGCAGGTACGTGGGCGCCATGGCTTCTGCCGTGTCGATTCTCATCGGCGTTGTTTGCGCTGGCGGGCGGTATATTTGTTGTTTTTCCGCGCTCATGGCGGTGCGATCGTAATTTCACGTGCGGTGTGTCGGCCGTGTAGGCGGGCGGTTTTGTGTTGTCGTGCGTGTTTCCGTCCGTGGCGGGCGGTTTGACTCCGACTCGGACGATGGCGGGCGGTATTTTGTGTGATTTTTTCGCCGATGGCGGTTTTCGGTTTGTGTACTCATAATGGCGTGGTCGGTATTCAGGCGGTGTGTGCGGGCGGATTTTTGCCGCTTCCATGCCTGGCGGATTTATTTACGCCGGGTATCGTAATGGGCCCCTAAGACTCAGTAGTGCCTCACATATTCCATACTTGCTATTAATTATAGTATTTTATTCTTTTAAGCATCTGGGACTCCCTCTGCCCACCAAGCAAACCCTGCTCATCTGCACAGTGAACGTGCTGTCTCCACTGAGCAATGCTGTTTCTGGCTGCCATTGTATAGTCAATTGGCCCATTGCACGCTTATTTTCTCCCACTCCCCACTCTTTACCAGGTCCGCATATTGCCATTTCACATGTTAATTTTCTTCCCCGATGTTTCCGCAGAGCCAGAGCAATTTCTGTCCTTCTCTTTTCCAGTAGCGGCCCGTGGTGGGAGTGCTGCCGGGCGCTGACGTGGGGCGGGGGAGGGGCAGGGTGGGGGGTAGTAAACTACGGATTACGGCCGATTAGAGGTAAGTAAACATATAAATAAATAAAACGAATTTCGTTGCGCGCGCTGCATCGCATTTGGCGATGCAGCGCGCGCAACTGCAGCACTCCCACCACGGGCCACTACTGCTCTTTTCCCACTCCACTGCTTACTCCGCCTGTCACCTTCCAGGGGCCAGGATTGATTTGCTATGGCTGGGTCCAAACTGGGGTGGCATAGTGAGCAAAAGAACAATGGATTTAACCCAGATCTCTTGACTGGGGATGAGTGGTTGAAAAGTTTCAGCACTCCGTCCATCATCTTGTTGTGATTGCTACCTTCCAAGGCACAGCTGTATCCGTAACCATCCTCACTCTACACAGCTTCGGCAGAGCTACCTCACCTATTGCCTCTGCTACCAGGCCAGCCTTCCTCCAACTTCCCCTCAGCAGTCACAGAACTGACAGGCTTCATCAGCTTCCAAAATACTTACGGTCTGGCTTAGCTACTCGAGCTTGTTGACATTGTCAGTTTGTTCACTACAAGGATATTCCAGGCTACCGGAGTGTACTATTAAAGGCTACTGGAGTTCACTCAGGGTGCAGCAATCACAATTGAGCTCTTTAGAGCCCCCCTACATGCACTGGTTGGGCTTGATCCCTGTGCTCAATCATTCCATGCAGTATGGGGTCTGGTAAGCCAAAATTTCATAGGGCTGCTTTGGTTCCAAGACTGTCCTTGGTTACCCCATCAGGTGCAATCTTCAAAGTACTCCCTGAATGCCAAAGAAGGGAGTATATTTGGTATTCCACTTTTCCACTTCAGCCTAGAACTCTGCTAGTACACACTATCAATAGATCTTCATTAGTCTTGCAAATAAAAGACCATGGCTCAGATTTACTAAAATTTTGCATTGGACTGTGGCACTTTTGTGGCACCATCCCGAAGCAAAATCCATTTTGCCGTTCACTAAGCCACACAAAATCTATTAGAGTAGCTTTATGTGGCCTAGTAAAAACAAATTAAAGCAACTCAGAGCATAGTCTTGCCTAGTGTTACTTTGCATCTGATAGGCATTACATAGGTGGAGCAAGGGCCTTCCTGTGCATCCACTCTGGGCATTTTCACGCAAACCCAGATTTACAAACACTTGTAGATCTGGGTTTGCACAAAATGGTACACCTACTTGACAGGTGTTACGGAGAAAAATATCTTCATTTTTCCTCCTCACTTCCTCTTTCCATGTGTGCTGCATTCTGAAGGACAAATAGCATAGAGGAACCTGGCTCTAAGGATTGTTTTTGTGCAGGAAGTTATCACTTCCTGTGCAAAAATAATCCTTCCCATAATGCAGGCACCCTTGCACCATGGCTCAAGGGTTCCGGCAGTGATGCTAAACTGCCTGAAATGTGCCAGCGTTTCGGAGAGAGAAGAAGTGTGTCCAGTTGCGGCAGGTGCAGGTAAGAGCTGTGGGGCGGTGGGGCAGGGTGGGGAGGGAGTCGGCAGATGACTAGGGAAAAAAAAAAGAAAAACACTTACCTTGCGCTTGCCGCATCGCCGACTTGGTGATGCGGCAGGCACAAAGTAAATGGTTTTCTTTTTTTTTCCCTAGTCGTTGTCTGTCGGCTCCCACCCCACCCCACTGCTCTTACCTGCACCGGCTGCAACTGAGAGTGCCATATCTTAGTAGATATGACACATCTCTGCTCTGAATCACTGACAAAATATCGACCTCAAAAATATCGAGGTACAAAAATATTGTGACAAAAATATCGAAGTCAAGAATATCGACATCCTATCTACATCATGGTAAGTCCAAAAATATCGAGAAAAAAAATATCGATGTCAAAAATATTGTTGTAAAAAATATCGTTTTTTTTAAATGTTAAAAAAATAATGTAAAATAAAGTAAATAATACAAATAATTAAAAGAAACAGTTAAAATTATTTAAAAATGTTTAAAAATAAAAACTGATACATATAATATTAAAATAAATTAAACATATACATATAAAATATAATATATATACTTAATATTAATAAATAATTATTTTAATAATTTATAAATTGTTAAAAATATTTTATAAATTATAAATACAGACATACACATACAAAAATAATATTATTAGAAATTTAAAAAATATATTTAACAAATTTAAAAAATTACAATATTTTTAATTTTTGTAAAATAAATTATACACAACATCAAGTAAAACAATACAGAAAAATATTGGATAGCGGAGGGAAAAAAATTACTATTCCCACTCCAAAAAGTGCAACAGTAGGGAAAGTGTTCGGATAGCGTAGGGGTAAAAATTACTATTCCCACTCCAAAGAGTGCAAGAGTAGGGTAAGTATTGGATAGCGTAGGGGTAAAAATTACTATTCCAACTCCAGAGAGTGCAACAGTAGGGAAAGTGTTGGATAGTGTAGGGGTAAAAATTGCTATTCCCACTCCATAGAGTGCAACAGTAGGGAAAGTGTTGGATAGCGTAGGGGTAAAAATTACTATCCCCACTCCAGAGAGTGCAACAGTAGAGAAAGTGTTGGATAGCGTAAGGGTAAAAATTACTATTCCCACTCCAGTGAGTGCAACAGTAGGGAAAGTGTTGGATAGCGTAGGGGTAAAAATTACTATTCCCTCTCCAGAGAGTGCAACAGTAGGGAAAGTGTTGGATAGCGAAAGGGTTAAAATTACTATTCACACTCCAGTAAGTGCAACAGTAGGGAAAGTGTTGGATAGCGTAGGGGTAAACATTACTATTCCCACTCCAGTGAGTTCAACAGTAGGGAAAGTGTTGGATAGCGTAGAGGTAAAAATTACTATTCCCACTCCAGAGAGTGCAACAGTAGGGAAAGTGTTGGATAGCGTAGGGGTTATAATTGCTATTCTAACTCCAGAAAGTGCAACAGTAGAGAAAGTGTTGGATAGAGTAGAGGTAAAATTACTATTCCAACTCCAGAGAGTGCAACAGTAGGGAAAGTGTTGGATAGTGTAGGGGTAAAAATTACTATTCCCACTCCAGAGAGTGCAACAGTAGGGAAAGTGTTGGATAGCGTAGGGGTAAAAATTACTATTCTAACTCAAGAGAGTGCAACAGTAGGGAAAGTGTTGGATAGTTTAGGGGTAAAAATTACTATTCCCACTCCAGAGAGTGCAACAGTAGGGAAAGTGTTGGATAGCGTAGGGGTACAAATTACTATTCCAACTCCAGCAAGTGCAACAGTAGGGAAAGTGTTGGATAGCGTAGGGGTAAAAATTACTATTCCCACTCCAGAGAGTGCAACAGTAGGGAAACTGTTGGATAGCGTAGGGGTTAAAAATAACATACTTATCAATTAAATAATTGTTTTAATAAAATAATGATTTATTAATAAATTAACAATAAATTCATTATAAATACCAATAAATGAAAATTAATAATTACTTTAATAACATTAAATTACTTCCCACCCTATTCCCCAATAAACACAAAACCCACTCCACATAAAATGTAACACAATTAATATAATTATCAATTAAGCAATTAGAAAAAATTAACTAACAATTAATAATTAATTAACAATACAATAACTATCAATACCAATAAATAATAATTAATAAAAATTAATTGCCAATTAAAAATTAATTAACAATAAATTAATAATCAATACCAATAAATATTAATAAATAATTACTTAATTATAATAAATTATTTCCCACCCTATTCCCCTATAAACACACAACCCGCTCCAATCAAAAATGTATACAATTAATAGAATTATCAATTAATCAAATAATAAAAATGTATTGCCAATTAATAATTAATTAACAATAAATTAAATATCAATAACAATAAATAAAAATTAATAATTTCTTAATTACAATTAAATTACTTCCCACCCTATTCCCTATAAACACACAACCCGCTCCTAAACTAAATTAACACAATTAATATATTTGTCAATTAATTAATCAATACAAATTAATTACCAATTAATAATTAATAAACAATAAATTAATTATCAATACCAAAAAAAATATTAATTACTTTATTATAATTAATTTACTTCCCACCCTATTCCCCTAGAAACCCACAACCCGCTCCAATAAAAATATATACAATTAATAGAATTATCAATTAATCAATTAATAAAAATGAATTACCAATTAATAATTAATTAACAATAAATTAAATTTCAAAAACAATAAATAAAAAATAATAATTTCTTAATTACAATTAAATTACTTCCCACCCTATTCCCCTATAAACCCACAACCCGCTACAGAGGTAAAATGCAAAAATGTACCTTAAAAAAAATTACTAACTTCTAAACAATCAATACATATATTTAAAAAAATAATACAAAACATAACAAAACATGTGGAACACATACATATAAAATACATACTAAAATACATAACACTAACATAAACATCAATATTATTAACATCGATATTTTTACTATCGATATTAATAACTTCGATATTAACAAAAACAATATTTCTTACCTTCAGGTCGATATTCTGGTCACCGATATTCTTGACATCGATATTCTGTCCCTACGATATTTAAAACTCGATATTAATGTTGACTGTGCACCCTTTGCTCTCTTCCACAGCTTTGCACTGCATGAAAGAATAGTAAATCTAGCCCTACATTGTCAAAATGGGGAAAACTGGAAAGAAAAATTCAACTTATTACTTACTGCTTCATCACATCACCTTGGATTTTAGTCCTCACACGTTCACGTCAGGTCATCATAATCAAATCTGTAATTTTACCTAGCACCTTTGATCTGTCCTGACTGTTCTAAGAATAAACCATACTTAGAAAAAGAATTCCTGTTGCGACTTCTCATTTTTCGTGAGTTTTCTTAAAAGCAAAGCAAGGTGCACCTGCACATTTCTGCCCTGAGAGAAGGAAAAGTGCATTCCATTTACAGTTTGTAGAAACTAATGGGAAGATAACATGATACAGTATATTACTAAAATTGCTTCATCAGGGTCCTATTGTCTGCATTAAATACACAGGTGCTCTTTCAGAGATTCTGTTCTTGCTAGTTTTAGCACCTGTCAGTGCCTCCCGTTGTAAACTATTTATTTCTTCTTCCAGTGCCATCTTTGGTAAGGATTTGCATTTGAAATGTTCCATGTGTGGATTGAAACCGATGCAGCCTCACAGTATAATTTATATAAGGATCATTTAGATAAATAATCTTTGAAAAAATAACACGTATAGAAAATGAGGATATGCTATGCATATGTTGCGTTAGGTAATGAATGCAATATCGGAAGCTCATTCTTATCTTGGCTCTCATTCGCAACCTTTCTTTAAAGGAACATGACAAAATAAGGGACAGATCACGAAACCTTTAGATTGTCACTATTTTAGGCATTCTATGGTAAGTTGAGGCAGTGCTTGCCTCACATACCCTTTACCACTACATTATGAAAGTAGGTTTCTAGACGTGGTGATTTGTGATGAGAATGTTTGTGCATATTTGCTGTGTGGCATTTTGGTTTGGTGGTTATGTGTTCTTGTCCGTGCTGTGTTTTTGTGCTGCGTTATTTCAATGAGGATGCCGCGATACTATGTTTGCTGGAGGGGTGTAGCTAGGCCTCAGGCTGCCCGTGGTGGCCCCTGCTTTTGCCGCCCTCGGCAAAATGATAGAAGAGCGGGGGGGGGGGGCGGTGGTAGCGGCCGCGGCCGATTCTTGCGGCCGCAACGGCCGCAGGTAAGAGCGGGTGAAGGGGGGCCGCCTGCCGCCCCAAAACTCGTGCCGCCTGGGGCGGTCCGCCCCCATCGCCCCCCCCTAGCTACGCCACTGGTTTGCTGTATCACATTCTGTTTTCACTGTTTTGTTTTGTAGTGCCCTTTAACGTTTAATCGCGTTGTTATGTTACTTTGCAAACGTGTTCAGTTCTGTTGCTTTTCGATATGTTAAATGCTACTACGTTTCCAGCCAAAAACAGCACATGCCTATAAAGCTCCTGTGAGAAGCAATGGAAAAAGCACTGCACCTTCCCTTCCACTATTTATGACACCAGACAGTCCCTAAACTCTGTAAGAGTCCGTGGGCCGGATCACAAGACCATTTAACTCCCAAAATAAACATGTAATGTGTTAAAAATACATAACAGGTAATGTACTAAAGTTCATACATTTCCATATCTTGGTTTTGGTGATTTTAGCAAGGTGAAACGAAAGCTCCACCCATTAACTCCTTTTGTCTGTACAATGAATCTAAATGGTTGGCAAAGGCTCCAAAGGGCAATGTGACATAAACAATGTTGAGTAACACCGAGTAGCTGCTCACAGTGCCAGTGCCACGGGTAACTCAGCTGCCACAGTGACAATGTACATTCACTCAGCTCACATGCAAGGTTGTCCTTTGGTCTGGGATTTTCCAACAACACAGATTGTATGTGTTGGAAATTTGCCCTTTCTGCATGGTCACTCCAGATTTTTTGCCTTCTTTGTTTGCTATAGTGATTATGCTCTCCTCTCTAAAAAATGTTAGGATTGGCATACCCCAAATTGGTACATTAAATGTACATGTAAGTCCCTAGTTTATGGTGCCACATGTTCACAGGGCCTGCAGCACCCGTTGTGCCACCTATTAAAGTAGCACTGTAAAACAGTCTCTAGGTCTGCCATTGCAGCCTGGGTACGCAGTTTAAAGCTGACATTTCAACCTGGCTAAATAAATCTTTTGCCAAGCCTAAACCTTCTTTTTTAATACTTATACGACACCTCTAAGGTAGTACTCAAAAGCCTAAGGGCAGGTTGGCCGGTATTTTAAAACTAGGGCAAGTATATTTAATGTTTTACATGTCCTGGCATGGAAAAACCTCCAAAATCCTTTTTCACTGTGGCAAGGTTGGCTCTCCAATAGGTTACCACAGGCTTACACTATTACATTTAATAAGTAAAGTTGGGGAATAACTAGAAAATTGATTTAAGGACTCTTTTTAATAATGATTTAAAATACAATTTAATAGTAAAGTTAGATGTTATATTAGTATTTTGGAAATTAGACTTTTTCAAAAGTTGACATTTTCCTTCCTAAGACCAAAAGGCTTTCCTGTCAGTATCGAACTGTCGCCTGATAGCTCACCTGTGTTGAGATGTGTATTTCTCCCAGATAATGGACAAAGGGCCTTGGGAGTGGGGTGCGAGGCCCATCCCTTGACAGGATGGCTTGGGTGACTGTGCTCAGCCCCTTCCTGAGCTTCAAAGGATATCTGCCTTATCACTGCCAGATGAAGCTCACACCTAGGCCTGCCTCTCCTTTGCCTCTTCAGTCAGGATGGCACCAAATCTAGTGGGGTAGAGGAACTGACCAGAACTGGTATAAGAGTAGTCAAAGGCTTGCCTCCACCTAGAGGCTGGCACTTGGGATAAAGGTGGACGCCAGAGAAGTTTCTTTGGAACACTCCTTGAACTATGAAGAATCAGAAGAAGGACTTCCCTGCTATCTCAAGAACCTGAAGAAAGACTGGACCCCTTGCCTTGAAGCCAAGGCCCCAGAAGTGACTCCAAGGATCTGTTGGCTGATCTGTTTAAGATACAGGGACACAACATGCTTCCAGAGGCCCTTTCCTTGCAACTGCCCAGTTGACCAGTGCCAACTACACTTGCCCCGGACTCTGCTGCTGGTCTCTGCTCAAGTTAGTTCTAACCCCAAGTGGTGTCCCTCAGTTCCTGAACCCTTAGCTACTGTTAGAGTGTACTTCCCCTGGGCCTAAACTGCAAGACATGAGACTTAGAACCATTTTGACAACTTTCTGCCTGGAGAACTGACGGAGTCCAGGATCACTATCAAAGCCGTAGCCATCAATGTTGAATCAATGTTCTTCCCACCTCGCTGGTTTGCTCTGCTGAAATAGATCTGACTTCCAGAAAACTTTCCAAGTCCGAATGTAGAGAGGTGTATTCGGACCGAAGCTGAGCAGCATCCTATTGTCATTGAGGTCTCCTTGGGCACGGACTTCGGACTTCACCCACTCGGAACTTTCCCACCTTCATCAACATCCGCACCAGGACCTCATTCTTCAGCAACCTGCTGTCGCCAAATACTGCTTTGGATCCAGCTTGCAGCTTTCCCTGCCGACAACTCGTCAATGCCCACTTTTTCTCCATAAACATTTCCTCCAGGGCCGAAGGTAAACTTTCCAGCTGGACAAACCTGGTCACTGTATCTGACCTGCTCTCCATTGCGGATGACGTTGTGCTTTTTGGCACTATTTCTATTTCAAATGTTAACATTTATTACATATTGGAGTTTGTCATTTTGGTGTCATTTTATTAATGAATTAAATTCTATATTTTTCTATATTGGTTTGGGTTTTTTATTTGTGTAGAATTTTCACTTTATTGCTGCTTGAGTGCTGCATTATTACTTTACACATTGCCTGTAATTTAAGCCTGACTAATATGTGCCAAACTAACAGAGGGTTAAGCACAGTTTTACTTAGTGACTTTAGTGGTTCAACCTGACAAGGATTGTGATTAATATTTAAGGTGGTTTCTCACCCCCTTAACTTAAACTCCAAAATTCTGGCAACATGCTTTACTCCTTGCTGGTCAACCATTGAAAGAAACATGCCATTGAAGTAGAATATCACTTTCTTTTAGCCATGGTTGGGCTGCTATGATCAGAAGGACATTGCTGATGATAAATGACAGCAGAAGCTTCACAGTGGTTGAGCAACACTGGAGGGTGATTGGTTTGGGTTTCCTCATGTGCTGCACCAACTTCACATGCCACATCTGATTGAAGCCAAATCACACTGTGAATCTGGAAATAAGGAGTCTGATGAACATGTTTATTCTTGGCTTTTCCATAAGAGTCAAACTAGTTCTGATCACTCATGGTTGAGGAAGTATTTAAGAATGTTTTTCTCTACCCTCAGTGGTGAGTAAGAAATGCTCATCAAGAACTTAATCATCACCAACGTTTTCATCTTTTCAAGGTAAATATGTCAAGGGAAATGAATATGTCATTTGTATTTTGGCCAGCCTGCTGTTGCTCATTCACAATGTTCAAAACTGTTACTGTTCATCCACTCTTCCTACCACAACTGAACACATGTTTGAGAAAGTGTAATAAAACACTTATTTCACGTAGCTCCTTCAAGGAACTTAAAACCCAGCTCACCATTATGGCTCCTGTCCCGTAACTCTGGTTCACAGAATCCGCCACCTCAGAGTACAAGTGCCACCTCCGATGAGCCACATTAAATCTCTTGTGCTTGCAGTGCTGTAGTTTCTGCTTGAACATTGACCCAAATTTTGCACAGTATATCCACACAGATTGATTAAATGCCCAGATATATTGACTGATTTCAACGGCACTTGTAAGGCAAAGAGGAGCACAAAGCACTGCAAGCAGCAGTGATAATTAAGTTTCACCCTCTTTTAATTTATGGGAAAGGGCAGTGCCTGGGACTGGACATACACTCATAAATCTTGGTGCAAAGCCAGATCTACTTAAGTGCCATGATCTGGCTTTGTGCCAATCCAGAGCACCAAGTGAAACCAGACTTAGGCAAGGAATCAAGCGGCACTGTGCCTTACATACCTACATGTAACATGTGGGCTTTATACTAAAACAAACATATATCACATCTACCACTTATGTGGTGATGTTGACATAGGAATTTGAGTTGGAGGGTGCACCTCCAATAAAACTTCTATGATAGAGACATTGCTGGCTCACCTTTGTTCTAGTGTGAGTCTAAGTACCTTGCAGAAAGGCCATTTTCTG
Source organism: Calotriton arnoldi (assembly GCA_963921515.1). Lineage (NCBI taxonomy): Eukaryota > Metazoa > Chordata > Amphibia > Caudata > Salamandridae > Calotriton > Calotriton arnoldi. The sequence goes on from CAWUFW010018095.1 coordinate 15,518, forward strand.
CCAATTACATCATCGAAGGGTGTCTCTTGATAAGTCTGGTTCTGCTCTGTTTGGGTTGTTCATGCAATGTAGCACTGACATTTTCGTGCAACACTCTGTTGCATGAAGGACAGTACATCTGAGTCAAAATTTCTTCCCCTGAGGCAGGCAATATTTTGCCTTCAGCGGTTATCACAATGGCTGCTAATAGTGAGAGATCTGGGCAAGCATGTAGTGGTTTAAACATTGACAATTTAACAACTCCCAGATTAACTTATTAGATTCTTTGAAAACATTTTCAGAGTCACAACTCCTGTAAAAATGGCCACTTCAACGAGCTACTAGCAATTTATTACTGGCACCACCAGAGCATGTGTCCCTTTTGTAGCCTCCGGCAAAAGACACTGTCAATGCCTTACTGCAGCCCGCTGCACTGTTACGCATCTATTTGGAATTTTCTACTTCTTTTCACAAACAATAATTCACATCTGATTGAACATACCTTTTTATACTTTCTCAAAATCATGACAGTTAAAAAACTTTGGCCATCAAAGCCGGGTGTTTCTTATCACAATGCCGCTGGAAGGTTTGTCCTCTCTTCTTTGCAATTGCTTATCCACTGGTGACCATCAATGGATTTTAATCAAAATACATAAAAAAGTTATTCAGTCATTAGGGCACAATGGCATTAATGTGCCCTGCCCTACTAGAAATCTTGATATAAAGTATATTTATGTCTGAGTATCTGGTTGAGCATATGGCCAAGGAGTCAAAAGTTAGTGATCGTGCACTCAATAAAAATGTCACTGGGCTCGAAGTTACAAAAGAAACCGGAAGGAAAAACATTACAGCTGTATTGGCATAATATGTGAATAGTCACAGGATCAGACTCTCATGAGGTGTGCATAATTGTTTATTTTTCCTTCACAAAATGAAATTTCATGTCATTAATGAAAAATTATGTGAAATAACATTTTAGTTCGAAATATTCTGTGCCGTTATTTTGCATGACCTTTTTGACACAAATGTAAGTAACATACAACAGTGTCTCTAAGGGTGTTATTGAAATGGCAGTTTTTTAGGGGCACAATTAATTGCTAGGAACACTGGAGGAAAAGCAGGGAGATAATAATTTACAAAGACAATGATAATTTGTTGTATGAATTTTTCCATATATTTAAGGACAAGAAAAGCACTGTGTTACATTCAATGACATGTAACCTGTGTTATACTGTGCACAAGTGTTCGTGAAATCGTGAACGGCGCAAGTGACACGTGAAGAAGTATATACAGCGGACAGGGGGCGCAAAACAAATTATATACAAGATGTGTGCGTACAATTACCTTACAATAAATGCAGATAAATACAAAGAGATTTGAATGGGCATTCCCGAAAAAGAGGCGCGGTAAGTTTCGCTATAAAAGTCGATGGCGTTTCGGCCTGTAGAAATGTTAGGCCATCATCAGGACCAGGTTACAAGTAGTTACAAACAGTGTGGCAATTTGAGGATACGCAGCAAGAGCAGGGTGGTCTCAGGCGAAAGGCTGTAGACATCCAATAGTTATGATTTAAATAAGGACCCCTCAAGAAGGTGGGTCCAGCTGGGCAGAGGCTGTAGTCAAGGCTGCCAATTGCAGGCGTAAGGTGCAGGAACAACGTGTAGAACAGGTGCGTCCGGGTCAGGGTAGAGAACCGGATTGAACACGTGAATTTCAATTCAAGGGATGGATGTAGCCAGCGAAGGTCTGGCGGTATTGAATCTAATTAGGACAGTGGTATAGTCAGGAGAGTCAAGACGCATCCATTGTCTTGAGTTACAGGGTTACAACTACAAAGTCGGTCACTTGCAGCCTGCGCGTGGAGTAGATCCGCAGATGGGGAAGCGGGTAATGCTGGCGTGAGCCCTTTTTGACACAAAAGCATACTTTGCGAGAAAAAAGGTACCCGCAGAAGCTAGTTCAAGCATAAAATATCTCTCAGCAAGAACATATTCTGCACAAACCAATCTCCCACCAACAAAAGTTATATACAAGTGTGAAATGCTAAATTTTGAAAACAATTGTGAAGTTGTTGGAATGCATATTTGGTTAATTCACTAGTTTCACAGATGTAAATAACATTTCACCCATATCTGTGTTTTTGTAGGGGTGGGTGATAAACTTCACTCAACCGGCGGAGTTTGCGGAGTTTATCCCAATCTGCATTACACTTATAATGCAGAGTTCCGGCAAAACTCCTAAAACTGCCCAAAGGCAAAGTTTTTTTGTGTGTGTGGCACAGCAACGTTAAGGTGGGGAGTGTAAGCAAGAATTTGGTTTCCCCTAGTGTGATTTTCAGGTGCCTGAACACCACCCTACAAGATTTTCTCAATTCAGGTGGTTGCGGCAGGTCGCGACCATTCGCAATGAGAAAGCTGCCGCTCGAGTAGAAAATCTATGCGAGTGGCAGAAAGAAGCAGCACCCTCTGGTGCACGACTTGGTGCCATTCGCGCTGATTTTACAGCACGAGACAAGCTCCCATTGCTAAAAATCAATGCAACATGTTGAATTCTGCCTGCTCGTGGAACTCCGTGGAATCTTGTGGAGTTTTTATGTAACTCCACAGAATTCCACAGAGTGAATCTCCATGAGTTCCACCCACCCCTAGTTTTTTGTCTGCCTCATTGTTTTAGAGCCTTGTTCATAAAGCATTTTCGCACAATAGATGCGCAAAAACCCCTTTGTGAACATGAATGCCACATCCTGCTTTACAGAAACAGGGCTGGTTGAAGTTTGTGCTTTAAAGATGCTCTCATTGTTGTGGCAAATACACCAATACAGATGATTTCCAGTAATTGTAAACTTAGGTTTGGGGTGGAATTGTGACAGTTTCTTGATATTAGTATTGGGGATAATACATTGGGGATGTCTGTTTGCTCTGATTACGTAGGTGTAAGATTCCCACCCACCAGATCTTGGATTTGCTAAATTTCTAAAAGTAAGTTGAGTGTCACAAACATTTGGAAGTATTTTGAAATTCTGCTGACTATTCCATTGTGAATACCTTGATGGTTTACAAAGTCATATCTGTTGTGGCAGTTAGCTCTAGGCAGAACTCTGGATGGTGATCCTGCCTCTCACCGTCTAGGTAAGAGAAAATGTTTCTCGAAGTTCCTTTGCAACTAACCTCATGTATTCAGATAATTTCACTGTGGCATTGCAAAGTGTGGTTAGTTGGCCTAAAGCACATCCTATGTTGACCATGGTTAACATTCATGCCTCTACCTTTGAAGCAGATTTAACTGAGATTCTGACTTTCAAACATTCATGTGCTTTGCCTTGATTCAGATACATTAAATTTCATATTAAATAATTAGATTTGAGTTATAAATTATCCACACTGTAATACGAGATTTACATATTCATTAAAGTCTTCAAGTATGCAAACAGGAGTGTGAAATATTTGTGCTTTATGAGAAAACATCTCTCATGAATATGGGTAGATGCCAGGAGAGGGAGGGGACAAGAAGTATGTTTGAATAAATATCTCCTCTGCCAAAGGGAAGGCTCTATATATATTGCTCCGGGTGGTGTTCTCTTTACAGGGCATCAGTAAGAACTAGATATTCAGGTTGTAATCATCACATTTCCCGGCCTTTTCCTAAAGTGACAACCTACTTTTCAAAAGATCTCTGCATTACTTATTGTTTTTCATTTACCAATATTTCTTATGGAAACAATGATTGAGGACACATTTCCTGTAAAATTATCTTAAGAGAACTGGAGGAGCTTTAGTTCTTCTTCAATCTCTGGAAAGCAGGGGTTAACAATCTGTAGTAGAAAAATTTCTATTGAAGGTTTAGAAAGAAATGGAGGATATGCAAACTGAAATATAATGGTTATTGTAAGTCAGCGCCTGCTGTGTTTTATGTAGAGCTTATCCTGACTTCCAGTGAATTGAGTAACAAAGGGCAATGCAATTTGTAAAGCACTAGAAAGAATGTAGATCTTGAATTATATTTGTCTTCTCATTAGAATGAATATTTGAAAGATTGTATCTATGAATTTACTGTTTTGTAATAATATAATAACTTTGATATTAGAATGTCTATTGCTATCATAAATTGATTGATTGATTGATTGACTAATTGATCAAGATAATTACCATAAGCATGCCAGATTGACAAGAGGTAATGATAGTGGAGGTCATCTCATACACCCCATTAGATTCTGAAAAATTGATGTTTAGCCTACCTCACCAGATAATTAAATTTGATAAATAGCATTTCTATATAGGCTTGCTCAAGATCCATTAATTTTTCATTAGGGCTGCAGAGATATGTGCGCATGTTATACCTGTGGTGAGGAAAAATATTTCAAGACTAAAAGTCTGTTGTAAGTAGAATGAGCATTAATGAGAGGTTCTCTTTGTTCATGAGTGTGATTGAAAATGGTGGAGCTTGGAAAGAAAACATTCCACAGGAGGTAGAGGTTGTGATCCACTCGCTTACAGGTCATGATATCAAGACAATGTTGAAGTTGTGAAAGTCACTAAACTTCATATGAGCATCTGGTATCACATTGTTTTAAAGACAGAAAACTTAGATGTGGCTTGTCATACGCAAATTGACAACAGTTCAAATACTTTCCATAGATTTTATGTCTGAACTAAATTGACAAGTGCACAGATTAACTCTTTGGACCTGTTTCTTGTCCAGCTTCTTACTTCATGAAGTATTCCCACACATTTGGTGACTGACATAAACCTGCCTACCTGGTTTTTAACATGCATGGAAAATCTGCTCCAGCAGCATGGGGGCCCTCTAAATGACTTCATTTATCCACAATCCTAAAATTTGCACAGTCATTAAAATGTGCACAGTCACATGTGAGAAATGAGCACATTGAACTTCCTAGGACCAACTCACAAAGCCATTTCCACAGCTTATGTTCATCTGAGCTGCACGTGTTACTTGATTCACAAACGCAAATCCACTTCTGGTATTTGCATAATCTGGACTTATAATTTTGTATTTAATATTTACTCACAAATATATTTTCGTGCTAGAAAATCTTCTCATAGTTGTGGATGGATGGTTTTCTACGGAGAAAATACTCTGGGGAATTTGTGGACATCGAAAAATTAATGTTTCCAATAATCATTCCTACCCTCCACTCTGTTAGAGTCAGTGAATGTCCATTGAAGCATATTGAAGGAACAACCCCTGAATTAGTGGGTGTGTATGGTGAGTAGTTTCTCCAAAGGGGTAAATAGTTTCTAAAAGAAATATATATATTATTGTACACTATGAAAAGTAACATAGGGAAAATGCTTTTGAACTGTTGCATGTGGAATTCACACAAAAAAATCAGGAGTAGTCCTAGGAATCTTTGGCTGTCACAAACTCTTGGGCTCCTTTGTGAAATCCACAAAAAGCTAGAAATTCATTCCAAACATAGAGGGAAATTTAGAGACGTTAAATCCTGATGCACCAGGCTATTTTGAGATCATAATTTGAAAAATCATAGGTTTGAGACCCCAAAATTGCTTTTTTGTATGTATTAAATCCATTTTGCGAGTTAGAACATCATTTCAGACTCACAAAATGGGTGTTACGTCCAATACACAAACACACAGGGCCTTATTAAGATGTCGGGTGGTCAGACCGCCAACTGCTATCGCAGCAGCCAGAAGACCAACCGATAAGCAGTCAGCTGTCCGACCACCGAATTACGATGCGACCATCAGGATGGCAGTCACAAAGTGCTTCTTTACACGGTGGCTTGTGCTGCAGCCCAGGAGAAGGGCCGCAGAACAAGCCGCTGTGTAAAAGAGCACTTCCTGCACCTCCATGCACCATGTGGTGCATGGTACATGGTGCATGGAGGTGCATGGAGTCACTACATGCGCCACCTGTGCCACTTTGAAGTAGCCTATGATGGAAGGGGGCCCTGCTTGAGGTTTCTGAAATCCGTTTCCGACAGCCTTTTCATGCGGTCTTTCTGACATGAAAAAGGCTGTTGGAAAGGAATATTGTAATCCCGACAGCGGAGCCTGCCTTAGCACTGCCTCCATTCGGAATTGCGATTCTGACCACCCCCGATGGGATTACTGATCCTGTCAGAGGCGGCGGTCTTCCCCCCAACCATTTAGGGTCCATCCGCCAGGATTGTAATCCGGCGGTCAGCCCAAAGGGCTGTCTGTCGGTTGAACCGCCACCGGCAGCCTGTCAGTGGTGGCCCAACCAACATAATAAGGCCCACAGTTCCTACAGTTAGGAAGAAGTGTCCTACTTGTTATAAAATATGGTATGCATCAATGGTTTCCAACATAACCGAGATCACAAACTATTGATCACATGCCAATAGACCAAAGATGGTGGCATCTGATTTGCAAAAGGGAAGATATCCCTCTGGGGCTTCTCCCTCTTTGGTAATCATGATGTTGGCTCTGGTGGAGGCAGGCCGTAGTCCAGAGGACTAATCCCTGCGCTCTTAAAAGTCTTCCAAAATGAGGAACTTTTTTTAAAGTCGCTTTAATGGACATTGGCTGTTTAAAATAAATGTTTCCTATTTGAGAATGCAACGGCATGAACAGAGGGTTGCTACCTTTTCAACCATCCATCCATGTATTTGCAGTCGATTACAGGGGATGCCAACTGCAACATGTCAAATTAATATTAATTAGACAGGTAATTTTTGTAACCCCCTTCGAATGTATAATTAGCGATACTACCTAATATTAAACAGGTCGCATTGCAAATTATTTTCCCATTCATAAACCAGTCCGTGTGCAAATTGCACAGCCATGGTTTGCAAATGGAAATAATCAGGCACTCTCTACAATGCAGGGAGGCAGTGCCTTTTAGGTGGTTGCTTAATCTCATTTGATTGGCTGCCGATAGCAGCCAATAGGTAACACACCAGCAAACACTCTAGGCCCCTTACTTGCATATGTAAATATGTTAGCATTTAAATGTAAATGGGAACAGAGAGGAAAATACAATACCATTATTGTGCTCAAAACATCGACCACAAAGTTATCAAGTTTACATGTATGTAATGTAATTTACAAATGTAATGTACAACAAAAACTTGGGGGCATATTAGCAAGAACGGCGTTAAAATTATCGCCGCTTTAGCGGCAGGAAACTGCCGCTAAAGTGGCGATAATGGGCTTGATAATATGCCCTTGAGAATTCCAATAGAAGCCCAGGATCACAGCAGAACATGGGCTTCTATTGGTATTCTCAAGGGCATATTATCAAGCCCATTATCGCCGCTTTAGCGGCAGTTTCCTGCCGCTAAAGTGGCGATAAGTTTTACGCCGTTCTTGCTAATATGCCCCTTGGGGTCCAGACGTTAGATATTATAATGTTGAGGATATATTTCAAAACGTAATTAACATTATTATAATTTTAAATAAAAGTGGCATTATTTTAAAATACTAATTTTTAAAAGCAACATGCAAATGTCACATACAAAAAAATATTTTTTACTTTATTTTTACTAAATACATATACATTTAAAAAATAGCATCCATGATTAAAAAATGCATTTCACTTCTAAATTACTAATGAAAATGTATTCAATATACTAATTTAAAAACGTCTTATAAAAATATACAAGTTATATTAAAGGAGAAAACACAACATAAACATAAAATTATTTTTTAATATGAGAGCATTTTATAAATGCATTCAAGCATTGTAAATAATATTTGAAAATATGCAAACATTTTATTATTCATTATATTTTAAATCCGAATGAAATTAATAAAGTAAGTCATTAAAAACGCAAAAAGCAAAACACAATAGAAATTTGAAAGAAAAATATATTTTGCAAATTATATTTATATATCACTTTTAAATGAAATATGCTCAAAATATCTCCAACTTCTATGAGAAAGAAGTCTATAGTTATCTAATTCCAAACCAAATATCTTATTAAAACACATCAAATACACTTTCCTAACAATACAACACATTTTGGGAAAAATGCGTTGCCAATTCCAACAAACATTGAAAAAAGTGCATATATCAAGAGAGTAAGATTCACTATTGTAGCTCAAGTCTAACAATGATTGGGGATAATGTGCACATTAGGCAAGGTCACATTTACTATTCTAGTTCTGGTCTAACAAATACTGTGCACGGTGCATACATTAGGGGGTCACATTTACTATTCTAACTGCAGTCTAAGTACATTGGGGAAAGTGCATATGTTGTGGGTCAGATTTACTATTCTACATTGAGTCTAAAAGACAATGGGGAAAATACCTACTTTTAATGGGATCAGATTTACAATACTAGTCCATTCTAACAAACAGTGAGGAAAGTTCATACATGAGGGAGAGGGACATGTTTACTATTCTATCTCTAGTCTATGAAACACTGCATCACGTGCATTCATAAGGGATGCAGACTTCCTATTTTGATTCAAGCCTCACAATCATTAGCTCAAGAGCATTCATAAGGGATGTCATATTTACTATTCTAACTTCAGGCTAACAAACACTGAGGAAAGTGCACACATTAGTGCGATAGATAGATTTACTACTCTAACTCCAGTCTAAAAAAACATTGGCGAGCATGCATATATTGAGGGACGCATATTTACAGTTCTAACTACAATCTCACAAAAGTGGGGGAAGTGCATACCCTAGGGGGCCTTAGATTTACCATTCCAGCTCCAGTCTATTGATCATTTGGGAAAGTGCTTTGGGAAAAGTGTATACATTGGGCAAGGGATCAGATTTACTTTAGTAACTCTAGTCTAACAATCATTGGTAATAGTGCATACATTAAAGCATTCAGCTACACCCCACCAAAATAATATAAATAAACATCAAAAACATTTCAAAAATGTAAAAACTTTAAACACAATATAAAAATGAAATATTTTTTTAACTTTTTTGCATTTCTTAAATAAATGAAATTTTTTAAAAAGTAGCCTTTAATCCCACCAACTGTATAACACAGAGACATAAAAATGATAAAAATGTGTTATGGTAAAATAAGATACTTCATTATAATTTAACAATTATTTTTTTTTAAAACTACTCATTCAATCTCCAAAATACCACACATCCTTAAAATAAAATGTTAAACAGTAATAAAACATGCAAAAAAATAACATCAACATTTCAAAATGAACGTTTTATGCAATGAATATGCAGTTTAGAAATAACAAAATATAGGCAAATCCTAATACACACCATAATCCATAACAACAACAAAAAAAGCCCATATGAACAAATATTGTAATAGAAAAGACTGGGTTTTGAGGTCTCTTAATGATTCAATGAGTATCCACAAGCCGGTATTGGGAAACTTCAAAATGTGTTTTCTTTTTCAAAGAAAAGTGAACACCTGAGGCCAACACGTGATTCAAGTCACACATTGCTTCATCTGGGCCAATATCCAATAACAATGCAATATGTGCAGCATAGACAATTGATAATGATCTCTTTAAACTTGTATTTAGGAAATAGAATTCCTGATTCCATTAAACATATAAAAAGAACTTTAACAAAGTCTGATGTTGCATAGCTATTGGTTGATCAAAAGTATACTGGTTCATAAATATGCAATCCAAGTGTCACGGCACAATAACCGCCAAGTCTTTAGCCATCCAGGGGGTCTGTGACAGAGTTCAGAGTACCCACAGCAGTAGTATTTATTACTGCACACAAACATAGTGTGTTCCAGACAGGATCTCATCATGTGGCAGAACATATTGGTGTGATCACATAGTTGGGTGAATCTGGTTTTGAAAAAATATTGCATTTGCCTCTATCCCATGGTTATGTCTGGGATTTGTATATAGGGAGCTGAAATGTGGAGTAATTAAAAGATAGTTAGAGTCCCAATTGATGTCCACCATAATACAACAGGAACATAACATGTATCAATAATTTAAAACTTTTTTTCAAGTAATACTTCTTAAACAGTTAACATTAATTATTATATAATTTAAAAATACCATCCACCTAATCCCTCAATAACCCCGCAACACAAAATTAAAATGTTATAAGCATTTAAAAGTTAATTTATCATATAATCAAATTAATCAAGTAAACACTTTCCAACAATCCCACAATAAAACCAAAATCAAAAAAAAAATATGAATTAGTACATTATCTAAAAATATAGAAAATTGTAACAATAACATAAATAATGATATAAAACTGTGATACATTACAATAAAACAACATCATGACAAACAATATCATGTAAATTATATATTAAGCTTTGAAATTGTTGTAAAAATATATATATAAGCTTAAATTCAATATTTTTGTCCACAATATTTTTGTAATTTTCTAGACAGTATAATTTGACCACAATTTTATGGGCTTGGAGTCCCTATTTGTTGGAACGACAAAAGGGCTCAGAGGCCAGGAGAACCATCCCAGTCAGGTCTGTAAGGATTAAGAGTGGTACACAGTAATCTGGATTACTATTAACTAATGGGCACATACCTTCTCGTCCATATTCCTCATCCTAATTTTAACAAAGGAGGATGTACTAAAGCAGAACCCATTGACCACGGGAAGCTGGGACAGAATGGTCAAACATGGACAGCCGTATCCTGCTAACAGCTAGACAAACCAATCCTTAATACAGCCTTTAGTATCTGTCAGAAAAGCAAGGATAGGTGAAAGTCAACCATTTTCCTAACCTTGCTACTCTGATGTGACTCACTCTGATGAGAAATGGCAAAGTGAGTGCAGAGTAATAAAGAGACCATCTGGGAAGCCCCCTGAAGACGAGCCTGGTGAGAAACATAGCCTAGTATGAGAAGCTCCAAAGTGTACTGCGGTAAGGAAAGCAGAAGACAGAGAAACAAACAAAAACTGAAGGTTATTCCCCAGCCCAAGTGACCACCCCTGAGAACCAGGCCAGCAGCAACCTTTGAATTCATCCCTGGCATCCCTGGCACTGCTTCTGTGATCCCTAAACTTCAATGCCTCTGGAGCAGTGTAAAACAAACAAAAGTGAATATGGCTCAAGAAGCCATGTTTTAGTTTTTCTATCAGCAACACTGTATCCCTTCTCTTATCCCTCAACAGCCGATAGCATGCTGATGAGAGTCTAAGGGTTGGGCAAGGGATTGAAATTCCTCTCCCCTTGTCCCTCTCTTAAGCCTTAACATGCCTTCCATTTGTTGCTGAGGGGTAAGGGGTGTGGCAAAAGGTGAAAGCCTTCCCTGCCTCTCGCAGGTCCCGGAAAGATAAAACAATGCCTGCATGGTTGAGTATGGATAAACTACTGCATGGTACCATAAAGAGGAGTGGCAAAACACCAAGAGCTGGACTCCAGATCGCGCTTCTTCTTGGTTATGGAGTTGCTTTCAGCAGCAAGCTCACCTCCAAGGGGACAGCTGCCCTAGGCTCAATATATTGCACACCCACCTAGATTTCAGGTGAAAGAAGCTCATCTGAAGCCACTGAAGACGTGGACAGGAAGTATTTCCCAAAAATGATAGCGCAATGTTTGGGAAGGAAAAAAGCAAGTCAGCTTGTGCCAGTTTTTCATCAATGCGTTGTAGCTTACCACGCATAGTGGATAGGAGAATGCTGTCCATGTTCGACAATCCTTGCAGTAGCACATTGACCATTTAAAAAGCATCTGTCACACAAAGATTTTATTTTTAAGGCGATTAAAGGCATCAGCAATGGGAACATGGTCAACAATTTTAGAGGGCTCATGAAAGAACTGAGAAAGTCATCTTCCTTAAATAATTTTTTTTTTCTTCTGAGAGCAGAACCTAAAGGTGGTAGCACCCTACTATTTAACTAATAACTCCATATCTGTATTTAAGTAGGTCTATCTACATTGAGTGACCCCACATTGCGGTAATGTACCTCTTGTGGAACGGAAAATGTATATTACGATGCTGCTGTGCCACTGGAGAACAATACGATAAAAATAAAATCAATAAAGATATTTTTTTAAAAGTAGGTTTCATCGGAGGGATCAGGAAGTATGACAAGTTATGGGAGTAAATCTATAATGCTAGCAGGCCACCGTCTCATATCACATCTTCAGTCAGTTTAAGCTTTTTAGTTAAGACACTTTGCACGCTGGTATCGTTCTACCCTTTTCTTCAAATGTTAAAATCAAAACTAGTTCCAGAATGCAATGTGAAGTTACCTAAAATGCAAAGTCTATCTAAATGTTCTCAATAAGATTTTATAAGGCTGCAATGATTGGTCCCCTTGTTATCTTTCTATATTGTTGAATGGCAATTTTCAACAGAATATGAGACGTAAACGCGCCATTGGGTTATTTTTTATATCTTTAAGACCTTCTAAAAAGCCAAATCTGACGCTCCATTAAACCACTTGGCAGATGATTGTCTCTCTGTGGAACATTCATATGAAAGCATATTGTCTTGTGCAAAAATGTGCCTCCAAAAACAAAAACGCTGATCCACTCCAATAATGAATAATACATCACTCTATGCCTTGGAACAGTGAAGTCTTGGCTGGGGGAACAAGACATCTAAAAAAGAAGGACCCGTGGAGGAGAACGATTGAGCGCTCGGACGTTGAGAGAGGTGAAAGAGGATAGGGCAGGAGAGGTTTGACAGGAGTGGAAAGAAACTAGAAGACGACAACATGTTTGGCCGTAAGTAGAATCAAGGTTAAACAACGTTTAAAAACATGTTGCCCTGCTCTAGTGATAGATGATATGGAGATTATTTACAGGTTACTTTTGCAACACCAGAAACAGTGTTCCACACATTAAATGTAAACATACCTTTTTTGAAATGTGTTACATTTTCATAGCCTCGGCACATTGTCACTCCACTCGCCTTTCATCTGCATATAGGAGGCTCTTCAAAGGCTAAGTCTTGGATAGGAGGCCGCAGCTCCTCTGCTTTACCTCCCCCCAAACCCTTCACTTGCCTCCTATTTGGTGCTGGGGGTTTGTGAACGGGTGATGGGCAAAAAGGTCTGTGGGTCAAGGGACCGCTGCAAAGGCCCTACATTGGGGCCGGCCTGTCAAAAGGACCCTGGAGGTAGTAAAATGTAAGTCCGTTTTTATATGGCGCAGCTACTCACCCTTACGGGTCTCAAGGCGCTGGGGGCCGTCGTGGAAATTAAGTGAGCTATTGCCCAGAGTCACATGGTGCTGAGCTGAGCTGCCGCCGGAGCCGGGGATTGAACCGTGAACCCTGAAGTCAGCTGCCCTGGCCGCTGCACCACACCTCTCCACCTGTCAGGTAGCTGTCAGGTTCACTCCCGGAGCACACATTCTTTAGGATGAAGTTGTGGGGAGGAACCCATGCTGAATGAAGATACTGATAGACATGCAAGACCATAGGATATCTATTTCACTGGAACAAGGCAGAGGGTGCAGAAAGTCTGGGCAGGGATAGGATCAAAAGAGTGACGGTACACATCAGAGTCAATGAAACAATGGTTATGAAAGGGATCAGAATCAAAAGGCATTGTTGTGTTTTAATTGTTTTAGTGAAAGAATATCTTCATTCGACCTACTGGTGAAAGCCAAACCAATTGGTGTGGTTGGATGTTAATTCCGCTGGTTTTGGCTGCCTGCATTTGAAGATATGCCTGCGCAATTCAAGCTTTCCATGTTAGTTTGATGGTGTCATTTGTGCATTTGAACTCTGTATATTTAAGGCAGTACCTGGGTTGTACATATGCACCTGATTGTGATTGGGTAACTGAGCCTGAAATGGGGCATATGAGGCATCACTGGATTATTAGGATTGCGCAGCTGTTAGATGCACGTGCTGCATCATTGATGTAATGGTGGTACTAAATTAGGGTTGTAGTTGCTCTACTGCCTTTACCCATCTAGCTTAACTTCAGGATCATATGTCATGTGATCTTACTTTTGCCATGCCATCTGGGTCACATGTCAAATGTCAATTTCTAAGACGTCACCGCCCGGGTCAGAGGGTATTTGGTGCTACTTCCGCTTTTTAGCGAATTGACGTCCATGGGGAAAGGGTGGCAAGTACTGTCGATTCGAGGGACCTTGATGTAGTATCCTGCATTTGTTATGTAATGTATTTTACCACCCCTGTTCAGCCAGTGCCTGTGCTCTGACTCATTAGAATGTTGGAGTCTTCATGAGCCTCGGAATGTTGGGACACAGAGAGGTGAAGTGACAGTTGGACATGGGCTGAGCAGCTGACAGGCTGCTCCTGGTGGGGCTCTCCTTGATAACTTAATTACTTGTTGTTCTGAACTGTTCAACATGTTACCTGCTTGAATAAATCATCTTTTAGTTAACCTACCTGCGTGGACCTTCGTTACTACATTTGATGGCGACGAGTTGGTGACGTACCTACGTGGAACAAGCGGATCTAAGGTACCTGGCGAACACAGGTGGACCTGGAGATGGCGCAATCTACAGAAACTAGAGTGGCTACTACCACAATGTACAAAAGCGGAGGTATCCAAAGGAAACGTAAAGGTGCCAACATGAAACAAGCGTGTTCTACAATCTACATTTATGACGACAACAAGCGAGTAACAAGCATCAAAAAGAAAAGAAAAGAAGACAACAACACAAGTAAGATGAAGCACTACGCCGTTCAGCCCCACCAGTGGCCTCACCATCGGCCAGCCCTAGCCCAGGCTTGCAGTGCTCATCTGGACTACATAATTTGGACATTGTAGTTACCACTACAGTCTGCAGTATGCCTTCTACAACTCTCAGTCATTTGTCAATTCCACCACTTTTCCAGAACAGTGGTAAGTGGATGTGGTCGTGGAAGGTCTGTCTTCATTCTACATCAAGCAGTATGGGAGTTTCCAGTGTCTGACTAGGAATTATGTGGCTGACGCTTTTGGTTTGCGCTTCCTGCACTGTGTGATCCTGAACATATTCTGCTGACTTTTGTGAGGAGATGTACTAATCTGGTCTACTGAGTTTGTCTGTCGTATTGCTGAGGGGGCAACATCTATTATGACTAAATATCAACTATCACCTTATACATCTCGCTGGCCTAAACCCTTCGCCCACAGTGTTCTGGTGTTTGGGAGACATCCAGCTGATGTATTCTTTATGTGGGTTTTCGTATGAGGTGAGACATTGCTGATTGTTTCCATGGCGTTCCAGGTAATTTAGTTGCTGTTTCCATACATGCCCACATAGCCCCTCACATCGCCTCTGTGGTAAGTTTTCCTATTACATGGATTCTCCTCAGGATTCAACGTCCAGCATTGTGCTTGGCCATTGAATCCGTTATTTTGCCGTTAGACTCCGCGCGCAGCTTACCTCATCTTCTTTGCCGCGCGGATCTCCTCAGGATGCTGTGTGATGTCACGACCTCCAACGGCGTTTCTCCACGCTCAGTGACTACATTTGGGGCACGAGCGTGCAGGGAGCCACCCGGCGCTGCGTACCCTGCGTGCCGCCATCTTTTGGTTGGCAATTGTGCGGTAGTAACTAGCTTTGTTTTCTCCTTTTGCTCATATCCAAAGGAACTTACTCAAATTGTGCAGACTCATGTGACATTCTCCATATGTTGTTATGCTTCATAGTAAGCCCATATCGCTATCGTGCAACACTGAAGAATTTCGTGGCTCGCGCTATGACGAGCTTTCCTCTGTTCATCTTACAACGCTACCAGACAATCACGTCTTCCTCAGCAATGTCCTCCCTGGCATCATTCTCTACTTGCTCTGGCTTCGGTCATATCTCCCTGGAACTGGACTTATACCCACTTTGGAAACGTTTTCGTGTTTCCATAATGCTGGTAAAGACCTACAGTTTTTCACGCTCCAACACAAACGATCCAGGAGAGAAGATTGACGATAAGTAGAGGTTGTAAAATTCCCCGGCACATTCTGTGACGCTAAATGTATATTTGCCATATTTTGCCTTACCTTGAATTGTATCAAAAGCTACATAACTACCTACATATACTTCTAAGGATAGTGCATTGTAATTTGGTGGCACATTATTCGTACATAACCGACATATATGTTACACTTATTCTTGGTTCTTTGTTCTGTCCTTTTCGCATGTGTTCACCGCACACATATCTCTTCCCTACTCAAGGATGCCATTGGGTGTTTTCACCATATGCATACACATAGGGGTGGCCGTGGGTACTTGCGCCACTTGTTTTCTACACTATTGCCTACATGGGCTATATCTTGCATGTATGGACTCTGGGTTCTTACCCTTCATTGGGTTCATGTTTCTATTTACATGTGTACGTTTTACACAATATTCTTCCCTACACAGGGATGGGTTTGGGTCTAGCCCCATTTCCCCACATACATTTGCCTACATGGGTTACATACGGTTTTTACCCTTACTCAGGGCACCGTTGTATGGGTTACAGTCCCATTTACATTTACACGTGTACCCTTACACAGGGCACCGTTTCATGGGTCACAGTCCCATTTACATTTACACAGTCACCCTCACACAGGGCGTCTTATGGGTCATAGTCCCATCTCCACAGAGCAGTTCTGTTTTCCCCTACTTGGGGGTTGACTTTACACGGCCTGCTATGTCAGGGGCTTTCGTCCCATTCACAGTGCTCCTCACCCTCCTGCCTAGGAGTAGAGGACGGCCATGGATTTTAGTCCCATTGGTTGTTTTTTTCCTTTGTAATTTCTAGGATGTTACATTGCTGTTTTATTTACGTAATGTTACACTCAATCATTTATTGTATTATCCATTGGGATATGGGGAGGAGTTTAGTGATACTGTTTGTGTCTCTTCGCTTCCTCTCTGTTTCCTTCAGTTCAGCTTTCCTATTGATGTCACTTCCTTTTCATCTTGGGAATCTGGACCATACACATTCCGCTGTTATTTCTTCTTTAGTATTCAGAATTTCCCTTTCTGCAATGTTCTTCTTGTTCTTCCTTGTTCCGGAGGAATCTCTTCCTTCTCTTCTCCCTGTGCTTGGGGTTGTCTTCTCTTCTGTTCCCATCGTGCCTTGTCCTTCTTTCCTTGCTTGCCTGCCTGGCCAGTGGGTGTGCGTAGGGGTTGTCTTTGGTACGTCTCTCTCCATTTCTTATTTCCTCTCTTGCGTCTCACTGTCTCTTACTTTCTATTTCGTTGTTGTTGAGGATGGGTTTTTTCTATTTGCTTCTTACACTTTACCTTCTCCTCCTTGTCTTCTCCCATCTATTTCCTTGCTCTGCTTTGCTTGTTCTGTTCCTTGACTTTCTCTCTGTCACTCCGTTGTTCCTTCCTAGCTTTCTGTCCTTTGCTCACCCTCGTTATATTTTAGCACATATTGTATTTGTTCTTCTGTTGGAAGGAAAAGGGATATGTAGTATCCTGCATTTGTTTTGTAATGTATTTTACCACCCCTGTTCAGCCAGTGCCTGTGCTCTGACTCATTAGAATGTTGGAGTCTTCATGAGCCTCGGAATGTTGGGACACAGAGAGGTGAAGTGACAGTTGGACATGGGCTGAGCAGCTGACAGGCTGCTCCTGGTGGGGCTCTCCTTGATAACTTAATTACTTGTTGTTCTGAACTGTTCAACATGTTACCTGCTTGAATAAATTATCTTTTAGTTAACCTACCTGCGTGGACCTTCGTTACTACACTTGACCCATTGGAAAGTTGCTGGTTTTCTCAGCAGGCAACAACACCAAGGATTCATATTTTACACCGCAGTTTCTTACACATAAATAGCTGGAGCAAAACTAATATGCGCATTTTTCAAGCGTAAACATGAGATGAAAAATTATTTCAAAAACGTAAAATGAAGTTTGAAACATGAAATGGAGTGACTACTGAATTCATGTACAAAAAAAGAAAACCATTATTAGTCACTTGCAAGGGAAAGTATTAGCGATGGAATCAGTCTCCGTGTTTTATGTGTTTTTTCCCATATTGGAAGTGGCAGAAATGGGGTTTGAGTAGATGTCGTTTTTTCGTTACGCTCAAAAAGAAGTTGAATAAACAAAAAGCATGAGATGTACAGGAGTCCCTTCAGTTAATTAGTCTTGGGAGATGTTTGCGAGTTTCACCAATTATTTCTAGTATACGTCCATAACAACACGAAAAGAAAAGGGCGACAAACAGAAGAACTTCACCTTCTCTGCTAATGAGCTTCACTGAAGGAGTCTATTTACCGTAGGAACAGGATAACCAGGTGGGACTGCCTATTAGACAGGAGGTCTAGCTCGCTAACAAAAGTGCGCCTTTGCAGGCAGTATTTTTACTCTTTCTATCTTGAATAATGATATAAAAAATTGTCCAAGTTTGAAAGCAGCTCAACATTTAATGGAAAAGAGTAAGCAAAGTACTAACAAAAGGACATCACGGTAAAGTGTGAAATATGCACTCCATCTTCGTTAACAAGCATGAAATTAGGTCAATGAATGAAACGGATTGGTGATGACTCAATATCTATCCTTGAGAGCATAAGTGATGGTTCGAGAACTTCAGGCAACTAAGCTAATTTGAATGCAGTTAAAATCTAAAGTAACTGAATTTTCTGGGATGAGCTTTGTGTGGGCATTCTATTTATGTATGTCTATAGTGGTGGCATTTCTACTTGCATTTCATGTAACTAGAAATTCATGGGCGCTGATTCATAATGAGGATAGGGAGTAGCAGAATTGATATCCCTCAACTATTCACGCCTGATAATATCACAGGGATACCTCTTGCCCTGCACATCACCCCTGAATCGCCTCCATTGAGCTGTTCATGGGCTAGAGTAATGAGAACAGGAAATTGCAGAAAATAAAGAGGGTTCTTAGGTTTAAATTTACTGTGGGTTGCGTGGGCGCTTGTGCAGTACTGTGCACTTTTGTTCTGGGTCTGTGAAAGTTTTTTAATGGTAAGTAAACTAATGCAACGCTTTCCGTCACTTTGTGCTACACAAGCACATGTGCACAGTGTTAGTAAATATCCCCCTAGTGCAGTGGCGGCTGACAGGGAATGGGGGGGAAGTGATGAGGGAACAAAACATTTTTAAAAAAACACTTACCTCCTCACAACCGCCTCATTCTCTCCGTCGTTGCTTCTTGACAAGTCCCGGTAGCACACAGGCTCCCCTAAACCAATCACAACGCTGCTATGCAGTGTACTGATTGGTTTGAGTGTCGTGATTTGGTGCTCAGACGGGGACAGGGAGCCTGTGCATGCTCCCCACCAGGCTGTGTAGTACAGCCTGGTGGGGAACATGCAAAGTGCGCATGACTGTTTGTCCGGGCCAAGACGGCCGGCCAAACGGTCATGCGCACTTAGAGTGTGCCTGAACCTCTCCCCCCATGCTCTGACACCAGCCCCGCCCTGCCCTGACCGAGCCCTATAGTGAAGAAAAATAAAATGATAATAATTAGGTTATTATCATTTTCTTTTTCCCGCACTGAGAGCAGTGGGGCAACGCTCCTCCTCTAAGCCCCTGCCCTAGTGTTGTCAACTTTTTGTTCCTGCCCTTGACTTTATACCCACTGAGACTAGGGATAGCAAGCACAGAGACTGTATAAAGAGAGATGAAGCCAGGGATAGCTGCTGCAACCCAAGCCTAATGGTACTTATGTCAGTAGGAGAACGTCTGCTTTAAAGAGTACTACATCAAAGATTGAGGTCAACAGTACATAAAAAAGTTCATAAAGAATATAAGGTTGACATCTGTAAATCGTACGATTGAGAAAGACTACAAATGGGAAAATCTTCAGCTTCTTTCAAAAAAGAGGATGTATAATAATATCTTTGAAGCAGTTTGCTATGGAAGCAGGAATGATTTCAAACAAAAACAAAACTGCTTTGGATTTTTTGATGGTAATTATGACAAGGATATTGGCCAAGTGAAATATGGTGGATTTTTTGGGATGCAACATTTGAACATGTGGCCAGAGGCAAATGAGAACCTTGTTATCAGAGAACTTTGTGAATACTGCAGAGCTGGAGGGCTGTTGACAATGGAAGCTCGTGAAAGTCTCTTGGAATGGATTGAAGTGATAGCATCAGCATCAAAACTAGGCCTTGGTAGAATTCGTGGAGTTTCACTCTATGAAACTCGCCAGAGTTACAAAAAAACTCAGCGAGATTCCTGTGGACAGCCAGAAATAGGCATGTCGTGCTGCTCATGCTGTGATGTAGTGCCAGGTGCTTGTTCCTTGATGAAAAATCAGCGAGAACGGCATGCAGCTCATTGGAGGGTGTAGCTTCTTGAGTTGATTTTGCTGCAGCTCAAGTAGATTTTCTGCTTGAGCGACATCTTTCTGGCCGCGAACGATTGCAACCCCCCACATAGAAGAAATCTCAATGGGTGCCCTCCTGCGACCCAAAAAATGATACTGAGGATGCCAAATTTCACTTACAATTGCCAACTTACCGTCTTTGAGCCATGTGGAAGAGAAACCTCTGCCACACAGCGGTTGGTGGAATTGGCGGAACTTTGCATTACAAGCGTAACATGGAGTGGCCAAAATTCCACCAATTCCTCTGGTGGAGCAGAAGATATCACTCACAAATAATCAAAACCACACTTCTATGTAGTGACAAGGCTGCAAATCATACACTAGGGTGATGCAGACACACTGCAAAAAGGTATCTGTCTCATAATCATTTAAAAGCAGCTGATACAAATACATAGGTGACCCTTCATGTAGAGGAGCAAAGCACTCAGGTAAAGATGGTTGAGTCAAAGGACCACTCTCCAAGACTACACAAAACATTTATACAGAGATTCAGATTCAGACTCAACAAAGACACCATGAGTGACCTAGTCCTCATCATCAATACGGGCACCATCAGTGACTTTTCATTCCTCATCATTCCCCACAATTACACCCAGGAAAAGGACACCATAATCCAAGACCACACTCTCAAAGCTCTTCTGTGCAGTGCCATTGCCTTGCTTGATGATTTAATGCAACTATCCTGTACGGCAGTCTCATAAAAGATATAAAACTGGATATATCTGAGTGGTGTCTTAGTAAGGAACCCCTACAGCCCAAAATCACAGAGCACCTCTACTCAATGCTGTAAGCATAAATTACAGCCTTGTCTAATTACATAATTTTACAGCCTGGCAAACAGGAAAAAGGAGAGATATTGTAGGGCACACATCCACACTATATGCACCACAGAAAGGGCATTGTGGGTGTTCAAATAACAATTTGTGTGCTTGAATCTGGGCTATATAGGAGCCAAATATAGTCACTGATGTTATGGAAACTACTCCAAGTCTGCCTCATGATTCATTAAATGGTCATCAAAAGACAGCTTAATATCTGAGATAATAGTGGACCTTCCATATCAGGGCCAACACAACTAATATTCAGACACAAAGTGATGAGGCACTTGTTTCAGCACCACCATCCTCGAGCAGGCTGCAATCAGAATAGAGATGCACAAGTTCAGAATTTATGATAACACTTGCAATAGTATGAACTGAGCAGGCACCTAACAGCTCTCACAAGAGTGCAAGGAGCAGGTGCATTGGGATATTCTGACACTTTATACCATGTGTGCTATTTGTTCGAGTAATGTCACATTTTATCTCTGTGCCGAGGAAAAGAGGGAGATTACTTAATTCAGATTCATTTCTAAAGCAAGATTGATAGCTAAACATGATCCTTTTAATATAGTTATTTATACAAGCTCAACCAGTTCCCCCAAGATACATCTTTCCTCTGCAGCAAAAAGATTTATCTGGGTGTCATTTGAACAGACAAGAGAGTGATATTGTGGATGGAAAACTGTGGACTGGAATCCGACCCCCAATGGTTGAGATTAATTCCAACATGCCACCCATCAGCTTATTGTTTGAAGGGTCAGATTGATCTTTAGGGACATCTGGCAATGCCTAAAAGGCTGGTCTGACAGGAAAACATGTAGGCTGTTTTTTGGCTGTCTGGGGGCCTTTTTATGGATTGATAGTCCGTTTTCTACTGTCGATTTCCCTGATAGTACTATACACAATGTCTGCAGAAAATCCAATGCATGCAGTCTCCAATATCTTATAAAACACTATAGTGTGTCTTTACAAGTTCAAAATTTGCAAACGTGAGTTACTTTTTTAGCTATATAATTTGCTTATTGGGTCCACTTTTATTTCGGCACCATGGCCTATTTTCTGTCCCCGTCCGACCACAATTGTTTATTTTAATTGATGTCCTAAATACATCTGCCCAGACGTGAGTCTTGTGCTCACTATGTCACAGGAGTCAAGCTGCACCTTCTGGTGAGGTCCAAATAGTCCAAAATTGGTCTGCTGTTGCTTATGTTTCTTTGTGGAGGAGGTCATGCCTGGCAGGTCAGGATGGACTGTCTCAATGATGACTAATTTGCATAATGAGGGCCATTGTCTAGAGTGGCCTGGTGTGTGGAAATCGATAGATTGGAATGCTATCTGACCGATCACCTGGGGCTGGGCTTGCCAACTATCGCCTTGTTGTTTAGGATATATGTGCAGACAAGGCGCACCAGAACAAGAGACTAGAAAACCTTGAAGCGGGTGATCATGAATGACTCAAAGGATAAAACTGGTCGTAATCTGTCTAAGAGAAACCGTCCCGTCAAAGAGCAGGCAAGTCTCTTGAGAGGTAGGGTCAAGAAATGCCCATGAATCTCTAATCACTCAAACAACATGTGGTGGCATTGATTATTAACACTGAAATGCCAATCCAAATAAATTAGGCCCAAATTTACTAATGTCTTTTGTTGGCCCTTGAACAAAGCCATGGAATGCGAACCTGGACATCCATCTGTGTTCATCAAGTTTCTGGTGCAAGACCCAAAATTTCCTGCATCAGCAGTGCCAAAAAGGCTTTTCAACGAGTAGTGACAAATCTATGGTAAGGGGAGCAAAGTGGACATTTTAGGGGAATAACTTGCGAACCTAGCACAGTCCACAATATATTAAAGCCATGTGAAACTGATGTGACTTAACAAAGCAGCACAAGAGAAGGACATATTCTGCTTTCCCAAACCAGGATCTAATTACAGGAGACGAAGACAGACTTCTATGCCATTGTTAATTTCTTCAATGCTTTAGGTGCCAGAGATTGCACCCATTTCTCTTTGGTCCCTCCTTCTGAGGTTGAAACTTATACAGAAAGCAGGAGCACACTCATTTAAATTGCATACAAGCTGCATGTGATCCAAAAAATTGCTTTACTAATATGGCTAATCAACACGGTAGCACCCATGACTCCTGCTTCATCTCTTCGCCCATTTCACAATCTACCAATGCTATGAGAGCAACATGCATGAGGAGGGACTACTTGGTTCACTAACACCCATTCAAAATTATTTATTCAGTTATGACCAAAGCTGCTTATAATGCAAGTCACGCTTTCCATGTGGCTTCATACATCACTTGACCTGTTGGAAATTTGTTTAGAAATGTCCTCCGCCTCTAGTAGGACTGTGTTTAAATTCATACATATTACACTTCTGTAGGCTTACATATAGGTTTACAACATATTCCTGTCTAAACATGAGAATGCTGAAATGCTGATAAAGTTTATTTTTAATTAACTGCAATCATTATTAAACATATCAGTCAGTTTAAATATTTTACAAAAACCTGTAATTTTAAATATGTTTTAAGTATGTTTAAAGTCATTTTGCAATGGATATAAAATACTTTTGACAATTTTCCAACATGAGGAAAATCTGCCTGATTAAACCAGGCTTCCAAAACGACATGCTGGAGAAATGGCAAAATAATGGCGTACCTTTTCCACAAATAATATATTTTTGTTGAAGATGCATGTGTCATTAAGAGAGAGGTAAGTGGGGAGGGTGTACAGCATAGCAGGATGTTTGTTAAGAAATATGGTTAGGGTTATAGAAAGATAAAATGAGAAAACATTTTCTATGAGTTATCAAATATCCTTTTCATACGTGTCAGTAAAGCATTCTGACATGCTGATTGAAACATGTACTTTCAACAGCAGTTTGTCAGTTAACTCCCCAATGTTCTACTGCAGCTTCCCACACATATTGTAATACTGAACAAATAGAGCACTAGCATTCTGTATGTATGACAAATGTGTGACACACCTACATGCATCTTGATGGAATCAAAGCTAAACCCTAAAGCATCTCTTTTACAATTGAACACAATTAAAGGGTTTGTTTTTGTCATATTTTTGTCATGGTTAGGGCACTAAAAAGAAGCCACAATGCGTCCACATTCTCTCTGAGACAAGCTCTCAAATATCTTCCCCATCCATTTCAGTAAAACAGTCTGGCATCCAGAGTGAATTGTATTCAGCACCAGCAGTAGTCTGTCAGTTAACACATTAGTAACCAACTTCAGTTTTCCACAGTGTTCTAATGAACAACTAGTACGCTAATATTCTGATTTCATGACAAAACTGTGGTACATCTGAAGCCATTTTGATGTAATTGAAGATGTAAAACTTAAAGCATTTCCATCTCAAATGAAACCAATCAGGGGTTTTCTATTGTCATAGAAATTATGGCTAGTGCTTTAGAAAGCTAAAATGATGACACATTCTCTATGCGTTGTCAAATATCCTTCTCCTCCATGTCAGTAAAACATTCTGATGCGCAGCTTGAAAGATGAACTTGCAACAACAGTAGCAGTCTGTCGGTTAACTCCCCAGTGTCCTACTGCAGCTTCCCATAGTGTAATAACGTCCAACCAGGGTTAACATTTTACATTTATGAAAAAAACTGTAGCACACCTGAATCCATCTTGATGGAAATAAAGCTGTAAAACCCAAAGAATTTCCTTTACTAATGAATAGAACTAGGGGGCTCTTTTGTCATGGAACATAGAGTTCTCAAATATCTTCCTTCTCCATTTCAGTAAAACATTCTGACATGCAGACTGAAACTTGAAGTTCCAAAACCTGCAGCAATCTGTTAGCTACCTCCTTGCAGCTTTTACCACAAAATACTAATGAGCAACTATAGTTCGAACATTCTACATTTATGACAAAAGTGTGGCACACCTGAATGGCATTTTGATGGCATGAAATGAGGGTTTTCTTTTTTGTCATGGATATTTTGGTTAGTACTGTAGAAAGCTAAGATGAGGTCACAATTTCTGTGTTCCCAGAGTGTTCCTCGTCTATTTCAGTAAAACATTCTAACATGCAGAATCAAACATCTACTTCCAACATTAATAGCAGTCAGTTAGCTCCATATAATCAATTGTAACATCACCACAGAGTTTTTATGAACAACTAGAGTACGAACATTTATTTTTCAGGGCAAAAGTGAGGCACTCCTGAACACCATTGTGTTGGAATATGAACTGTTAAATTTAAAGACTTTCCTGAAGAGCTGGCTGAAGTAAATGAGCATTGAGATTTTAATGCAGGCATAAAACCATAGGGTTAAAATGTAAGGGGAGGTATGGGAGTTCAGTAATTTGAGGCATTTTGGGCAGTTTAAGGAGTTTGGCGGTCCAGTGGACCGCGGTACTGGTTCGAGTGTGATGAGCTCTGCAGTTCACTGCCTTATTATGAGTTGGGACGATTGGCCTTCCGAAGGCAGCTGGCGGACCGCTGACACCACCAGCCAACACCGACCGCTGCTGCCGCAGAGCGGGTCAATGAGGCTATAGGAGACTCGGACAGTCACTGAAACTTCCTGCCCAATTACGGGTTGCTTTACAGCCGGCGTAAGCCTGGTGGTCCAATCACCGTATCTGAGACAATAAAAAGGGACGGATATTAGGCCAAAACTCACCTCCACTCATCTCAAAGCGTCATCTAGCAACACAGAGCCCATAGTGCACATCTTGCTGCTGCTCTACCTCCTCGACCACCTTCAAAACCCTGTCCGTTGTAGTCGAAATTGGCGCTAAATCATATAACTACCTGTTGCCATTGACTCCTCTGCAAAACGATGCACCGCCATGGACCAGGCAAGGGAGGTGGGATCCTCAAGTAATTGACACATATACAGGGACCCTGCCTGGGACTGTTACTTATCAGTCACCACAAATACATCTGTAGGATGTGCTCCTAGGCCAAAACACTGGTACTGCACAGGTACACTCTACTCAAATGGACGTTTCTGCAAATTATGCGCACTGATAGTGATGTGTGCATTATTTTGTGTTCCACAACACCACCTCTTCAACAATATCACACCTATTAATCTCTGTCACACATTACTTTTGCCATTCCCACTTGTCTCCCATGTTTCTACTGACCTGCACTGCACTTATAATGCAGGTTACCATTACTCAAGTGTTCCTCAAGTGCCATTGAACTGATTACAACTACCAACCAGGAAGCCTTGTTACTCCAACTCTAACCCAGATGCTGCACTCCATTTGCCCCTTCTCACTTGTCTCACATGTCACTACTGAAGTTCACTACTCATGCAGGTTACCATTACTTAAGTGTCATAAAGCGACATTGAACTAAATACAACTACCATGAGGCCTTGTCACTCTAATTCTAACCCAGAAGCCAAACGCCATTTGCCCCTTCTCACTTGTCTTTCATGTCACTACTGATCTACACTACTCATGCAGGTTACCATTACTCAAGTGGTGGGAAAGTGACATTAAACTGACTACAACTACCAGGAGGCCTTGTCACTCCAACTCTAACAAAGATGCTACACTCCATTTGCCGCTTCTCACGTGTCTCCCAAGTCACTACTAAAGTTTACTACTCATGCAGGTTACCATTAATCAAGTGCTGCTCAAGTGACATTGAACTGACTACAACTATCAGGAGGCCTTGTCACTTCAACTATAACCAACATGCTATAGTGAATGTGACACACCCACATGATTGCACAAATCCTAGGGTTTGTTGTGATATAAAAGAAACATCTGTATGGGTGTGTCCGTAAAGTAACACACACCGTATCTGCTACAACTCTATATTAGACCTTCACACATCACCCACCTGAAAAGGCAATGTCAGTCAATGGAAGTTCATGGAATCAGTGTGAGAAACATTTCAATGGCACAATGGAAACACTCTCTGCAGGATAGCCATGCCTCAATCAGGGAGTAATCTGAAAAGGCTCGGGCCCTGGGGCACAGTACAGTTTTTCACATGCCTGACAAACGCCATGTGCACTGGACCTGGGATTGAAGTATATCAGGGACAATCAGTAGCAGAACCAAGTGGCATGTATGTGTAGGGAATGGGTATGTGCAACTTAGGAAAGCAAACACAGCATTAACAGGATGTGGCACACATCTAGATAAAGTAGCTGTAAGGTATACACTGCAAAATGGACACATGTCCATGCAGAACTACACAAAGGTACGACAAGTTGACACCCTCCATGTGTGGAGAAACAAATATCTAACTTCAAAACATCAAACACATATATAACCTACAACACAGGGAAAACTGTAACCGAAATGATGTGGACAGTGGCCAAACCAAGCTGAAATACTTACCACTTAACATGTCACCCAATGCATTGTCTGCCCCATCAGGATGTGAACCCATGTAGATATCCATCCTACATTTCCCCTTAGCCTGTCTAACTTCAGCACTGGCTCCAAAGGCACATCATACTAACCACAACAACTGGATCAGCAATCAGGGATCAAACAAACACATCACTAACTAAACAAGAACATCAAATAGAAATGTAATGGCAGGACCAATGTCTTCCAAAAGAAGATAAGGTTTATTCAAACTTGAACATCCCATCACGGGAAACAAAGGTCAATGGCCAGCCATATAAACAAGATGTGCCACAACACAAGGCTGTGAGATGTAACTTGCCCTTACTGACACTGCCAGGGATTCTCCTAAAAAAGGGGCATTCTTTGGGCATAGTAGGTACCTTGAAGATAGTACTTGGGAAGGGGGGGCAGAGGTTTAGGGAGGGGTGGGTTTGTCCTAGTGAGTGGGCTTCTTAGGTTAGGGGCTTTTTGGTTTGGGTTTAGGAGGGTTTATTTTCTTATTTTTCTCTTTAGGCCTGGGTTTAGGGGTGTGGGAGGCATTTTTTCAGGGGTGGAGTGGGAAGTGGAATCAATGGGTTTGGGTGTGAGAGAGGCTTTTGTGACGTTGGGAGGGCAGGTTTCTGATGATTAAGGACAAGGGCAAACCAGAGAGATTCACAGGGAAAAGGGTTACAGTGTTTGGGATGGAGTTCGGATTGGGAGGAAGACGGAGTGGAAGTGTGGGGTGGGTCTGCTGTTTGCACTGATTTTTTGTGATGGTGCTATTGTGTTGGTGACTGTGAGCATATGCGTCTTTTGGGTGGGAGTGTTGTGGACGTGCTGGGTGTTGTGGAGGGGTCTGTGGCTGTTGCCATGATGTCTACAGGTATGAGTGTATCTGTGGAAGAGGCAGTGTATGTTGCTGTGATGTCTGTAGGTATGGGTGTGTCAGTGGAGGGACAGTGTGTGTTGCTGTGGTGTCTGCAGGTTTGGGTGTGTCTGTGGAGGGGTCTGTGCCTGTTGCTGTGATGGATGCAGTTATGGGTGTGTCTGTGGATGGGGCAGTTTGTGTTGGTGTGGTGTCTGCATGTATGGGTGTGTCTGTGAAGGGGCAGTGTGTGTTGCCTGGGGTATGCTGGGAGTGGGGTAGTGGTGAGGGAGGTGAGTGTCTGCTGTGTGTGTGCAAGTTTGAGTGTCTTGGTTGTCTTGGGTTTGTGTGTGATGCTTGGGTCTGTTGAAGTGTGTGCATGCTTAGGTGTGCATGTGCTTTGGATACAATTGGGAAGAGGGAATGTGGATGGTGAAGAGGAAGGAGGGGGGGTGGAACGTTGAGATGGGTGGAGAGATGCCATGAGGGTGTATGCCAGAGCCTGAAAAGATCTCTATAGGCCAGACATGCCAGTGTGAATGCATTCCAGGAAGGCAACCATCTGGTTCATCTGGGTGCTTAGTCCCTGGATGGCATAAAACACCACAGTCTGACCCACAGAGATGCTCTTCAGGAGGTCCATAGCCTCCTCACTCAGGGCAGCAGGGCTGACAGGGGCAGGGGCTGAGGTGACGGCAGCAAAGGAGAGTACTACCCTCTTAGGTCAACTTTTGGGGGAACAACAGGGGGGGTGGCAATGGAACTGGGAGTGGCGGACAAGGATGAAGGTGGAACTGATCTTGTTGGGTCCATCACCACATTGGAGTGTCCACAGGAGGATGACTCAGATGACGATGAGATGTGGATGTTGTCCTCCAGGGTACTCCTCACACTGTCCTGGTCACTGGGTCCCTCCATGTCTGATGTCTCACGTCCAGACATCTCCATGACCTGGTGTGTCCCCACTGACATTGGCCCCTTCTTCTAAGCTTACCCTGGCTGTCTCTGAAATGACATGGAACATGGGTTTATTGCATCTGTATTTCCACAGCTCTCCATCACAAATCAACAGAAAACATTGAAGAAGTCCACATATCAAACCACCTTCATAGTTCACTTTATAGGCTTCAAATGTAGTCTGACCACTTGCATGCATTCTACATAACCTGCAAACAGTTGGGTCCACTTAAGTCAGAACCCCAGACTGGCCCAAATGCATGGATGGAATTCTCTACACTCCATCCTTATGTCTATTTTAGGATAGTTGATCAACTTGCATACTTTGGAATTTGGTGTATACCATTGTAAAGCAATGCAACCAAATAAGATGGATACAATTTTAAGATTTGCTCAATGCTCACACAAGATCCAGAGTCCAAAAGATCTACCCATCGCTCATAACACATCATGATGTCATGAAGGTCAAGTTGAACACCAATGTACAGTTAATATCTGTTGTTGTAGACATCATAAAACCCCATGGGAAGGGTAAGGGAGGTATCAACTCAAGTCTATCTTCCAAAGGTTATACAACACAAAAAAGGGGGACTTGATGATGTTTAGAGCCAACTAAGTCCTATTTTGATTTTTTTTTTACTTCTCTAGGGTGTGGGTCATCAAAAGATTTTTTGAGAGGTTGTCTCACCCTCAACTTATCAAGGCATGCTTAATCATTTGACGACCTCTCACACTGGGGTAGGAATGATACCACCCCGGTGGACTCAACCGAGGGAAGCTAATCTAACCAAGGGAGCTCTTACAAATCTATGTTCAGGACAATACACTAGGTCCAGCTTTTTTGGGGGCAAAAATGAATGAATGAATATAAAATTTACCTAGAGGTATAGTCAAAGTATTCTTTATTCTGCGAGTACCTCTGATATTTAAAAAAAATACTAAAAACAAATCGGTCATATGGTGAAGTGCAATGGATCACCTGATCTAAACTCTGTGTGTTACTGACATGTTTCAACCACTGTACAAGCCTAACAGGTCTATGGTCTTCTTCAGGTTAATCAACTATAAAGCAGTGGTGTACATACAGAACATGCAAGTAGGTTAAAAACTACAACCCTACCGGTCCCTCTGTTAATTTAACAATAACCCAGTTATATTAAACTACGGGCTCCCTGGCAAAGTGTGGGGGACACCTCCTGCATAGCCACACATTCGTCAGAAGGTCGGTGTGAAGATATCACCTATCGGGCCCCCGTCCACTGCCGTAATATGGGACTCCCGGGGCTAGATTAGCTTCCCTCGGTTGAGTCTACCGGGGTGGAATTGTTCCCACCCCGGTGTGAGAGGTTGTCAAATGATGCAGCATGCCTTGATAAGTTGAGGGTGAGATGACCTCTCAAAAATCTTTTGATGACCCACAGACTATAGCAGTCAAAAAATCATAATAGGACTTAGTTGGCTATAAACATCCTCAAGTCCCCTATTTTGTGTTGTGTGGCAGACATCATGTCACATACAAATGCTCATAGCACACTGATGACCCTTTGGACTTCAAATTACATCATTTGACCAAGACCTGAGAAGTCTATTGACATTTCCACACATGTAGATTAGCTATGTATCACATTTCACAGATAAATGTCCCTGAAAACATTGAGGTCCAAACATTTGGGAGATAGATACTCTTAATTCACATAGCACAAGACTCCATATAGTCATAATCATACCCCCAATCCTGCTTGGTACAGGTCATAGATTGTATATCCACTGCATGTCACCAGGCAGTGAATGAATGTTTAAGAACACTATTGCAGATAAACCATCAACTGCCAAATGCATATTGGCCTACATGCAGGCACTAATGCTGACTGCACCAGTGATGTTTGCACTCTCATTTCACTGTATAACCAGTACTTACCAATGGGAGCTGTTGTACAGTCACTGCATGTACTGTGAGCTCTGTCATGTCACATGCAATAGGGCCACGATCACATGAGAGCAAGTAGTGAGGGTACATCACTCCTCACACAAGCATGACCAGTTGACTGTGTGGTACAATTGTCACCCAGATGTACTGAGAATATGAGATGATTACTCACTTCACTCAGCCAAGTGTCTGCTCAAAAGGAGAGAATTGGATGTGGACAGTGCTCTGCTGACGTCCAGGCCAGAAAGACAATAGGCACACCACAGCAGCATGCACCTACTACCACACTTGCACCAACAATGACTCAACTTGTGTGTGGCAAATGGGCCAATACTAATCTTGGTTTGGGCATGCCTGCCTGTAACACACAAAGTTGGCAGAGTAACATGTATGACTTTGGCCAGGACTCACCCTCTTGTTACTGCTGTTGGGCCCTCAACTGCCCATCAAGGTTTCGGGTAGGACACCGCAAGTATGCAGCCCATCAGGGGGGTCAGGGTCCGACATGCGCCCCTTCCATGTTGGGATGGCTTCCTCAGCTGGACCTCTTTGACCTTCCAGGTCCAGCACCGCAGGTCCTCCCACCTCTTCCTAAAGTGGGCACTATACCAGTTGTAGACCCCTAGACATCTAGCACAAGCCTTCATCAAGAGTCAACATATTAAAGGTGTCCATGTCACATGCTACACACAACTAAAACATGGGTACACACTTTTGTGCTCATCTGATGACTAACCTCAGCCCTGGTAATGACCTACATTGTCTGAGGCAGCCCACTAACATCATGTAGGCTCGGTCTATCCTACATGGAATGTGATATGAGGTACCGTGACACACAACACAACATTTTGACCTTCTGAAGGGAAAACTACCAGTGCATGACTTTCCGCACACATTTCTTACCAGTCCCATTGCATTGATGCATATGGTCTATAGAGGCTAGTATACACAGCATCCAAAGACTAAGGTCACAAGGTAAAGGCTGTTATGTGTGACACTGAGAAGCACCCCTCTTGGGCTGTGTGGACATGTGAACTACTTATTTGAGTATCATAATAAGCCAACATAAGTTTGTTTGGTATGTACCGCCATCACAGGACATCTCTTTTGCCGCAGGAGGCACTGTAACAGGGATGACAATCAACATATCACTGTATGTGTTGTGTGATAGGGAAGATTGTAGCCAAGCAGATGATTTACATTTCTAAATATCTGCAGCAGTAACCCGCTATCTACACTGTTTA
Organism: Calotriton arnoldi; assembly: GCA_963921515.1. NCBI lineage: Eukaryota > Metazoa > Chordata > Amphibia > Caudata > Salamandridae > Calotriton > Calotriton arnoldi. The sequence continues at coordinate 47,801 of CAWUFW010018095.1, forward strand.
TATCTTAGATGTGCAATAGGCCTTACAGTGGAAGCAACACTATTAGAACAGTGACAACAGACCTGTGTTAGTAAAGGGACAGTCATTGTTGACAGACACAAATTGAAACTGTTGTACACTGGAAAGAAGTATCAGGTCAGAGGCTCACCTCAGTCACCATGCCTCATAATATCCATGGAACAGCTATCAGGGCTAGTAGTGGGATGGATCACGCTTTCTGGGAACATCCATGGATCGTAAGGTCTACAGGGACATTACTCTGCATCAGTTGTCCTGCCACAATAACTGTGGCCCAGGCTAGGCCATGGCCCAGACTGCCCACATATCAATGTCAGGAGTTGCTCTCTGCAGGCTGAGGCTACTTATCCCACACAACTCTCACTTTTCTATCCAATTCAATGCATAAAATTCACACTTCTGCCCATTCCATATGTGAACATATGTTTCTTGGGCCCTCTGAAGGGGCGTGTGAGGTATAGCTACCTCCCAGACAACTGTTTCATCAAGTCTGATATGGGCTGAGTGATAAGTGGGATGGTACACTTGGCTAATATCAACCTCAAATGCTTCTAACAGTATGCAGACATGGCTCATGGTATGAGGCCATACATTACACATTCACATATACCATGTTGTTACTTCAGGACTCATTGCAGCTACTGTACTCAGAGCTACATTGTAGCCTATGGGAACAGAAAGGAAGTTGAACAGAGTGAATAACCGTAGTTGGAATAGTTACCTATTCCTATGGTGAGTCATAGAGCTGAGAATATAGGGGAAAGACCTCATCTTGTAGTGTAGCTCCTATTTCCCTAATAGGCTCTGAGCATTGGAATAATATATCCTATAGGTTTGACATAGGACTAAGGTCAGTATGTCCCTATCGAGTATATTAAACTTAATTACTTGTGCCAGCTAGCTCAGAGGCCACTAGAAACTCCTTGACGACAAGAAGGGAGTAGTTTCTGGCAGCCGCAAAACATGACCACTTTGTTTCCCTTTAGAATCAGAACGTGTCCCAGAGTTGTGGAAACAATAGATAACTATTTCACTCAGCTCAATCGTGCATGCTTAGTTTTCCTCAAAGTTACACAGAAAGAACAGACGGGCGTTTCAATAAAAGATTTATTGAACAGTCTTGTTTCTGGTGTAAGTAAAATGTGCTGTTACGATCACAAGACAGTATGCGAGATAAATAATGTACAGTGTGAGCAGTAGAAGTAAATAATACTGCGATAGCATTATCTTTTAGTATATATGCATTTACATAAATGACACAGACTAAAAATGCGAGTACTCATATGATGCGTTTCTAATCTAGCTCTACCCCAATGTACCTAACCTGACCTAGGTGTAAGGAGAGGTATGAAGTAGGTGAAGTATTCCTTACTATGGTATACTAAGAGTATGTTAAGTCTAGTATGCCTAGTATGCCAAGAGTCCCTCTAGGTTCTAGTCAGCTCCATACTTGAAGAATGAGAGAGGTAGGAATCTCTTGCCAGACTCGAACTCCAACACCCCGCAAGGGAAGTCAGATCACTGGAAGCTGGACTCTCTGCGTGCAGGGATGACAGCGTCTTCTCAGTGCGTCAGGCCGGGAAACGGGCTCCTCTGAAGTCGAGGTCTCCTCTGATTTACAGGGGCTAGGGAAGGTATATTTATACCTGAGAAGTACCTAAGAATGTTAGCATTGACGTGAGTCGGACAGCGGAAGACGCCATGAATGAACCCCTAAGGAATAATGGTTCATGCATAATATATGAGTCCTTGAAGAAATCAATAGTCCTGGGCTAGGGAAACTCCCGCAGCCTAAGGGTCTGTTCTTCATGAACTCGTTGTGACGTTAGGGTGGACGGATGTCGGAGACCATGCCTGTATTTGGAGTGCACGGTTTAATGCCTAAATAAGGACTGGGATTTTATGCCTATATAAGGGCAGGGCGAATTGTGCCTATATAAGGACATGATACTGGAAAGCCCGTTTATGGACACCCTAAGAGGAATACAACACCCACTCCACTTTCGTGTGTACGATAATACTAAAATGCTAAACATTTAAAATGCTAAACATTAAATGGAGTACCGCATATTTAAAAAATATTTCTTAAAAGCATTAAAAAACATAGTAAAAAATGCAAAAGGTACTGTACATCTGAAGCAAATGCTTTTCATTTCAGGCATAAAGTTCGAAAATAAATGCAATTGGAATGAAATAAGCAGTAATATTTACATGTGACAGAAAATGATCGATAAGTTGTTCAAAAATCAAAGTCATTTCATGTCATGAAAATTAATGAACTGTTTTAGACACACAAGATGACTAAGTGTCCGTGGAAGTACCGTGAAGTCTGTACTATAAGGCTAGTTCTACTTTAAGCAGATTGAAGTGCCATTTTAGTTCAAAAAATGGGAAAAAGTTCAATTTTGGTAGAGTTCCAAGTTTTTTGAAAAATGAAGGCCAAATTGTTACTGCATCTCTGGAACACTGTATGCTGAATCAGAGTCAGTTTACTGGTCTGGTGTAAACATGAGATCATCTATTTCTATAGACAAAACATCATCCACTGAAGTTGGTGTCAGTTGGAACACCTCGTGTAGTAGATTAATTGCACAGAGATGTGAAGCTTCGCTTCCAGCATAGGTTGCCGCAGCAATGTTCGCGTCCGTTGTTACCTGTGTGCCTGTAGATCTTTCTCGTACCTCAGCAGCAGCCGGAAGCGTCTGTGAGATCTCAATGAATGCTGACATCAGGATTGGTAGCCTCTGGGGACAACACAGAGCATGGGCCGTTATCGGGACCAGCAAAGTATCGACATCCGTTGGCGTTGCTGATGGAAATGTTAGACAGGTGTCCAACACGCATTCTTCACCGCATAGCAGGCAGCGTAGAACAGGTAAGATGCAATCTTGCCAGATTGGTCTGAATGACAGGAACCACGTGGTATTCAGGTCCCGTAGACGAGTCATGCCCAATAGCTGTACTATTCGCTCACGGCACTTTCGTTCAAGGAGAGCTTTCTCCATTTCGCTCGGAGTGATGTCTGCGAATAGGCTGGCCATAGCGTAATAGCAGGAAGAGAAATAGAATTCCGGCAACAAGTGCTAGAATTAATGGTATGCCACCAAACACCGAATGTGCAAAGTTCGGGATGATACCGAGTATTGCCTGGAAAGGTGCTAACAGACCGGAGCAGATGCTCTTAAATACATGTACAATTCCTGTTGTATCAGACATGTTAAAGATACGTCCTATCATTTCTACGAAATGTATAGGGCAGTTTGTACGTATTAAAGTCTGTATCTCAGCCGAAGTCCTTGCTATTTGTAGATCATAGGTTTCTTTGGCCAAGGTCAAAGGCACTGTTTGCTGTAAAAGCTTGGCTTTCATTCTGCTCAAAGTATCAAATCTTATAAAAGAGACGTTCAGCGAAGGCCATAGAGGCGACTCCCTGACTGTGTCTATTGGGGCAAACAATACTTGCATACAGCAAGTGAACCTGGAGTTGACCGTTACTAGATATGGGATGCCTGGCAACATGCCGCAGCAACTCTGATCATTCAACATGAGGTAACTCCCATTAGAAAGTTGTCCAAACGTTGGATTAATCACAGCAGCTGGTGTACCCTGCTGATGGCAAGACAAATTTGCCACAGAACCATTACAAGCCCCGTGTAAAGAAATGTCCTGACATATAAGTGAACCGCTCAGTGAACGTTTACAGTTTGTACCGCTCAAAAACACTTCACGATCCCCACTCCAACATCTATATGTATACGGTAAATCCCAAGATGTCTTAATGTATTCCTTACCCAACCTTTCATATTTGCCTGCTTGCATTTGTCTGAGGCAATACTGAAACTGAAAAGTAGTCACAGGTAATGTTATTTTGCCAGGAATAAGCCATTCTGTAGCTGGTTTTTCTGCCACTGTGAATGGTAACTTTTCCAGTTTTTCAATGCTCAGCACTGTATACCTTGCTCCTCTTTGTGCCAATTCGATCTGTTTATCAGTTAGATTGTATTCTGCAAACAGAGCTGACGTGTTGATAAAACGCCAAGGCACATAGCCCGCTTGCAAAGATTGCAGCGTCCAGCTTAATAACACAATAGAGCGTAATTGAGACTGACCTTGTTGTAACATCGCCAAATCTTGTTCTAGTATGTCGATAGCAGAGGATACAATGCCATCCAATGAATATATTCTGGAGGACAAAGTTGTTAACCCATTGTCGACCACAGAGAGGGTTTTCTCTAAATTAATACGATCAAGTTCACGTATTCGTTCTGCGGCCTCCATCTGTGACACTTTCCATGCTTCATTATAGGCAGCATAAATGCCGGCATATATGAAACGTTTTTGACACGGTTTTCTTGGTCCAAGCAAGAATTCCCTAAGGTCTGCGTCTTCTTTAAGTAAGGATAAGTGTTGTTTCACATCCTGTAGTGTAGACTTATGCAGCCAATCGAGGAATAATTTTCCTACACTGTATGTTGTTACTACCCCCGGATGCTGTCTTTGGACGTATCGTGGGTCTGGCCTATTAATAGTAAAGCCCTGAGTTTTATTCAGGAATCTTTCCTGACAGTTATTCGTGTCTGTGGGCCAGATCAACCATTTTTTCCAATCAGGATTAGATCTGTTGAGTTGTAATATATTGTCAACTGTCACCACTGCCTGTGTATCGTTATCACTTGCAGGTGTTGGTACAGAAGGTGTTTTCATCTCTTTGATCTTGGCTAATCCAAGACAAGATGTTTGTTGGATGGTTTCATTCAAGAACATTATTTGTTCAGGGATGATACAGGCTCTAAATAAAGCTTCTATCCCCTGCATTTTCCAATCTTTAGTACCCCAGACAGTTCCTGTGTCTATTGTGTCTTTCCATAAGTTGAAACCCTGTCTAGACAGTTGGGCAATAAATGCTGCAGAGTAAATCTGTTTTGTATTAGTTAACATAATTTTCAGTCCTGTTCTGTTTACATTTCTAAAGTAAAATGATTCTGGGTCAGATGTATTGTAACCTGAAAAATATGGAAACTTACTAGCAAATGTTTTTGAACTACCTTTCGGAGGTGTAGGACAATGTTCCCATTGGTTAAACATAAACACATTTCTTGGATATGCAGATTTATGCAAATAATAATGACCATACTGGTTATAACAATACAGTTGTTCATAGTCTGATGAACCCTCTAAAAATTCATTTTTATAAAATGCAGCAGATTTATCTAAGTCAAACATTATATCATTAACCGTCTCAAAGTCCCCATCATCTGAATAGGTACTGGACGTAATTAGATCACTTAGTGAAATTTTAAACAAATGTGGAATGTTCAATTGTTCCGTCGGGCCGAAGATGTCAAAATCTGTTTTGTCCCACACTATACCATCCTGTACAGGAACGGCTGTGATGTTCACTGATGACAAGTCTCTTGCTTCACGATGGGAAGATTTATGAGGTTTCAAAAGTACGTTTACATCTTTTCCTTCAGTGTTCACATGGATGTATCTGCCACTTATAAGCACGCTCACAGTTGTAACCAAAGCTAGCCAGAGCAGGAAAACAAATAGTCCAGATATAATCCAGAGTTCAATCCATGGAGAAACCAAATAAGTCTTTTTCATAAAGTGAAGAAAGTCTTGTACTTGCTGCTTGAGTTTTAATGATGCTAGCGTCGTTTCAGATTCACTCGGATCTTCTGAGAACGTATCAAAGTTAATGAAATAGCCAGAAGCAGTTCTGTCAATTGTTGGAATTGCATCAGGATTTGTAGAAATCACTGGAACCAGTTCATCACTTGCTACATTGGTGTAGACAGGTGTATTTGGACGAACTGTTACTTGGTGTTCAAGAGGGATGAGTTCCATTGCATTGTTGCTTAGTCCTTCATCTGTCACAGCTGAATTCTCAATGGTTATCAGTCTTTCAGTCTGAACCTCTTCGATAGTAGCGAGAGGAGTGCGTCTGCTACTAGGTCGGAGTCCACAAGGCCTACTGTTTAGTATTGGCCACATACTGTGGTTTGATGAGGTCGATGGACACAAATCTTTTCTCCTTTCTTCCAGCAAGGGGCGGCAGAAGTACTGTTCTTGTTCCTTGAACTGCTAGGACAGGTACTGGTTGTCTGTAAGAAGGTCCAAATTCCTTCTTGTCCGCAATTTTTTCTCTGACTAGATCCCCAACTTTTGGAATCCAGACAGGCCTTGCTGGGACCGCCGGTTTTTCCCCAGTGGTGGTTGGCTGCAGGAATACGTTGCTTTGTTTCGTTCTTAACTCATTCAGTTCCTGTAAAACAGCCAAACGATCTTTGATATCAAACGGTTTATTTTCCACCACTGTGCCTACGTGTTCAAGGTCTGGTACCCACATTCTTGTCCCAAATAGGACCTCATATGGAGTGACCCCCCTAGAGAACTTCTTGGCAGATTGCTCAATGAGCGTTGGACCCCATTAAGGTGTTTGACCCACCCATCACCCGAACCTAATACCCTAGCTGTTATAGACTGCTTTATGTCCCGGTTTTTCCTTTCGACAACCGAATTTCCCTCAGGATGGAATGGAGAGGAGTACCGCAATGTAACGCCCAGACTGGCCATGGCTTCTTTGTAAGCCCGAGAGCTAAATGCAGGACCCTGGTCAGAATGTAGTGTGCCTATTGCATATGTGCCGATAAAGACTCGCAAATCTTTTATAACAGTTCGAGCGTCAGCTGAGCGCTGAGGCCATATCCATAGGAACCTAGATTCAGTATTTGTGGGATTGCACTTGTCCAGTAGGATGCAGGCGCGTAGATAGTCTAATGCTGTCTAACAGTGGTGTCTGTACTGGGTTGCCACATTCGCAGCATGGTGTCTGGTGGCTCTCTCGCTGTAATTTACAGTCTAAGCAGTTGTTGATGAATATGTGAATTTCTGTATTCATTCCAGGCCACCAGTACATCTCTTTTAACGTCAACATTGTTTTAGAGATCCCTTGATGTGACAGACCCTCCCCCAAATGTGTTTTCATAAATCAAGGCTGCTCTACGTTCCATGTTTGGAATTACCCTATCCCCCACTCCAGGGATTCGAGCAAAAGGAACGTTGTTCGCATCAATTATATAAGAGTACTTGAGTGGAAACTTTTTTGGTAACGCTGCACTGCTGCCCTTGCTTGAAGCATTGACAGCCAACATTATCTCACCGTCTATTTTTGTTTTTGAACGAGTGATCGCAGCTACGGAATCCGTCTGAACAGCCCCCTTTGCGGCTTCATCAGCCAATGAATTCCCTGCAACGTGAACGCCATCACGTTGATGACTCAGTGTGTGGATCACGTGAGCCTTTGGTAGTTCGTTTTTCAACTGAACTACTTGTTCCCAAAGCATTTTATGCTTTATTGTGCCACCTTTCGCATCTTTGAAACCATTTTCAAGCCAGTTTTGTATATAGTCATTATACGACTGAACACAGTAAAAGGAATCGCACACTATTAGTGTGGGGAATTCTCGATCTGTACTTTCAAGTGCCAGTTTGAATGCTTGTAGTTCAGCTCGCTGAGCTGTACGATCTCCTAGAGACTGAGTTTTTGTGACCATAGGTCTGAAGATGCCATTTCGCATGCAACCTTTAACGATTGCACACGCTGCACTGTAAGCTTGCTTACTCCCTGTTGCGGGCTGTGCGGATCCGTCAGTGTAAATTATTAATTCGTACTGATCGAGAGGCAGAATCTCAGTGGGCAGAGGACATTCTTGTTCATATTGCAGGAACGCTTGTGTTTTTAAATCTGGATCAAAAACATATTCAACATCTGTTGCAGCAAGAGAATTAACCCACTGTATCCATCTTGGATGTAATGCTTTAGCATTTGGAATGCTTGCTTTTGTGACCGCTTCTAAAGCTGGTACCGGGGTTACGACAATAATGCGTTTCCCTTGGGCTAAGGCTCTTTCTTTTGCTACAGCGGTTTGAACTGCTGTCAGAATTTTTTCAGTTGAACTGAAGCGCATTTCCGCTTGTGTGTACAAATGAGATTTGTATGCGATTGGTATTTTCTCACCCTCATTGAAGGTTAAGTAGGTGAATCTGCATTGACCCGAAATTATTCGGATCACCAAATTTCGTTGACTTACACGTGTTTGTAAGTGATTTGTTGCTAACATGTTAGCCTGTAGTGAACGCAAGATTTCTGTGTGTTCCTGTGTCCAGTTTTTGATCGAAAAATCAATTTTGATTAATGCGTAGAGAGGTTTAACCCTTTCTGCGTAATTTAGAATGTATGTTCTTCCAAAATTTAGGAAACCCAGGATGGATTGTAAGTTTTTTTGCGTTTTTGGAGGTTGGAGCAGCGCACACTTTTCTAAAAAGTTAGCTGCCAAGCTCTTGCCTTCACTTGAAAGCTCAGATCCTAAAAACAGGACATTGAGATGGGCAATTCGGGACTTTTTGAAGTTGAATTTGTAGCCCTCAGAGGCGAAACCCAGTATAATGGTGCTCACCCTGTTCAAGTGTTTTTCCAGGTCATCGTCTGTCAGATAGATGTCATCGACATAGGACAATGCCTCATTGTCATAGATTTGTAGTAACTCCGTTACCCTCGCTCAGAATAAACCTGGGCTGTTCTTGAACCCTTGTTGGAGTCGACAAAACTGACGCTGGATCCCCATTATGGAGAATGCTGTTAAGTACCTGCTTTCAGGTGCTATGTTTTGACAAAAGAAACCATTTGAGATGTCTAATGTTGTTTTATATTTTTTACGCACAATGTTATTCATTAATGTTGTGCTATGTGCATTTTGCACTGCAAAAGTTTTAGAACAAGTGTTTAGGTGTCTGTAATCCAAAACTAGACGATATGCGTTGTCTGGTTTGGAGACAGGAAACAAAGGATTTTTCATTGAGTAAGTGCATGTTTCAATCACCCCTTGATATTCAAGTTGATCTAAGATCTCCCTGACTTGTTTCTTAGCTTCTTGCTTTATTGGGTACTGCCTTTGTGCAGTTGGTTCATGTTTCAGATGTATTTTATGGTGAGGTGAGTCCTCATCCCATCCTACATGATTTTTATATAATGCTGGGGCCTGGGCTACTGCCCATTTCCTGGCATATGTATATTTTAGGTGTATTGGAATATGGTTGGAGAAGGCAGGCATAATAATGTCCTCGCGATGTGGGCACTCCCTGACAAATTGTGGTTGCCAGTCTTTTTCTGCTAGAAGTATGTCATAGCCCCTTGATAGTCGTTCCCAAAAAAGTGCTTTCACCTGTCTAGGTTTGTCTCCCTCCATCCGGAGTGTTATTTCATATAACTTTTGTGGAGTACTAACCCTGGTGTCTACAGTCTCAACTGTAATGTACTCATTCAAGTCCACTATCTCCAGAAGTTCCTTCAGGTTCTGGCGAGCTATTGTGACTTCTGCTGCACTGTCCAGCATTGTCTGAGCCCATTCTCCGTTCTTGAGTTGTGTTCTCAGTATTCTCGGCATGTCTGATCTTTAGACCTGCTACTTTCTTTTTGGAGAATTGAGGTTTTGCTTTAGTTTTTGGAGCGTGTTTTTCGTCTTTCGATTTCACGCGTTCTTCTCTATGTTCCGATCGTCCTCTTCTTTCCGAAGTCTGTGATGAGATCTGAAAGGGACGAGAGGAACGTGTATCAGTATCTTGATACCTGTCAGGCTTTCTCAAATTATCCCTATTCCTGAGGTTATACCTCCTTTCAGAGGGCTCCTTTTGAGGAGACCTACCCGGGATTGAGAACGTTTCTCATTTACATTTTGTTTATTAGTCTCCCACTTCTTTTAGAAAATGTAGGAGTTTGTTTAATTGAGTCCTTCTCAGGACTTTCAGATAGCTTCGGCTTCACTGGTCTTCCACCCAAACTATCTCTGCCTAATTCTGCATAAGATTGTTCTATTATTCTGGGTAGCTCAGTTTGATGTTCTGTAACATCAAATTCCCTTAATTTTTGGCGGATCGCCACTGCTGCTTCCTCCCTTTTAATATTAGATAATATTATTGTTGAGACCTGCTCGAAATTTTTCAGTAATTTCATACCTAAATTTAGAGCAGGCTCTGCCCCGTATTCATTTTGTATTTGTTTCAGGACATCAGGTATTACCGCAATTGACGGAATGCCATGTGTTTTAGTATAGATGGCAGCAAAGACTGAGCCCCAAGTGGTGCAGTCTTCCAGTTGTGGTGTGATCCCCATCGGTAAACTGATTGTCAGTATTCTGTGTTTCTCATACGGGCTAGTATTTGGAAATACTGCTTCGATTTGAGTAATTTTTTGAGCTATCCAAAATGGAATTTGCTCAAGTTTAGTGGGCATTTTACCCATGACTGCGTATAGAGTCTGTGGTGTAATTTTTAGTGTATTCCCCTGGTGAGGAGTTTGATTTGGGTGTGTTAATGGTGGTTGGACTGTGAAAGTCCTCATGACATATTGGACCAATTGTCTGTAGATTTTTATTAACTCTGTGAGATGAGTAAGTAGTTCCTCGTCTGACATTTCTTCAATGTCAGGATGAGGTGTGTAGCCGGCTAGAATCGGCCATGTTGCTCCTGGTCTACCTAGTGGACCGAGCCTGGTAATGTTTCTGTGATGTTTTAGGGCGCCTTTAAACCAGAGCTGATGCTCCTGGTATGTTAATGGAATTTCAATATCCTCGAAAGGAATGTATTCCTCTGGTGGATCATCTTCTTTGTAGAAGTGAAACATGTGTGTTACTGGATTGGATTCAGGAAATATTACCCATGAATAGAATACCTCTGTCTGAAAGGATTCATGTGCCTCTATCACGAAAACTGCTCTACCGCCTCTTGGTGGTAGGCCGTGTTTTATAAGTGTTAGAGTGATGGCTCTTCTTAAGTTTTGAGGGATGTCTATAACACCCTCCTCGGTTTCAATAAAACCTGTAAAGTTAAAAACTGCTGCTTGTGCTGGATCAGCCGCAGCTCCACCGTTTCCGGCGTCATTGTCGGAGCCAGGCATTTTTGTTTTTTGAAAAATGTAGAACAAGTTTCAAGGAAACAAAGATAAGGTGCACAATATTTTTGGAACACTGCATCCTTCAACGTTGAGCAAACCAAACAGCTAATATATAGGGTACTGCCCTATGTAGCCGTGGTGGATACGTAACCCTGCCCACTCCAGACGTCTTTTGGAGTATATGGGTAGAGGTCTCTGAGAGAAAAAGCACGGCTGAGTTACTCAGTATCTAACGTTGAATTACCGCCTTACCAAACCATTGGGCGCCATGTAGTGTAGCTCCTATTTCCCTAATAGGCTCTGCGCATTGGAATAATATATCCTATAGGTTTGACATAGGACTAAGGTCAGTATGTCCCTATCGAGTATATTAAACTTAATTACTTGTGCCAGCTAGCTCAGAGGCCACTAGAAACTCCTTGACGACAAGAAGGGAGTAGTTTCTGGCAGCCGCAAAACATGACCACTTTGTTTCCCTTTAGAATCAGAACGTGTCCCAGAGTTGTGGAAACAATAGATAACTATTTCACTCAGCTCAATCGTGCATGCTTAGTTTTTCTCAAAGTTACACAGAAAGAACAGACGGGCGTTTCAATAAAAGAATTATTGAACAGTCTTGTTTCTGGTGTAAGTAAAATGTGCTGTTATGATCACAAGACAGTATGCGAGATAAATAATGTACAGTGTGAGCAGTAGAAATAAATAATACTGCGATAGCATTATCTTTTAGTATATATGCATTTACATAATTGACACAGACTAAAAATGCGAGTACTCATATGATGCGTTTCTAATCTAGTTCTACCCCAATGTACCTAACCTGACCTAGGTGTAGGGAGAGGTATGAAGTAGGTGAAGTATTCCTTACTATGGTATACTAAGAGTATGTTAAGTCTAGTATGCCTAGTATGCCAAGAATCCCTCTAGGTTCCAGTCAGCTCCATACCTCAAGAATGAGAGAGGTAGGAATCTCTTGCCAGACTCGAACTCCAACACCCCACAAGGGAAGTCAGATCACTGGAAGCTGGACTCTCTGCCTGCAGGGATGACAGCGTCTTCTCAGTGCGTCAGGCCGGGAAACGGGCTCCTCTGAAGTCGAGGTCTCCTCTGATTTACAGGGGCTAGGGAAGGTATATTTATACCTGAGAAGTACCTAAGAATGTTAGCATTGACGTGAGTCGGACAGCGGAAGACGTCATGAATGAACCCCTAAGGAATAATGGTTCATGCATAATATATGAGTCCTTGAAGAAATCAATAGTCCTGGGCTAGGGAAACTCCTGCAGCCTAAGGGTCTGTTCTTCATGAACTCGTTGTGACGTTAGGGTGGACGGATGTCGGACACCATGCCTGTATTTGGAGTGCACGGTTTAATGCCTAAATAAGGACTGGGATTTTATGCCTATATAAGGGCAGGGCGAATTGTGCCTATATAAGGACATGATACTGGAAAGCCCGTTTATGGACACCCTAAGAGGAATACAACAATCTACAAGAGTCTCCAGCTCCTCTGGAGCAAAGGGACGGGCACTATCCCCCGTAGTGCATACCATGCCATTATTGCTCCCAGAGGTGAAAAACTGCTGTTAAAATGGAGGAGGTCTTGATAGCAGCAGTGTCAGGAGTTAAGGGAGCTATTTTCCAACCGCCGTGTGTGTGTATGCCATGTATGCAGTCATCAGCACACACAGCCATTGGGCGGCTACCATCACTATTCACAACATTAGCCAATGACTGTGATCGCCGTGCATACCACCGCCCACCGGCCAGTCGACTACCACCGGCGGACAACATTCGACATGTCCTGTTAGCAAGATCAGGCAGCCTCCATGTTAGCAGTTGGGAAAACGGTACATAGGCCAAAAGCTCTACGCACTGGACACTGCAGTTGGCGGGATTTTCACATTACATGTTCTGCTACCCTCACTATAGTGGAAATTTGCAATGTTCTGATGTGATGATATGCATAGTTCAGTTACAGACCTGTTAAGGGCCCCTTGGGGATGCCGGGTGGATGTTGAAGAGTTTACTCTTGCTCAGTGAAGCTGTTTTGAAGGCATGGTGAAAAATACAAAAATGTGAGTGAGTTTGTGACTGAAAAATAAACAAGTAATAGAGGCAAAAAGGTGCGAAAAAAGTTACAGGTGGTGGAGAGTGCTAAGTTGAAAGATGAAAATGTGTAGCAGTGAAAATGGCTGTCTGTCTGTCTTGCTGTGCTGCAGTTAGGAAGCAAAGGATGAGGTGTGTTTTATAGTGTGATTTGCAGGTGTGATCACTTGCCAAAGCACATCAGGTGTGTAGTTTTTTCATTCCATCCAATGGTCACTTTTGTATTTTTTTGGCATGTACTGCGGCAGTCAACCACGGTTGATTAACCGCCGTTTGTTGAGCACCACTGTAAAACCGCAAGTATAACTGTGTCCCGACATTTCAGACTGCTGTGATCCCACCGTGGCCATGGTCGTAGTTTTCAGACAGCATAACTCGTAACACGGTGGGCAGTAGCTAGGCGCAGCGGTGGTGTGAACGACGTGGGCGTGGTTCTCGAGCGGTTGGACCGCCAAACTCATAATAAGGCCCATTGTATTTTTAAATGGGGTTAAAAATAATTAAAGCAAGAGGTCTTCATAAGTACAGTATCCCCTTTCAACATCTATTTACTCGGCCTACCCATTTTTTCTGTTGCTTTACAGCTCCCTGTTATAAAACTATTGACATTTTGGTAGTGACCAGTTAATAGAAATGAAATCAGCAGAAAAGGTGGAAACATCATCATCATAAACAAGGAGGACTCACAGACAGCTTAATGATGTGACATGCTACATCAAACTACTGGACAAACCTGTGACAAACCAAGAATTAATCTAACAGTGAAAACTGATCCAGTGCGAAGAAATAGGTCTTCTGGACATCCATGAAAGAAAATACCTGAGCCTTCAAGACTCTGTCATACTGACCATATACCTTGTCCCAAAAATTCACAAAAGTGTTAAAAACCCACCAGGAAGACCAATAATCTCCTCTAAAGAGTCAGTATTTGAAAATACTTGAACATACATTGATCGTTTCATAGAACCAGTTGGGAAGGATGTACCTTTCTTCCTAAGAGATGCTAGTGATCTACTAAAACATCTACTGGAGTTGCCATGGCAGGAACATTATAGACTTATGACTATTGATTTAGTATCATTATGCAGAAGTATCAAATATGAAACTGGCATAAAAGCATGTGAAAATGTCCGCAACAAATTATGCATTGCATACAAATGCCATACCAGAATTGTTATTAGAAATGATTAAAATGTACCTGAAACTAAATATCTTCCAATTCAATAGGGAAATCTTTCAACAAATCCATGGCACTGCCATTGATTTTTCATTTTCATTTGAGCCCAGTTACCTGAACCTCGCCATGGGCTGGTGGAGGAAGCCAGAGCACCATGCCTACATGCCTCTCCGCGCATCTGTCTAATTGACAGAAACCAGGAAGCTACACGGAGGGATGATAAAAGTGGCACTCCTTCCAATACATGAGCTAGCCCTCTACCGCATCCAATACCGGTACAGCATGCGATGAGAAGCACAGCCATTTTCTCAACATCCGGATTTTCAAACGCATGTGAAGAAAGAGTATTTAACTACTATGTGGCCTCACTTGCAGACAGGACAAGCTGGGGAGCAGAGCACTAAATAGTTTGTAGCAGGGACAGACCTTTGACAAAGTAAGTGGCTGATTCTTCTATACTGAGGTGCCTGGCATTCGAGAACGCCTCATGTTACCTCTTTACTTATTAACTTAAAAGCCTTCTTTCATACAAACAAACTCTGGCAATATGTTTTCTTTACCTATAGTGTGTGACTACAAGGCCTCCCCCTCATGCCCCCTAGGGAGCTGACGCCCTGTTAACGTGGGGTACAGGCCCAAGTAATAAATAAATATTGTGGTCAACCGGTTGTATTCCTCTAAGGGTGTCCGTACATGGGTTTTCCTGTATCATGTCCTTATATAGGCACAATTCGCCCTGCCCTTATATAGGCATAAAATCCCAGTCCTTATTTAGGCATTAAACCGTGCACTCCAAATACAGGCATGGTCTCTGACATCCGTCCACCCTAACGTCACAACGAGTTCTTGAAGAACAGACCCGTAGGCTTCGGGAGTTCCCCTAGCACAGGACTATTGATTCCTTCAAGGACTCACCTATTATGCATGAACCGTTATACCTTAAGGGTTCATTCATGACGTCTTCCGCTGTCCGATTCACGTCAATGCTAACATTCTGAGGTACCTCTCAGGTATAAATATACCTTCCCTAGCCCTTGTAAATCAGAGGAGACCTCGACTTCAGAGGAGCCCGTTTCCCGGCCTGACGCACTGAGAAGACGCTGTCATACCTGCACGCAGAGAGTCCAGCTTCCAGTGATCTGACTTCCCTCGCGGGGTGTTGGAGTTCAAGTCTGGCAAGAGATTCCCACCTCTCTCATTCTTAAGGTATGGAGCTGACTAGAAACCTAGAGGGACTCTTGGCATACTAGGCATACTAGGCTTAACATACTCTTAGTATACCATAGTAAGGAATACTTCACCTACTTCATACCTCTCCCTACACCTAGGTTAGGTTAGGTACATTGGGGTAGAACTAGCTTAGAAATGCATCGTATGAGTACTCGCATTTTTAGTCTATGTTATTTATGTAAATGAATATCTACTAAAGATCATGCTAGAGCAGTATTATTTATTTCTACTGCTTACGCTGTACATTATTTATCTTGCATACTGTCTTGTGATCGTAACTGCACATATCACTTACACGAGAAACAAGACTGTTCAATAAATCTTTTATTGAAATGCCCGTCTATTCTTTCTGTGTAACTTTGAGGAAAACTAAGTATGCACGAGTGAGCTGAGTGAAATAGTTATCTATTGTTTCCACGACTCTGGGACACGTTCTGATTCTAAAAGGGAAACAAAGTTGTCATGTTTTGCGGCTGCCAGAAACTACTCCCTTCTTGTTAATCAAGGAGTTTCTAGTGGCCTCTGAGCTAGCTGGCACAAGTAATTAAGTGTAATATACTCGATAGGGACATACCGATCTCAGTCCTATGTCAAACCTATAGGGTATATTATTCCAATGCGCAGAGCCTATTAGGGAAATAGGAGCTACACTACATGGCGCCCAACGGTTTGGTAAGGCGGTAATTTAACGTTAGATACTGAGTAACTCAGCCGTGCTTTTTCTCTCAGAGACCCCTACCCATATACTCCAAAAAACATCTGGAGTGGGCAGGGTTAAGTATCCGCCACGGCTACATAGGGAAGCACCCTATATATTAGCTGTTTGGTTTGCTCAACGTTGAAGGATACAGTGTTCCAAAATATTGTGCACCTTATCTTTGTTTTCCTTGAAACTTGTTCTACATTTTTCAAAAAAACAAAATGTCCATAAACGGGGACGATGCCACCGGAAACGGTGGAGCTGCGGCTGACCCAGCCATAGCAGCTTTTAACATTACCAGGCTCGGTCCACCAGGTAGACCAGGAGCAACATGGCCGATTCTAGCCGGCTACACACCTCATCCCGAACTTGATATAATGTTAGATGAGGAGTTACTTACTCAACTTACAGAGTTAATAAAAATCTACAGACAATTGGTCCAATATGTCATGCGGACTTTCACAGTCCAACCACCATTGACACTTCCAAATCAAACTCCTCAACCGGGGAATACACTAAAAATTACACCACAGACTCTATATGCAGTTATGGGTAAAATGCCCAAAACGTGAGCAAATTCCATTCTGGATAGCTCAAAAAATTACTCAAATCGAAGCAGTATTTCCAAATACTAGCCCGTATGAGAAACACAGAATCCTAACCATCTGTTTACCAATGGGGATCACACCACAACTGGAAGACTGCACCACTTGGGGCTCAGTCTTTGCTGCCATCTATACTAAAACACATGGCATTCCGTCAATTGCGGTAATACCTGATGTCCTGAAACAAATTCAAAATGAATACGGGGCAGAGCCTGCTCTAAATTTAGGTATGAAATTACTGAAAAATTTCGACCAGGTCTCAACAATAATATTATCTAATATTAAAGGGGAGGCAACAGCAGTGGCGATCCGCCAACGATTAAGGAATTCGATGTTACAGAACATCAAACTGAGCTACCCAGAATAATTGAACAATCTTATGCAGAATTAGGCAGAGATAGTTTGGGTGGAAGACCAGTGAAGCCGAAACTATCTGAAAGTCCTGAGAAGGACTCTATTAAACAAACTCCTACATCTTCTAAAAAGAAGTGGGAGACTAATAAACAAAATTCAAACGAGAAACGTTCTCAATCCCGAGGTAGGTCTCCTCAAAAGGAGCCCTCTGAAAGGAATAGGGATAATTTGAGAAAACCTGACAGGTATCAAGATACTGATACACGTTCCTCTCGTACCTTTCAGATCTCGTCACAGACTTCGGAAAGAAGAGGATGGTCAGAACATAGAGAAGAACGCGTGAAATCGAAAGACGACAAACACGTTCCGAAAAACAAATCAAAACCTCAATTCTCCAAAAGAAAGTAGCAGGTCTGAAGATCAGACACGCCGAGAATACTGAGAACACAACTCAAGAACGGAGAATGGGCTCAGACAATGCTGGACAGTGCAGCAGAAGTCACAATAGCTCGCCAGAACCTGAAGGAACTTCTGGAGATAGTGGACTTGAATGAGTACATTACAGTTGAGACTGTAGACACCAGGGTTAGTACTCCACAAAAGTTATATGAAATAACACTCCGGATGGAGGGAGACATACCTAGACAGGTGAAAGCACTTTTTTGGGAAAAACTTTCAAGGGGCTATGAGATACTTCTAGCAGAAAAAGACTGGCCACCACAATTTGTCAGGGAGTGCCCACACAGCGAGGACATTATTATGCCCGCCTTCTCCAACCATATTCCAATTCACCTAAAATATACATATGCCAGGAAATGGGCAGTAGCCCAGGCCCCAGCATTATATAAAAATCATGTAGGATAGGATGAGGACTCACCTCACCATAAAATACATCTGAAACATGAACCAACTGCACAAAGGCAGTACCCAATAAAGCAAGAAGCTAAAAAACAGGTCAGGGAGATCTTAGATCAACTTGAATACCAAGGGGTGGTTGAAACATGCACCTCCTCAATGAACAATCCTTTGTTTCCTGTCTCCAAACCAGACAACACCTATCGTCTAGTTTTGGATTACAGACACTTAGACACTTGTTCTAAAACATTTGCAGTACAAAATGCACAAAGCACAGCATTAATGAATAACATTGTGCGTAAAAAATATAAAACTACATTAGACATCTCACATGGTTTCTTTTGTCAAAACATAGCACCTGAAAGCAGGTACTTAACAGCTTTCTCCATAATGGGGACCCAGCGTCAATTTTGTCGACTCCCACAAGGGTTCAAGAACAGCCCAGGGTTATTCTCAGCGAGGGTAACGGAGTTACTACAAATTTATGACAATGAGGCATTGTCCTATGTCGATGACATCTATCTGACAGACGATGACCTGGACAAACACTTGAACAGGGTGAACACCATTATATTGGGATTCGCCTCTGAGGGCTACAAATTCAACTTCAAAAAGTCCAGAATTGCCCATCTCAATGTCCTATTTCTAGGATATGAGCTTTCAAGTGAAGGCAAGAGCTTGGCAGCTAACTTTCTAGAGAAATGTGCGCTGCTCCAACCTCCAAAAACGCAAAAAAACTTACAATCCATCCTGGGTTTCCTAAATTTTGGAAGAACATACATTCTAAACTACGCAGAAAGGGTTAAACCTCTCTACGCATTAATCAAACCTGTTTTTTCAATCAGAAATTGGACACAAGAACACACAGAAATCTTGCGTTCACTCCAGGCTAACATGTTAGCAACAAATCACTTACAAACACGCGTAAGTCAACGCAACCTGGTGATCTGAATAATTTCGGGTCAATGCGGATTCACCTACTTAACATTTAATGAGGGTGAAAAAATACCAATCGCATACAAATCTCATTTGTATACACAAGCGGAAATGCGCTTCACTTCAACTGAAAAATTCTGACAGCAGTTCAAACCGCTGTAGCAAAAGAAAGAGCCCTAGCCCAAGGGAAACGCATTATTGTCGTAACCCCAGTACCAGCTTTAGAAGCAGTCACAAAAGCAAGCATTCCAAATGCTAAAGCATTACATCCAAGATGGATACAATGGGTTAATTCTCTTGCTGCAACAGATGTTGAATATGTTTTTTATCCTGATTTAAAAACACAAGCGTTCCTGCAATATGAACAAGAATGTCCTCTGCCCACTGAAATTCTGCCTCTCGATCAGTACGAATTCATAATTTCTACTGACGGATCCGCACAGCCCGCAACAGGCAGTAAGCATGCTTACAGTGCAGCGTGTGCAATCGTTAAAGGTCGCATGCGAGATGGCATCTTCAGACCTATGGTCACAAAAACTCAATCTCTAGGAGATTGTACAGCTCAGCGAGCTGAACTACAAGCATTCAAACTGGCACTTGAAAGTACAGATCGAGAATTCCCCACACTAATAGTGTGCGATTCCTTTTACTGTGTTCAGTCGTATAATGAATATATACAAAACTGGCTTGAAAATGGTTTCAAAGATGCGAAAGGTGGCACAATAAAGCACAAAACACTTTGGGAACAAGTAGTTCAGTTGAAAAACGAACTACCAAAGGCCCACGTGATCCACACACTGAGTCATCAACGTGATGGCATTCACGTTGCAGGGAATTCATTGGCTGACGAAGCCGCAAAGGGGGCTGTTCAGACGGCTTCCGTAGCTGCGATCACTCGTTCAAAAACAAAAATAGACAATGAGATAATTTTGGCTGTCAATGCTACAAGCAAAGGCAGTGGTGCAGCGTTACCAAAAAAGTTTACACTCAAGTACTCTTATGTAATTGATGCAAACAGCGTTCCTTTTGCTCGAATCCCTGGAGTGGGGGATAGGGTAATCCCAAACATGGAACGTAGAGCAGCTTTGATTTATGAAGCACATTTGGGGGAGGGTCTGTCACATCAAGGGATCTCTAAAACAATTTTGACATTAAAAGAGATGTACTGGTGGCCTGGGATGAATACAGAAATCCACATCTTCATCAATAACTGCATAGACTGTAAGGTACAGCGTGATGCTGACCGCCACCAGACACCATGCTACGAATGTAGCTGCCCAGTACAGACACCACTGTTAGACAGCATTAGACTATCTACGCGCATGTGTCCTTCTAGACAAATGCAATCCTGCAAATACTGAATCAAGGTTCCTATGGATATGGCCTCAGCGCTCGGCTGACGCTCGAACTGTTATAAAAGATTTGCGAGTCTTTATCGGCACATACGCAATAGGCACGCTACATTCTGACCAGGGCCCTGCGTTTAGCTCTCGGGCTTACAAAGAAGCCATGGCCAGTCTGGGCGTTGCATTGCGGTACTCCTCTCCATTCCATCCTGAGGGAAATTCAGTTGTGGAAAGGAAAAACCAGGACATAAAGCAGTCTATAACAGCTAGGGTATTAGGTTCGGGTGATGGGTGGGTCAAACATCTTTATGGGGTCCAACGCTCATTGAATAACCTGCCAAGAAGTTCTCTAGGGGGGGTCACTCCATATGAGGTCCTATTTGTGACAAGAATGTGGGTACCAGACCTCGATCACGTAGGCACAGTGGTGGAAAATAAACCGTTTGATATCAAAGATCGTTTGGCTGTTTTACAGGAACTCAATGAACTAAGATTGAAACAAAGCAACGTATTCCTGCAGCCAACCACCACTGGGGAAAAACCGGCGGCCCCAGCAGGGCCTGTCTGGATTCCAAAAGTTGGGGATCTAGTCAGAGACAAGATTGCGGACAAGAAGGAATTTGGACCTTCTTACAGACAACCAGTACCTGTCCTAGCAGTTCAAGGAACAAGAACAGTACTTCTGCCACCCCTTGCTGGAAGAAAGGAGAAAAGATTTGTGTCCATCGACCTCATCAAACCACAGTATGTGGCCAATACTAAATAGTAGACCACGTGACTCCGACCTAGTAGCAGTCGCACTCCTCTCGCTACTATCCAAGAGGTTCAGACTGAAAGACTGATAACCATCGAGAATTCAGCTGTAACAGATGAAGGACTAAGCAACAATGCAATGGAACTCATCCCTCTTGAAAATCAAGTAACAGTTCGTCCAAATACACCTGTCTACACCAATGTAGCAAGTGATCAACTGGTTCCAGTGATTTCTACAAATCCTGATGCAATTCCAACAATTGACAGAACTGCTTCTGGCTATTTCATTAACTTTGATACGTTCTCAGAAGATCCGAGTGAACCTGAAACGACACCAGCATCATTCAAACTCAAGCAGCAAGTACAAGACTTTCTTCACTTTCTGAAAAAGACTTATCTGGTTTCCCCATGGATTGAGCTCTGGATTATTTCTAGAATATTTGTTTTCCTGCTTTGGCTAGCTTTGGTTACAACAATGAGCGTGCTTATAAATGGCAGATACATCCATGTGAACACTGAAGGAAAAGATGTGAACGTACTTTTGAAACCTCATAAATCTTCCCATCGTGAAGCAAGAGACTTGTCAACAGTGAACATCACAGCCGTTCCTATACAGGATGGTATAGTGTGGGACAAAACAGAATATGATATCTTTGGCCCGACGGAACAATTGAACATTCCACATTTGTTTAAAATTTCACTAAGTGATCTCATTTCGTCCAGTACCTATTCTGATGATTGGGACTTTGAGACTGTTAACGACATAATGTTTGACCTAGAAAAATCTGCTGCATTTTCTAAAAATGAATATTTAGAGGGTTCATTAGACTATGAACAGCTGTATTTCTATAACCACTATGGTCATCATTATTTGCATAAATCTGCATACCCTAGAAATGTGTTTATGTTTAACCAATGGGAGCATTGTCCTACACCACCACAAGGTAGTTCAAAAACATTTGCTAACAAGTTTCCATATTTTTCAGGTTACAATACATCTGATCCAGAAACGTTTTACTATAAAAATGTAAACAAAACAGGACTGAAAATTATGTTAACTAATACAAAACAGATTTACTCTGCAGCATTTATTGCCCAACTGTCTAGACAGGGTTTCGACTTGTGGAAAGACGCAATAGACACGAAAACTGTCTGGGGTACTAAAGATTGGCAAGTGCAGGGGATAGAAGCTTTATTTAGAGCCTGTATCATCCCTGAACAAATAATGTTTTTGAATGAAACTGTCCAACAAACATCTTATCTTGGACTAGCCAAGATCAAAGAGATGAAAACATCTTCTGTACCAACACCTGCAAGTGATAACAATACACAGGCAGCGGTGACAGTTGACCAAATACTACAACTCAACAGATCTAATCCTGATTGGAGAAAATGGTTGATCTGGCCCACAGATACGAACAACTGTCAGGAATGATTCCTGAATAAAACTCAGGGCTTTACTATTCATAGGCCAGACCCAAGATACGTCCAAAGACAGCATCCGGGGTAGTAACAACATACAGTGTAGGAAAATTATGCCTCGATTGGCTGCAGAAATCTACACTACAGGATGTGAAACAACACTTATCCTTACTTAAAGAAGACGCAGACCTTAGGGAATTCTTGCTTGGACCAAGAAAACCGCGTCAGAAACGTTTCATATATGCCGGCATTTATGCTGCCTATAATGAAGCATGGAAAGTGTCACAGATGGAGGCCGCAGAACGAATACGTGAACTTGATCGTATTAATTTAGAGAAAACACTCACTGTGGTCGACAATGGGTTAACAACTTTGTCCTCCAGAATATATTCATTGGACAACATTGTATCCTCTGCTATCGACATACTAGAACAAGATTTGGCGATGTTACAGCAAGGCCAAACTCAATTACGTTCTATTGTGTTATTAAGCTGGACGCTGCAATCTTTGCGTGCGGGCTATGTGCCTTGGCGTTTCATCAACATGTCGGCTCTGTTTGCAGAATACAATCTAACTGATAAACAGATCGAACTGGCACAAAGAGGACCAAAGTATACAGTGCTGAGCATTGAAAAACTGGAAAAGTTACCATTCACAGTGGCAGAAAAACCAGCTACAGAATGGCTCATTCATGGCAAAATCACACTACCTGTGACTACTTTTCAGTTTCAGTATTGCCTCAAACAAATGCAAGCAGGCAAATATGAAAGGTTGGGTAAGGAATACATTAAGACATCTTGGAATTTACCGTATACATATAGATGTTGGAGTGGGGATCGTGAAGTGTTTTTGAGCGGTACACACTGTAAAAGTGCACTGAGCGGTTCACTTATATGTCAGGACATTTCTTTACACGGGGCTTGCAATGGTTCTGTGGCAAATTTGTCTTGCCATCAGCAGGGTACACCAGCTGCTGTGATTAATCCAACGTTTGGACAACTTTCTAATGGGAGTTACCTCATGTTGAATGATAAGAGTTGCTGCGGCATGCTGCCAGGCATCCCATATCTAGTAACGGTCAACTCCAGGGTCACTTGCTGTATGCAAGTATTGTTTGCCCCAATAGACACAGTCAGGGAGTCGCCTTTGTGGCCTTCGCTGAACGTCTCTTTTATAAGATTTGATACTTTAAGCAGAATGAAAGCCATGCTTTTGCAACAATCAGTGCCTTTAACTTCGGCCAAAGAAACCTATGATCCACAAGTAGCAAGGACTTCGGCTGAGATACAGACTCTAATACGTACAAACTGCCCTATACATTTCGTGGAAATGATAGGACGTATCTTTAACATGTCTGATACAAGCGGAATTGTACATGTATTTAAGGGCATCTGTGCCGGTCTGTTAGCACCTTTCCAGGCAATACTCGGAATCATCCCGAACTTTGCACATTCAGTGTTTGGTGGCATACCATTAATTCTAGCACTTGTTGCCGGGATTCTATTTCTCTTCCTGCTATTACGCTATGGCCAGCCTATTCGCAGACATCACTGCGAGCGAAATGGAGAAAGCTCTCCTTGAACGAAAGTGCTGTGAGCGAATAGTACAGCTTTTGGGCATGACTCGTCTACGGGACCTTAATACCACGTGGTTCCTGTCATTCAGACCAATCTGGCAAGATTGCATCTTACCTGTTCTACGATGCCTGCTATGCGGTGAAGAATGCGTGTTAGACACCTGTCTAACATTTCCATCAGCAACGCCAACGGATATCGATACTCTGCTGGACCCGATAACGGCCCATGCTCTGTGTTGTCCCCAGAGGCTACCAATCCTGATGACGGCATTCATTGAGATCTCACAGACGCTTCCAGCTGCTGCTGAGGTACGAGATGGATCTACAGCCACACAGGTAACAACGGACGCAAACATTGCTGCGGCATCCTATGCTGAGAGCGATGCTTCACATCTCTGTGCAATTAATCTACTACACGAGGTGTTCCAACTGACACCAACTTCAGTGGACGATATTTTGTCTACAGAAATAGATGATCTCATGTTTACACCAGACCCGTACACTGACTCTGATTCCACCCACAGTGTCCCAGAGACGCAGTAAAATTTGGCCTTCATATTTCAAAAACTTGGAACTCTTCCCAAATTGAACTTTTTTCCATTTTTCGAACTAAATGGCATTTCAATCTGCTTGAAGTAGAACTAGCCTTATAGTACAGATTTCGCGGTACTTCCTCAGACACTTTGTCATCTTATTTGTCTAAAAAGTTCATTAATTTTCATGACATGAAATGACTTTGATTTTTGAACAACTTATTGATCATTTTCTGTCACATGTAAATATTACTGCTTATTTTCATTCAAATTGCATTTTATTTCCATATATATGTCTGTAATGAAAAGCAATGCTTGAGATGTACAGTACCTTTTGCATTTTAATAGGTTTTTAAATGCTTTTAAGAAATATTCTTAGAAATATGTGGTACTCCATTTTATGTTTAGC
Source organism: Calotriton arnoldi (assembly GCA_963921515.1). Classification (NCBI taxonomy): domain Eukaryota; kingdom Metazoa; phylum Chordata; class Amphibia; order Caudata; family Salamandridae; genus Calotriton; species Calotriton arnoldi. Next base: position 72,778 of record CAWUFW010018095.1, read on the forward strand.
ATATTAAATGTTTAGCATTTTATTATTATCGTACACACGAAAGTGGAGTGGGTTTTGTATTCCTCTTAGGGTGTCCTTACATGGGTTTTCCTGTATCATGTCCTTATATAGGCACAATTCGCCCTGCCCTTATATAGGCATAAAATCTCAGTCCTTATTTAGGCATTAAACCGTGCACTCCAAATACAGGCATGGTCTCCGACATCCGTCCACCCTAACGTCACAACGAGTTCTTGAAGAACAGACCCTTAGGCTTCGGGAGTTCCCCTAGCACAGGACTATTGATTCCTTCAAGGACTCATCTATTATGCATGAACCGTTATACCTTAAGGGTTCATTCATGACATCTTCCGCTGTCCGATTCACGTCAATGCTAACATTCTGAGGTACCTCTCAGGTATAAATATACCTTCCCTAGCCCTTGTAAATCAGAGGAGACCTCGACTTCAGAGGAGCCCGTTTCCCGGCCTGATGCACTGAGAAGACGCTGTCATCCCTGCACGCAGAGAGTCCAGCTTCCAGTGTTCTGACTTCCCTCGCGGGGTGTTGGAGTTCGAGTTTGGCAAGAGATTCCCACCTCTCTCATTCTTAAGGTATGGAGCTGACTAGAAACCTAGAGGGACTCTTGGCATACTAGGCATACTAGGCTTAACATACTCTTAGTATACCATAGTAAGGAATACTTCACCTACTTCATACCTCTCCCTACACCTAGGTTAGGTTAGGTACATTGGGGTAGAACTAGCTTAGAAACGCATCGTATGAGTACTCGCATTTTTAGTCTATGTTATTTATGTAAATGAATATCTACTAAAGATCATGCTAGCGCAGTATTATTTATTTCTACTGCTTACGCTGTACATTATTTATCTTGCATACTGTCTTGTGATCGTAACTGCACATATCACTTACACGAGAAACAAGACTGCTCAATAAATCTTTTATTGAAACGCCCGTCTATTCTTTCTGTGTAACTTTGAGGAAAACTAAGTATGCACGAGTGAGCTGAGTGAAATAGTTATCTATTGTTTCCACGACTCTGGGACACGTTCTGATTCTAAAAGGGAAACAAAGTTGTCATGTTTTGCGGCTGCCAGAAACTACTCCCTTCTTGTTAATCAAGGAGTTTCTAGTGGCCTCTGAGCTAGCTGACACAAGTAATTAAGTTTAATATACTCGATAGGGACATACCGACCTCAGTCCTATGTCAAGCCTATAGGGTATATTATTCCAATGCGCAGAGCCTATTAGGGAAATAGGAGCTGCACTACAAACCTGTCCAACGAATCACTCTCAGAAGACAAACTTATGGTTCTTATCAAAGGACTGGGATTTGCCCCCACAACGTAAATGGACAAATTCAGAACCAGGTGTGAACTTTTCAGAAAAATCCTGATAAAGGCTTTTTTTATGAACAACCCCCCAGCAGTAAGAGAAGAGGGATTTACAGACCTCAAGAAAAGATCTACCTTCACCCCTCCCCTCTCCATCATCCCTCCAGAGATTGTGGCGTTTGAGGAGGCAGTCATAAAAGACATTGAAAAGTATAGACCCACATCCAATACTTTTCACAACCTTTCCAAATGGGAGACAGCTGCCCTCAACTCATTGAGTACGAAAGACAACATTGTCATAAAACCAGCAGACAAGGGTGGAGCATTCTACCACCTGTTACTCTGCATTACAAGGACAATGTGTATATGTGTGATAATGTGTAACAGTGCAAAATAAGTATGACAAGTGTGAATTCATCCATGCATGTGTGTTCAACCCATAGCACTTATGGTATTTAGAACAAGCGTGTGTTTTTTGGAGTGTCACCGGTATGATCCTCGTATGGTCACCTGATTGGAGCACTGTCCAGCTCTGGTGTATCCCGCATAATACCAGACACATCCACGGTATCTCTCCAAAGGGAACTACACTGTGAAGGTTTTACGGCAACAGTATGCCTTTTTTGACTTTACAGCACGTTACTACAACTTGTACTGTGTGTCTGCTTCTTGTCTCCTTTTTCTTACAGGTAATTTCTCTTAAGAAACTTGTTCTAACAAAATTATTTAATGTGCCACATGCAAATTACATGCCCATAGTGCACTCATGTCTTTGGGGGAAGTGGCCTCATTGCATCCCACCCTGACGAAAGCCCAGGACCATTTTATAGGCCACTAGAGAGGGCTGAAACATGTTGGTGTCTAGTTTAGAGTCATAGGACTATTACTTCCTAATACCCTACTATAGTGTTTTTACCTTCCCTCCCTCACAGTCCACCATTAAAGGATAATTTAGGAGTGGGTGAGGAATTTTATCTTTAAAGTTATGCCCCCATACACCTTTTCATAAGTGCTCCCTGAAACATGTTTGAGCCCACACCGACCATTAGGAGTTGGGGTGAGCCCGATGATGAAGCATGTCACTATTGGAGTGAGTGAGGGATATATTAAGAAAAGGGTTTCTTTCCCTTCCCAACCACATTAATGGGTTGGTTATAGATTGGACATAGGAACTCTCGGTGTCAGTTTCACTAAAGAGAGAACCACTATATAATAAATAAAATCCCCCCTAGTTCCCTTTACCTTTTGAAAAAAATGCTCTGTGTGTTTTTTTAGAAGGGACACTTAATTACTATTGGAGGAAGGAGATACCCTGGAGATAACCAAGCATGGTATATCTGGAAAAGATAGTGATGTGGTTGCACTTTATAGGCAACCTTTTTATCATTTGGGATGGAACGGAAGAGGAATTTAAAATATATCACATGATACTTAATAATCACAATCACAATGTGAAGTCTGCTTATGACATCATCATGGAAGGGGTGATATTCCTATAAGAAATAGTAAAAATGAAACAACCTTACACTGGAAACCAACTGCAATGAACTGCATATTGATTGCATGGGACAGATTTCACCAAAAGAATCCTCCAGTGGAGCCCACCTTTTAGTTAATTTTTAAGATTTAAAGAAATTGTTTTACAGAAGATTGATTTGAACACCATGCAACAAACACCAAGGGTAGGTTAAAGGAGAGGCACCATACAAGTCATTGGAACAGGTCTTGAAAGAGCAAGAAAGGAATAATGTCATGAAATGCTGAAACAATAACCCAAACTTAGAACATAACGGGAAACAAACCAATCAGACTCTTAAGAATATACTTACAGGAATCTCAAAAACTCAAAAGAAACTTACAAAAACATTGGAGCGTCTCAAAAGATGATAGAATACTGAACCAAGAATAGGTGACCCCCTACCATAACATAGAGGAGAGCCAGGATTATCAGCAACTTACTCGAACACTGTCACTTTTAAGAACACAGGGACCAACCAGAATCATGGCACTGTCACTTTCAAGTGCACAGGGATCAACCAGAATCATGGCACAATAGAAAAGACTTCTAAAGACACAAACCCTACAAGGCATGCAAGACTGGAATAAACAAAACAGATTTTCCACACCAATGGGGACCCAGACCATTACCTCCAGAAGACCATACAAAATCAAATTGGTCTTATGCGTAATAACATGCTCCTGTGGACTACAATATGCGGAGAGTACGACTTGCCAAATGTAGAAGAGAATAGTGGAACACATCAGGGCACATCAGAGTAGCCACTAATGAAGATCGTAGTTATGCAAAAGCCAAACATATGAAAGCTAAACAGTTACTAGTATCAAATGAGGTAAGATGCCATGGCTCAAAGTGAACAAACATCCCAGAGGAAGGAATAGAGGCTGAATCCTAGGACAACTGGAATCAACGTTTATATTATTAAAACTCAGAAGCTGATGGCCCACAGGAAAGAAAAATGATGAAGAGCTGTTTGTACACCTTGAATTACTCCAACAATAATTTGTTAATAAAATTACACCTCTGGAAAAGCGCAGCTCATGGACTACATATGCAATAATATTGTTGGTTGTCACTATAACTACACAGCGGTTACCACTTTTACTGGTTTTACTAATAACTTTGGTGCCGTTTGATGAATCTTCACAAAATCTTCCGAAAGAAGGTTCAACCACCACAGCTTCTTCTAGGAAAGTTTTGGGGCAATCCGTCAACGAGGGGCTGAGAAAATGGAGGGGTGCCAAAACCTTTTTCCACATGCAATTTCCATAAAGAATTTTAGACAACAACACAGAAAAATGGCTGAACAGAATTACAACATATTTGTCAGAAGGCTAGTTCTTTAACCAGAAGGGTTGCTTTTTTGTGATTTGTTGTAAATCTGTTCCAGTAAAATGTATGTTAAAAAAAGAGATATCTGGACTGTTGGTCCTGTGGGACTGCAAATCAAAAAATAGAGCCATCTGAATTTTGCAAGGGTTTTATTTCCCATCAGTATTTTGGAATCTTATTAGCTGGCTGCAACATGTTCCAGATACAATTGCAGGAGATGGGGCTCAGTTTTAGAAACAGTACAAGGGGGCATGGTGGGGGGTACCCTAACCTCTTGGCCTTTGTGGGGGGGGGGTTCCCGCAGAGATCTTTCTCCAATGGGCCCCCATTTTTTTTTTTTGGCAAGGTGGTCCCGCAGTACTTCCACATGAGTTTTGGCAGCTCTTGTGGGACACTTGCAGAAACCGGTGATGCCTCTTGTGGTCCCACAGGATTCACAAGGGGGCTCTGTGTAGTAGTCTTCATAGAGAGCCCACTCCTTTCAGACACCCAAGCCTCTTTAGGCAGCCAAGCCGCTACTATGCACTCCTGATTCCTTTTACAGGCGTCTTCTCAGAATGTCAATTACCTTCAGACAGCCAAGCTCCATTAGGATGCCATGCTCCTATTACTCACATCCTTCACTTTGTACAGAAGTCTTTACAGAGACAGTGCACTCCCTCCAGACACCCACACCCTAATACGTGGCCTAGCTCTTACTATGCAAACTCTTCACCTTGTACAAAAGTCTTCATGGGGAGTCCAGTACTTCTAGAGACCCAAACCCCATCAGGTGGCCATACTCCTACTATGCACAAACTATGCATTGCACAGAATTCTTCATGGATAGACTACTCCCTCCAGACACCCATGTACCATCAGGTGATCATGCCACCTGTACACACACACACACACTTCCCCTTGTACTAGAGTCATTACAGCGAGCCCATTTCCTCCAGACAGCCAAGTTCTGTTAGAAGGTCATGCTTCTACTATCCTACTATGCACACCCTTCACTTTCTACAGAAGTCTTCACAAAGAAACAACTCCCTCCAGACAACCATGCCCTTGTTAGGTGGCCATGCCTCTACCGCACACACCCTTCCCCTTGTATAGGAGTCTTCATGGAGAGTCAACTTCTGCTAGACACCCAAGACTGATTTGGCGGCTATGCTTTTACTATGCAAGGCCTTTGTCTTGTACAGACATCTTCACAGAGAGCCCTTTACTGTCAGACACTCAAGAACTGTTGGGTATTGAAGCCTTTACTACACACACCCTTCACTTTGTAAAGAAATCCTCACAGAGAGCCGAGTCCCTCCAGACACTCAAGCAACGCTAGCTGGCTATGCTCCTTCTATGCACACCCTTCACCTTATACAGCAGCCTTCATGGAGAGCTCACTCCCTTTAGACACCCAAGACTCATTAGTTGACCAAGCCTACACTACGCACACGCTCTGTACCCAGAAATCCCCCGTCCCATTACCATTTGTGCTCTTCAATGCACTGGCACACTTTCTACAGGCTTCAGCCAGGATAGCACTATAGCGTGAGGGTGTCTAAGTTGCGCTCAGTATGGTTTCTGTACTATTTCAACACAATATCTGAAAGAATATTGTGATACAAATATATTGTGTCAAGAATATCGGAATATCAAAAAATATCATCAACAGGAATATCAAAGGTAATAAATATAATTGTAGAAAATATCCCTGTATGTAATATAGTTTTTAATTGTTAATTAGTCTGTCATTTATTGTGCTGTGTTTGATTTATATATTTTTCTTTTTAATTTAGGTGTGTTTAAAGTAATATCATTTTTCTTTATGAAATTGTTGAAACTTGTATTTTTAGTTGTATTAATGTACTTAAATAATTGTTTAATATTTGTTTTTAGTCACAGGATATTGGGTTTTTAGGGGATATGGGTAAGGAGATGTTTTTTTTAAATTACATTTTAAAATACGTATTAAATAAATATTTATAAAGATATTCAAATTAATAGTTCCGATTTTTAAAATGTATTTCATTGTTTTAATATTTGTAATACATTTTAATGTCATAATAATTAAAGATGTATATGAATGGTATTAAATAATTTTTTTGTTAAAAAAATAAATAGTATCAAATTAAAAATAAATAGGAGAACTTCTAATAAAATTAAGGGCCTCATTATGATGTTGGTCGGAAACCAAAGCGCTCGACTCCTTGTCGGATTCGGTTCTGACCGACTCGTGGTCGGAGGTTTGAACCGACCGATTCAGATGCTTCTGAACACCGTTCAGAAAATCTCCCATTGACTTCAATGCGAGCCTGTGTACCGACCAACAACACAGCCTCCCATTGAAAAAAGGGGTGGTTGCAGAAAACCTTGCACCCTGTGGTGGGTACCCCATGGTGCCCACCTCACTGTGCATGGTATTACAGGGGGGGTCACTTGGGTACACCCTCTACCCCAAACCGGAGGCCTCAGGATGAAGGGGGGCCTGCTTGGGGCCCTCAAAGTCAGTTTCCAACAGCCTTTTGATGTCGGACAGACTGAGTCGGAAAGGCTGTTGGAATCCGACATCGTAATCGGTCGGTCGGAAACGTGGTCCGTAGAGCTGTACGAATCGGCTCAGACCGACTCGGACTCTCTGAATGCCGGTTGGAACCGATTCAGAATGACCGTATGGTTCCCCTGCAGCGTAATTGGTCAGTCAGTATTGTTTCCGACCGGGTCTGGTAGATGGGTTCCGAGACGGTCTAGGGGATTCCGACTGTTGGTCAGCCGTTTTCTGACCAACATCGTAATCGGCCCCTAAATGTTACATTTTTTAATTTCAAATATGTATAACCATTTTTTTAAACTGTAAGATTATTTTACTATTTTGGTTTTAAAATTGTCATTTTATTTGAAAAAGTTTTTGTAGTTTTTTAAATCATAAAATGTATTTAAATATCTTTTTTTGTTATCATTGTTAATTTTGAGTTATGATTTTATTTGTTATTTTATGATTTAAACTTTGTGAATGGTAGTAAATATTTTAAAAAGTATATTAACTAGTAATAGTAATTAATTCTTTTATATTTAAATATGTATATATAGGTTTTAGTTTTGGTTAGTGTGTTTTTAGATAAAATGTTATTTAATTTTATTGTGTGTGAGTATGGAGCATTTATTGTGCATTTTTAATGTCCAATTTGTATTTTCCTATGTAAATTGTTATATTTCGAAATGGCTGTTGTAAATTTCACCCATTTAGGCCCACATTACGAGAATTTGGTGGAGCGGTGGCGCGGCGGTGCAAACTGCTGCACCACCGCTCTGCCAAAACTCGGGCTGGCCCACCAGATTACAACTTTATTTGTAGTCTGGCGGGCGGGCCGTGTGGCGGTTCCCATTGCAGTTTCCTTTAAAAGGCAGCAGTGCCTTTTAAAAAGGCACCGCAATGGGAACATCTCACAAGTTTCCTGCACAGCATGGACTCGTAAGTCCACGCCATGCAGGAACCTATGTGCATGCACACAGGGGGGCACATGTTATGCCCCCCTGTCTGCATCCACATATGTCTGAGGTACGGGGGCCCCATAAAAGCCATGGAAAAGCTTGGCAGAGAGGAAACTCCTAATATGCTGGGCAAGACCGTTGCGGTCCCGCCAAGCATATTGCGGCCTCTGACTGCCGCTCCTATGCCAGAGAATGGCGGTTCCCTGGTGGAGCTGGCAGTCCTAGTGTGGTCTGACTTCCCGAGCTGTAATCGGGCGGTCGGACCATGGGTGCGGCAGTGGCTGGATCCGCCACCACCACACCACCACGACTCTGGCGGAGACTCGTAATCTGGCCGACTCCTTGTCCTTAGTGTCCAAGACCTTCCCCCAATATGATGTAGAAATAATTCAATAATCTTGATTCGATTATAGAATATAATCATAAAAGAAAAATAGATTAAAAATATGATTTAGATTAAAGTGGTAAAAGAAATGTCATCCATTTAAGGACTGATTCCGATTTTGGCAGTCATTGGACCGCCAACCCCAGGGTGGCGCAGCGGTGAGCACCGGTGATCCGACCGCCGTATTCTGAGTTTGGTGGTCAGACCGCCATTGGACCACCACCAACGCCTGAGATCTGTTATGCCTCGGCAGTGGCATGGCGGTCAGAGGCCATAATATGTTGCCGTTGCAGCTGCTGCACTGCCAAGGATATTATGAGTTTCCTAATCACCACAGTTTTAATAGCGGTGAGCCCGCCATGAAAACAGTGGTGCTAAGGAAACTAAGGTGGCCCTGCAGAGCCCCCTGGTGCCTCAGGGCTATGGGGATGCATGCAGGGGGGCACATGGTGTGCCCCCCTTCTGCATGCACACCCCGTTCCTGCATGGCATGGACTTAACAGTGTCAAAAACTTTCCTCAAATTGGTTTGAATTAGAGTGGGAATAGTAAATGTCACCCCTTTAGTGTCTAACCCAGAGGTCTTCAAACTTTTTGATGCCGAGACCCCCTTGCAAACCTTTTTAGGCGTAAGGACCCCCTTCTGACAAAGTTTTCTAGAAACTGGTGCACCTCATCATTGACAACTATCGACAACCATAAATGCCTCTGTTAGACCTGGCATCTTTTGGCATGTTTTCCCTGTCTTTTTGCTTTCTGACCTCCTAGTTTTGACTCTGTTTTTGCTGGTTTAGTGTCTCTGTGCACTTTCTCACTGCTGTTCAGTGTTTAAGTGCAGGTGCTCCTATTGTAAATTGTATTATGGATTGGTGTTTCCATGATTGGCATGTTTGGCTTACTAGTAAGTCCCTAGTAAAGTGCACTGAGGGTGCCAGGGCCTGTCAATCAAATGCTGCTGGTGGGCCTGCAGAACTGATTGTGCCACTCACCCAAGCAGCCCTGAAAAGGGTTATCAGACCTGCCACTGCACTGTCTGTGCGCAGATTGTAACTGCCATGTCGACCTGGCAAGTGCACCCACTTGCCAGGACCTAATCTTCCCTTTTCTTACATGTAAGTCACCCCTCAGGTAGGCCCAAGGTACCCCTGTGGGCAGGATGCCATGTATATTAAAGGTAGGACATGTACTGGTGTGTGTGACACGTCCTGGTAGTAAATTACAGTGTGTTTCATTATTCACTATGGAAAGGCTATCTGTCCCATAGGATAGAATGGGAGTTTACTTATAAAATCTTATAAGCATATCTTCCCATTGGGACAAGATGGAGAAATGGGGTTTAGTATGCCTGAACTCAGAATATAAAAATGCATCTTTTAGTAAAGATGATTTTTATGTTCTGTGTTTGAAAATACCACTTTTAGAAAGTAGGTATATTCTTGCTTAGCCATCCTGTGTGCCTCTGCTGGGTTTGTGGATTGATTATCTGGCTTTGGAGTGACAGGGGCTGGGGATGTGCATTCTCATCAGACAGCCACTGGGGGGGCAAGGTGTTTCCTGCCTTTCCTGGATGAGTCAGGGCTGGGCTGAATAGACCTGGGCTGTATTTAGTGTAGTAGGAGGAGATTTCCTTGCACCTGAATGGGCCTGGTCTACCTTGGACAATGCTGTCTCCACCTCCTGCCAGGAAGCTGGGCCAGAGAGGATGGAACTGGTTGGGGCTGGGCACAGACACTCTCTGTCCAAAAGCACAAAGAGAAACTGAGTATAAATATTGGGGCCCAGAACTTTAGAACTCACTGGAATCAAGGAACCTGCCAAGAAGAAGAGCTGGACGAACTGCCAAGAGGAGTACTGCCCCTTTGCTGTGTTGTTACTTTGTTGGGTTGGCCTGCAGTTGCTGCTTCTGCCTTGGGGCAGTGAAAGGACTGGACTGAACCTTCTTTACCTGTTGCTGAGTATCTCCAAGGGCTTCAAGTAGAGCTTGCCTCCTGTTCTGAACTCTCAGGGACCGCAAAGACTTCTCCGACCTCTGGGTACCACTTCTGGAACCGTGGTTTCAGTTGCCACAGAGGGGGGAAAGCAGCCGACTCAGTCGCTGGCTCGATGTCCTGAAGGCACCGCCGCATCTCGCAGCGCAACCCTGGTCTCACCGACGATGACTGCCGCCGCTGAGCTGCTGCTTGCACCATGACCTGTAGGCACCGCACTCCGCACCGCCTCGCCTCACTTTGCCGCCCTGGTCTCACCGACATCGTCACTGCCCACTGACTTCGACACCTGTGACAGCACCGTGGCTTGGGGGCACCGCTCGTAAGTCTTGCTACACACCGCCCCGTCCCACACCGCAGTCCGGACCGACCGACGCCAGCTCCCCGCAACCGGCACTATCACCTGCACCGTAATCTGTCAGCACCGCAACGAGCACCGCCTTCACTCAGGACCGCATCCCTGGTGTCACGGATGCCGCTGGATGACCGTCACCGAGCCACTGCCTGAACCGCAACTTGAGGGCACCGCATGATGCACTGCTCCGCTTCACACCTCAACCGCGACGGTGGCCACGACTGGCCCGCACCAATGTCATCGGCTGCAACGAAAAAGTACTGTTTACGAGTCTGCCGACACCCCGACCGACGCAGTCAGACAGAACTGGTGGATTCTGTTGTTCTGAGCACTGCTGTAGCACCGGACTCTGCTTCTGAAATAAGCCTGACTGCTCGTGCCAAGCTACCAAGGGGGTGAGCAGGGGTTATTTCAGTAATGTGTCCCTCGTACCCTGACTAGAAAGAAGGGTCCCTACTTGGACAAAGGTGCAAACCATTGCCAACTAGAAACCCCCATTTCTAACAGCCCCCAATTACCACATCAAATAATTTTTACGGTGGGGAAATTATTTTAAACTGTTTAGCAAACCAAAGGTCAGTGAGCGTAGGGGTGTAGCCAAAGGTGTGGCTAAAAACAAAGGGCCTCATTTATGAGGAATTGGCGTGTCGCAAGTCTTCTTGCGGCGCTGCCCTAGGCCAATGTGAAAGGGCAGGAATTCACCGTATTTATTAAATACCTTGCATTCCAGTCCTTTTCCCTTGCGTTGGCGCACAAATTGCTGCCTAGCACCAACATAGGTAGCATTGTTTTTGTATGGGAAGGGGCACCTTCCTTCACCAACACAATCCAGAGGGGCGTTTTCCTCTTTCTATGTGAGCTGCAGAATGCAGCACACATGGAAAGAGGAAAACGAGGAGAAATGAAAACATTTCTCCTCCTTACGCCTCCCCTGGGGAGGCGCCCATTTTTGGATCTGCCCCAGGTTTAAGTGATTTTGTAAATATGGGGCAGCATCAAAATCCATGGGTGTTGCGTGGGAAGCCCACGCAAAGCCCATGGAACACCTTTTTGACGCAGGTCAAAGGCAATAACTTGCGCTGCTATGTCTTACTCCATATCTATGAGGCCATGCAAAGCCATGCATGGTGACTTTGTACTGCCTCATAGGTATGGTTGAGACACTTGCGCCACCGGAGAATTAAAAAAATGAAGCTCTGGAGATGCAAGCATCTCATAGATAAGCCCAAAATATTCTGTCCCATTTTTAGGTCTTTCACCATCAGGTATCTACATATAAAATAATGGGCAGCGTAAATGAAAAAAAAACGTATTGCTCAGTGGGAAATGCACTGTAGTACATTATGAAACCTCTATTAGTTAATGCACTGCAGAGGTCTGTGTGTAACCAGAGAACCACAGAATTAAATCTTGATTGGTGCAGGGGAGACTAGTGATGTGTATTTTTAGTACTACGTAGTCACAGCCTGTGACAGAAAGCACTGTGAATATGTAAGTCAATTTTTTATACTTGCATTACACACAAATAGTTTTACGATAAAATGGTGCTTCTTTAAAAATGTATATTTTAATAATACCAGAGCGTATTAAATGCAAATTTTTTTTTACATAACTGTCCCTTCAACACCTCTTTAGGGGCACTAAGCGCTGTGTAAATGCAGTTAAAATTGAAAGGAGGAACTTCCCAGCCCAGTTGTTAACTCTTTGCACTTCCACTAAAAATCAAATCTTTGTCATCACAAAGAGCCAGAACTGCTCCCAAGCATCCTTTACACTTGCAGATGAACTGATAAGGCACATTTGCCTTTCATTCAGGCAAGCAGCTGATAACGATCTAAATTAGCCGTCCCAGGACGGCTGTCTTTTTGCAGGGGCAAGTGAAGCTGGGGAATCTGCGACCCCCTTCCAGGGACTCCACGGCCCCCCTAGGGGTCGCGCCCCACATATTGAAGACCTCTGGTCTAACCCCTTTCCCAAATTGGTTAACATTGGAGTGGGGATCGTAAATGTCACCACTTTAGTGTCAAACACCTTCCTCAAATTGGTTGAGATTGCAGTGGGAACAGTAAATGTCACCCCTCTAATGTCCAACACCTTCCTGAACTAGGCTTTGATTAGAGTAGGAATAGTAAATTTCACCTCATCAGTATCCAACATATTCCCCAAATATGTTTAGACTGGAGTGGGAATAGTAAATGTCACTCCTATAGTGTCCAGCACCTTCCCCAAATTGGTTTAGATTGAAGTGGGAAAAATAAATGTCCACCTTTTAGTGTCCAACACCTTTCCAAAATTGGTTTGGATTGGAATAGGAATAGTACATGTTACCCCTTTAGTGCCCAACACCTTCCACAAATTGGTTTAGATTGGAGTGGGAATGGTAAATATCAACCCTTTAGTGTCCATCGTCTTCCCTAAATTGGTTTAGATGGAGTGGAAATAGTAAATGTCACCCCTTTAGAGTCCAACCCTCCCCCCCAATATGGTTAGATTAGAGTAGGAATAGTAAATTTAATCTCTTTAGTGTCTAACAATTTTTAAAGGATTTATATTGGAGTGTTTAGATTTTTATTCTGAAATAGTTTATTTCTCTTTTATTTGTACTTAGTAGAAATAATTTTTGTTATTTTAGTAGTATTGTTGGTAATTAGAAATATAATAAAAAAATAGTTTGTTGTAGCTTTGTAACCAATAATATTATTAATTACATTCTTTTGTATAATAAAGACATGACACATTTTTCTAATTTTATTTATGTTTCTCCAAAGTTCAATTATTGTTTATTGCTACATTTTTAATCAGATATACTTCAAGTTAAAAATAATTATTTATATAAGGTTAAGTAAATACATTTGTTATTTTTTTATTAACAAAAAAACATGTAAATTATATTTCATTACTATTGTATAATTTCAACTTTTATTTTCTGTTGTTTAACAGATCTTTAACATTTCTTAAATTATTTTATATACATTTTCCCATCATAATTTTAACATACATTTTTTCAATATATATTAAATAATTGTATATATTTCATACTATTATTTAATTTATTCTTCATAATATTATTCCATGTTTAATTTTTTTAATCTTTTTATACATTTATTAAACATTTTTGCAATATTTGCCATTCTTTTCAATGGGGAGATAGTCTTTTTAGTTTCACTTAGTGGCCCTTATTTTATGCCTACCTTTTATTTTGTAAATTATTTGTGTTATTTTTAGTTTATTTTCCCGAACCAGGTTGCGGTAAGGTGCTGCTGTTCGTCAGGTGAGGTAAGTTCTTTTTAGAGGATTGTTTTGAGGGTAGCGGGTATACGGGGGAGATCTATAAGTTCTAGTGTTTTTTTTTTTATATTTAGAGTTACTTTGTTTTCACTAGTTTGTCCTTTTCACTTTTCGTACACTATTTTAGTAATGTATTGCTATGTTATGTTAAATTGTGTTATGTTAGTTATATGGTGATGATTAATTGTTATGTACATGTATTTTTAGAAATGTAATGTGTTTTGCGGGTGGGTTTTTTCATTTACTTTACAGGTTTCATCTACAAGCATCTATTATGGGAATTTGGAGTTTTTGGTAGATAATAAACCAACGTTTTTTACTTTGCTTTCCTCTTTTTCGGGTTTCCTGGAGTGTTTCCTTTTTTTAGGCACTTTTTTAGGTTTTTTTAATGGTTCCTAGATACTTTGGATTGCTTTGAGGTATTTCTATTGAATTTGTTTTATTTTTGAATTTTTGGGGGGCTTTTTGGAGAATATGTTTCCCATTTTTGATGGATTTCTATTTTTTATTAAGTAGATACAGAGAAAGATCTGCAGCTACAAAACAGTATGTTTTATGTATTTCTTTTGGATGGGAAATGTGATAATATATTGTTTGTGTAAACATTATATGAGTTTATATGGAATTGTTTGGCTTATGTGTTGTAATCATTTTATGTGACAAATAGAGTCTGTTTTGAACTTTCTTGGTTGGTGATGGTTACATTTGTTTTTAAATAATTTATATATAATTTTATTATATCAGTCTTCATTACCATTGTTATTTAAGTTAATGTTTGGATTGATGTATTAAAATAATATTTATTATTTCAAATAAAAAATATTTGGTGCATTGGTTTAGAATGTGTCACAGTATTTAAGGGGTTTGGTAGGTTACTATTTATTTTATAATATGCTTTTGGCTATGATTTCAACATAATCTACTCCTTTACTATTTATGAAGAGTTTTACTTTAAATTGTAACAACTCATACATTCTTTTGTTTTTTTGGATACTTTTTGGGCCAATTTAGCTAACAGATTGGTCCATTCAAAGTTCTTGGTAACTTTGCTCTTTTTGTAATGCTTCTATTAATTTGTAGAGTTTTGGTTGGGTTCTGCCTAGTGTGGACTGGAAGGTGTTGTGCCATTCTTCCACTGCTTTGTTTGTTTTGGCTTCCTGTGTCAAGGTGCTGTCATAGGCATTTAAACATGGTATTTGGAATTTGGATGGGTTCTGTGTCTGTCTGTAGCGATGCAGTCTTTCAGCCCAAGTGACTTTGAAAAAGTCCATTAGGGGATTAACATTGTCTTCATTTTGTTGGTAGAAAGGGCTTTCTATTAGTAAATTGTAGTTGTTGGTTACCTCTGTGACAGGGACATAGGCTAGTGCTATCATTTTTTTAATTTAAAAAACAAATTTGTAGAATTTTCTACACTTTGGCCCTCATTACGATGTTGGGCGGACCGGAAATGACAGGCCATTGCTGGCAGTCTTCCCGGCATCCAGGCCATCGGTCCGACCGCCATATTACAATACCGGTGGTCAGAGCGATAATGTCGAGGGGGAAAGACCGCCACTTCTGACAGCCTCGTGTAACCCATCGGGCGGTGGTCATACTCTAATCCCTACAATGGATACGGTGCCTGTGCAGGCACCATTGTAGGGATTAGGATGTCCCTTTCCGACTGCCTTTTCAAGGCGGTCCAACTGCCATGAAAAGGCAGATGGAAATAGACTTTGGGGGCCCCAAGCAGTGCCCCCATCCCATGTGGGCCAAGGCTAAAGGGCCAGGGGGGCACATGTGGTGCCCCACCACACATCCATGCACTTTGTGCCAGGTACTGAATTGTGCCTGGCACAAGGTGCATGGATTGTTGAAAAGTGCCGTTTTCTATGGAGGCTTGTGCTGCAGTCCTTTTTCAGGCCACAGCAGAAGTCGCAGTAGAAAAAGGCATTTTATGACTGCTTGCACAGCGGTCGTATCCTTATAGGGTGGATGGGACCGCCGACACATTGTCAAACGGTCACCTGCCCCAACCGCTATTATAATCAGGCCCTGAGTGCAGATTTTTGAAGCATCTCTAAATACATAGATTGAAATGATAGTAGCAGCCTTGTATGGCTGTGTGTGGGTACATTTTTAGAACTATTTGAATCATGGCTTGCTCAAAGTCTATGGTTATTTTTTGAGAGTAGTAATTATTTGTTTTATATTTTATATTGTTTAATAGGTCGTGGTAAGTGCTCCTTTGTTTATTTGGTTGTAGAGCATATATAAAAGGAATATTTCAGTTTTAATATTCACCATGTATGGTGTATATCTGAGTGATTTGTTTGGGACACATTTTGAACGTACCATCCATTATCCATGTTTGACATTGGGTAAGGTTTGCCAAGTTTTCTGCTTTAGAGAATATTACCATGTATTTCTCATTATTTAGGTTGCCTTGTAAATGGAAAGATTCATCATTATGTGTAATAGTTAAATAGTCAGGTATGTGTATATCTTGGTATCTTCTATGGTCAGGCGGGTATCACTGGTGGCATTCTTAATCTGTGCAATTAAACGTTTTAAAGTGGGGATAGGTGGTAGTTGCCCTGTTATGTGTTGGGGACATTAAGTAGTATATCTTTTTAGTTGTGAGTTCCTGGAAGCTAGTGCCTGTCTCTCTTATATCCTGCAATCTCTCCATTACTTCTATTTCTGTCACATTTGGAAGGTGGTTGTGCTCTCTGCCATGAATTGCAACAACATCTTTTGTGGTTGCTCTCCCGTGGCATGTATTAGAATAATATTTAGTACATTTCGAATCTATATTTTCTGATGATGAACTTTCCTGGCTATAGGTGTATGTAGCCCATGTGATTTAATAACTGCTTTCCTTTTTATGTGAAGTGATATATATTTTGCAGCTTCTGCCATTGTATCTGAAAGTAGTGTAATTGTATCAATTTATATAATACTTTTAAATTTGTGCATTTGTTATTTACATGTAAAAAATATGCAACTGCTACAATTTTGTATACTTGCATGTGTGTTCTGTTTAGATGTTTCACACGGTTTTGCAGGTTTTCTGTTGGGGTGTTCTAATGAGGTGCAGGTGCTTTCTATTCTGTTGGTGGATAAAAAATGCAAGTTTAATTTTAAATGTTAATTTGTTGGTAGTCTTTAGAGTTTGAGGTCATTAGGTTTCTTTTTGCTTGATATTTGGCTCAGTTTATAGTTTTTATTAATTTATATATACTTATTTTCTCATATCTTTTTGCTGGTTTGGGATAGTTGTCATTTTCTGGCAGCTTATTGGTATTTCATGTTGTCGTTTTTTGTTTTAGGAAGTCTATGTAAAGAGATAGAAGTTGGGGAAGGTTTTAATATTTAGTTGCTATCTAACATTTGTAAATTTAATAACATTTGCATTTTAGTTTAAATATAAGTTTTACTTACTGGGTTAGGTAGTTGTTTAGATGTATATATTTCTTCTTTAATAGTCTGGTGAGAAAATCTGGCAGAGTTTCCTCATCCTGCAGCATTTTTTGTTTTTGAAGTACTTAGGGGGTCATTACGATGTCGTAACGTTCGCCACCGCCGACCCGGCGGTGGCGACCGTTACGCCATCGTAACGAGTAATACCCCCCACCACATTATAATGGCGGGGGTATCGCGGCGGACGCAAAGTGCGTCTGCAGCTTTTCTGCCGGTCGGCAATCATTCCGATTGGCAGGCACCGCGCGGTGCCTGCCATGTTGTGCATGGAAATGCACAACATGTCAATTTGACATTGCGGCGGGTGATGCTGTAAGCAGCACCCGCCGCAATGTTAGACTGCGGAATGCGACCACCAGGGTGGTGGTCGCATCCTAATCAGGAGTGCGGGACCGCCGCATGGCAGGTGGCCGGTCCTGTTACCACTGGGATAGCGGGCGGACTAAAGTCTGCCCGCCATCCTAATGACCCCCTTAGTTGTTTAAATTATTATGCCTTTTATGATGTTGATTTAATTGTTTTTGGTTGTGTTGGTTAAAGTTGCTTATAGTTTTATTTTATTGGTTGGTTTGGTTTTAGTTTGAATTTCTTTATCAGTTGAGTCCTTCAATGGTAAATGCTAAATAAGGTATTTTTTTTGATGTATGATATAAAGTTTGATAGTTTTGATTATATATATATGAGTGATAGCAGTATATATGTATATAAGTATATATATATTTATTAATATTTTGGTTGGGGTTCAAATGTTTGCAGTTATTGCAATTTTTTGGGGGCAGTTGTATTGTTAATATTTTAATTATGTAAGTTATTAGGGTGTATGATAAACATTTTGTTGATGTCATATATTTCTTTTTAATTTAAATATGTGAATGAAATGTTTTGGGCTTATTTGAAGTAATTGTTTTATGTAAAAGTTTTTTCAAATATAATATTTTAGTCGATTTTGGGTGAGTCGATATTTTTTACATATATGTTTATTTAAAGGTAAAAATATCTTTGTTTTCAATATTGGTAAAAATCAATATCTTTAACAACGATGTTTGTGTTCTCAATATTTGTGGTTTCATTAGTTAAGTATAGGAAGTCAATATTTTTATTATCGATATTTAGTTTCTGATATTTTTGAGTTTCAGTATATTGTATGCATTGAAATTTCCTCACATAATCTATTCTTTAAGGCTTTTT
This sequence comes from Calotriton arnoldi, assembly GCA_963921515.1. Classification (NCBI taxonomy): domain Eukaryota; kingdom Metazoa; phylum Chordata; class Amphibia; order Caudata; family Salamandridae; genus Calotriton; species Calotriton arnoldi. The sequence continues at coordinate 91,102 of CAWUFW010018095.1, forward strand.
CCTCTGTGTATGTGGACTGTAGAATGCAGCGCACATCCAAAGAGGAAAAAACTAAACAAAATAATAAATTTGTGCTTGTTATGCCAGCCTCAGGGAGGTTCATGGTTTCGGTGAAAATTGATGTCTGCAAGTGTTTTCAGGGATGGGGTGCATCAAAATCTATGGGTAGATGGAAATGAACATCCATGTACCGCCCATGGAATATCCCCTGTTGCAAAGAATTGCAAGGTAGAATTGCACTGCATTGAATTTATTTTGGTTATAAAGTAACAGAAAAAGTAAGTTCTGTTAGCTCTTAAATACAAATCAAAATTTTGTGTAAGGTCTACTTTACAAAACTAACACAATCCTGAAGCAAAATCCTTAACCCTTTCGCTGCTAGGCCTTTCCCCCCCCTGTGCTAAGCCTTTTTTTGGCTATTTGGGGTAGTTCGCGCTTAGGCCCCTGTAACTTTTTGACCACATAAGGTATCCATGCCAAATTTGCGTCCTTTTTTTCTAACATCATGGGGATTCTAAAGGTACCCAGGGTTTGTGGATTCCCCTGGAGGGGACCCAGAAATTAGCCAAAATACAGGTCAATTTTGTTTTTTGTTATAAAAATGGGAAAAAAGGGCTACAGATGAAAGCATCTGGTTTTTTCCCTGCAAATGGTATCAAAAAATGGGTTGTTGTGCTGAAATCACCATCTTTCCAGATTTCAGGGACAAGCAGACTTTTGTCCGAAAACCAACATTTTTTACACAGTTTTGACATTTTTCTGGGACATAGCCTATTTTTGATATTTTTTGTGCTTTCAACCTCTTTCCAGTGAATGGTAGAAATGGGTATGAAAGCAATAATGGATCCTGAAAAGCTATACATTTTAGAAACGTAGACAAAATTTTGAATTCAGCAAGGGGTCATTTGTGTAGATCCTTCAAGGTTTCTTTATAGAAACTAACCGTTGAATATAGGAAAAATTGAAAATTAGTTGAAAAAAACAGCCATTTGTGCCAACGTTTTCACCTGTAACTTCTTCTAATTGTGACAGCTGTTTGAAAGCAATATACCGTTACATTTGATAGACCTTTCTGGTTGTGGGGATATATAGGACTTGTAGGTTCACCAAGAACCTGACGAACCCAGAGCCAATAACTGAGCAGCGTCTTGCAATGGTTTTTCATTATGTTCCGGGTATATAGCAATTAATTTGGGAAAAAATATACATGGAAAAATCGGTATGAAAGACACCTATGTATTTCTGAAATTGGAACAAAATATAGAGTTTATAAACAGTAGATATTTGCACATTTCCGAAATTGTGAGTATCCATACTAGCATGAGACTTATAGGTCATTTTTCAAAATGACTTCTTTTTTACACATTGTCTTTCATTTGGAAGGCAGAAATGCATCGAAAGTCAATAGGTAATAACAGTTTCTCTACAATTCTGTGTTACCCTAAGTCTCCCGATAAAAATGGTACCTCACTTGTGTGGGTAGGCCTAGTGCCTGCGACAGGAAACAGTCCAAAACGCAACGTGGACACACTTTTTTTTTACAGTGAAAACTGACTCTTTTTTTGCAAAGTGCCTAGCTGTAGATTTTCAACCCTAGCTCTGCCAGCACCTAGGGAAACCTAGCAAACCTATACATTTTTGAAAAGTAGACACCCAGGGGAATTCAGGATGGGGTGACTTGTGTGGCTCTCACCAGGTTCTGTTACCCAGAATCCCTTGCAAACCTCAAAATTTGTCCAAAAAAACACATTTTCCTAACATTTCTGTAGTGGAAAGTTCTGGAATCTGCGTGGATCTACAAAATTCCACCCACCCCGCGTTCCCCAAAGTCTTCCGAGAAAAATGGTACCTCACTTGTGTGGGTAGGCCTAGTGCCCGCAACAGGAAATGGCCCAAAACGCAACATGGACACACCACATTTTCACAATGAAAAATGACCCTTTTTTTGCAAAGTGCCTAGCTGTAGATTTTGAACCCTAGCTCTGCCGGCACCTATGGAAACCTAGAAAACCTATACATTTTTTAAAACTAGACACCCAGGGGAATCCAGGATGGGGTGTCTTGACTGGGTCTCACCAGGTTCTGTTACCCAGAATCCCTTGCAAACCTCAAAATCTGTCCAAAAAACACATTTTCCTAACATTTCTGTGGTGGAAAGTTCTGGAATCTGTGTGGATCCACAAAATTCCACCCACCCCGCGTTCCCCAAAGTCTCCGAGAAAAATGGTACCTAACTTGTGTGGGTAGGCCTAGTGCCCGCGACAGGAAACGGCCCAAAACGCAACGTGGACACACCACATTTTCACAGTGAAAACTGACCCTTTTTTTGCAAAGTGCCTAGCTGTAGATTTTGAACCCTAGCTCTGCCGGCACCTAGGGAAACCTAGCAAACCTATACATTTTTGAAAACTAGACACCCGGAGGATTCCAAGGAGGTATAGCTTGCATGGATCCCCCAAAGTTTTCTTACCCAGAATCCCCTGCAAACCTCAAATTTAGCTGAAAGAAATCACTTTTTCTACACATTTTTGTGTGGGAAAGTTGTGGCATCACCGGGCTGACACAAATTTCCTACCTCCCAGCGTTCCCCCAGTTGTCCCAATAAAAATGGTGCCTCACTCCGTGTGGGAGGCCGAAGTACCCGCAACAGGCAAGGGCCCAAAACGTATAGAGGCAACATCAAAATTGCCTATCACAAAACAACCTGGTTTTTCAAGGGGGGACACCTGGGTTTTTGGCCCCGTGCTCGGCGGCCAGCGAGGGAAGCCTACCAAACCCACACATTTCTGAAAACTAGACACCCGGGGGATTCCAGGGAGGTATAGTTTGCGTTTATCCCCCAACGTTTTCTTACCCAGAATCCCCTGCAAACCTGAAATTTAGCTGAAAAAATCCCTTTTTCCACACATTTTTGTTTGGGAAAGTTGTGGCATCCCCGGGCTGACACAAATTTCCTACCGCCCAGTGTTTCCCCAGGTCTCCCGATAAAAATGGTGTCTCACTCGTGTGGGAGGCCCAAGTACCCGCGACAGGCAAGGGCCCAAAACGTATTGAGGCGACATCAAAATTGCTTATCACAAAACGACCTGGTTTTGCAAGGGGGATCGCCTGGGTTTTTGGCCCCGTGCTCGGCGGCCAGCTAGGGAAACCTACCAAATCCACACATTTCTGAAAACTAGACACCCGGGGGATGCCAGGGAGGTATGGCTTGCGTGGATCCCCCAACGTCTTCTTACCCAGAATCCCCTGCAAACCTCAAATTTAGCTGAAAAAATCACCTTTTTGTGTGGGAAAGTTGTGGCATCACCGGGCTGACACAAATTTCTTACCACCCAGCGTTCCTCCAGGTCTCCTGATGAAAATGGTGCCTCACTCGTGTGGGAGGCCCAAGTACCCGCGACATGGAAGGGCCCAAAACGTATTGAGGCGACATCAATACCCCCAGGAGGGGGCAGAGAGGCTGTAATTTTGGTGGGGGGATGGGGGCATTGGCAAGCCCGTTTTGGGCAGCCCCCACCCTAAGTAAAATTGCCCAAAAAAACCCTCGCATCTAGTGGGCTTTCTGCGCCCCCGGGGGGGCAGAAAGACTGTATTTTTTTGGGGGGGGGTATTGACATGCCCATTTTGGGCAGCCCCCACCCTAATTTAAATTGCCCAAAATAAATCCCTGGTGTCTAGTGGGCTTTTAGCCCTCCCGGTGGGGCAGATTAGGGGCTACTGCCCCCATCTGCCCCCAGGGGGGCAGAAAGGCTGTAATTTTGGTGGGGTGGGGGTGGGGGCATTGGCATGCCCGTTTTGGTCAACCCCCACACTAAGTAAAATTGCAGAAAAAAATCCCTGGCGCTAGTGGGCTTTCTGCCCCTCCGGGGGCAGAAAGACTGTAATTTTTTTTGGGGGCTGGGGGCATTGGCATGCCCGTTTTGGGCAGCCCCCACCCTAATTTCATTTGCCTAAAAGAAATCCTTGGCGTCTAGTGGGCTTTTTGCCCCCCGGGGGGGCATATTGGGGGCTACTGCCCCCATCTGCCCCCCAGGGGGGGCAGAAAGGCTGTAATTTTGGTGAGGGGGGTGGGGGCATTGGCATGCCCGTTTTGGGCAGCCCCCTCCCTAAGTACATTTTTGAGAAACAAATCCCTGGCACTAGTGGACTTTCTGCCCCCCCCCGGGGGCAGATTGGGGGATACTGCCCCCATCTGCCCCCCAGGGGGGGCAGAAAGACTGGTATGCCCAAAACACAATGGGGGGAGCAAAGGCCCCTGCCCAAGGGGCTGCTCCCCCCTCCCTGGTGCTAGTGGGTGGATCCCTGCTTGGGGATCGCCCTCCTGGGGTGATCCCCAAGCAGGGATCCACTAGGGAAGGGTACCATTGGAAAGGGGAGCATTTGGGTTTTATTTACTCTTATAACAATAGGCATGCCTTTATTATTATGTAAAGACTGTTATAGTAGGATATTATGATACACAGACATAAAGAGCCTCACATGACAAACAAAATTACATGTTTCTATTTTTAATGTTTTAACATTTTCCAGTATTTTTAATGTTTTTGTTGGATTCAATTTTGATAACAAAAATAGGGCAGGTGAACCTGAAGAGTAAAAACAGCAACAAACTAATTATTTTTGGAACATTATTGACCAGACACTAATTTGTCCCTCACAGATGTACTTAACTCCCCAGCATACACAATCTTGTTGCACTCTATGCAGTAGGTCATCCTCTCCTGGTGTGCAGGATTTGCATCTGATTAGCCTTTCAGCACTTCAGTGGCCACTTGATCACTTGGTTCAATCGAGGGTCCTGACCTTGATGTGGCTGCCTCCTCTGCCTCCCGTTCCATCTCTGTTCTAGCAAGGCACTTGTGGTGCATGGATTGCATGGGTCTGCACATACTAGAAGTTCCATGTGAGCACTTCTTTGATGTTACTCAGGAAAACTCCTTCTTGCAGATATTGCAAATCATGATTTATTTCTCTCCTTCAAGCAGCCTTGGTGGCTCTTGGTGACTCTTATTCCTGCTCCTTTATCTCCTCCTGTTTCTCCTCACATGAAGACATAGTTGACTCATCCAAAAAAATGAAAAAAAAAACACATTTGTAAGGCACAGCATTAGCTCTGATTTCACCAAAGTGACATGAGGTTAAAAGGGTGGAAACTTCCTGTAAAATGAAGGCTGAGAGTGATATCAACCAATCACATTTTTTCATGTCTGTTTGAAAGGTTTTGCAGTACTCCTGTGGTATGTGGTCTGGTTCGGTGAAGTCCTCAGGTTTTCTATGCAGATCAAAAAACTGGCGGGAGTGTGCTTTGGTACGCTGAAATCCCTCAGAAAGTTTTTTCCCCTGTTACCCCGGCCAGCTAAGGAAATGGTGACTCGTGCTCTTATCCTGTCACGTATTGACTATGCCAATGCCTTATATATTGGCCTGCCCGGTTACCATGTAAGAAGACTGCAAACCATACAGAATGCGGCAGCTAGGGTTCTGCTCGGAATCCCAGGAAGATCAAGCATGAAGCAACATATTCAGGACCTTCATTGGCTCCCTGTGGCCCGCCGTGTTCAGTTCAAAGCCCTAACGTTGGCACATGGAGCTTTACACGGTGAGGGGCCACCCTACCTTAGGAGACGATTCACCTTCTATGTTCCACGAAGACATTTACGCTCCGCCGTTCACCGTCTGGCAGTCATCCCTCGCTTCCGCCTCATTTGGATGGGCGGCAGCTCCCTATCTTTCAAAGCGGCTGAAGCCTGGAATTCCCTCCCGTTGGAACTACGCAACATTCAAGACACTAGACTGTTCAAGAAACATCTCAAAACCCTACTTTTCAACTAAAGCCTGTTATGTTTAGCCTCCCCCGCTACCTTCGATTAGCATTCCGCGCCGGGACACTGTAGAGTATCTGTGCGCGCTATAAATGTAGTATAACATAACATAACATAACATATTTCCACAGGACCGTGTAAGGTAAAATGAAGGCAATTTTTACAAAAAATGACTTAAGGGATCCTCATAACTTGACCCAATTTGAAACCCTCTAAGCTGAAACTTAAATAAAAAGCACTCTTTCATACTAAACACAACTTTTTCTAGTTTTTACAAGTCCCACAGTACTCCCACGAGAAAAAAGTAGAATCATGGGCTGCAGCACACTACTGAAAATTCAAAAGAAAAACTGAAGATAACTTTCATGTTATACCTAACTCTCCTGATATTTTACTTTACATCAACAAAACACCAGAAATTCACTGAAAAAAACACAAAGATTAAAGGAAAGTTATAACAAGGTATGGTAATATCATCTTACTTTACGTAAAAAAAACCTAGATATTCACCGAAAAGAAAACTAAAGGTTAAAGGGACGTTATAGTTAGGTGAAAGTGTGTCATAAGGTGGCTTTTAAACTCAAATTAACTCTGAAATTCACCAGTTATTGTTCTGTCAGGTAACTATTTCTGGCACCCCCGCCATGCACAGCTTATGGTCTCATATATAACATCACTGATGACATGTTCAATGGCATCATTGTTGACATCACTGATGACATTTCAAATTACATAATTGATGACATCACCAATGCCATCAATGATGACATCATCCAATTAGTGTGACAGTTTGCTATACACTTATGACACTGAAAGGTATTTGGTAAGCTACATCTAGAGCAAATTTTGTATGCAGGAACATTCAGGAGCCATAAGGAACTGCACACTTACCCATAAGTGAAACATTTTTCTGAAACACATCAAAGCGGATTTCGTTGTGTTTTTCAGCACTGACAGAATCGAAAATATTGTCTGAGGTGGTGATTGAGAAAAGAAGCCCCTGTATTCTGGAATCCTACCTCATTTTGAATCCTAGACTCCAAATATTTAATTTAAACGGATTGAATAAGGGCAAAGAACTAGCTTTGCACAATGGCTTAGATTATTAATGTTTTTCTGTATTCGGTCATCTTCAGTGAATAATATGATTACAATTGACATTTGCCATTTACTCATACTTGACACCAGTATCCAATGTCCATAGTACCTTTTGCTAATCTTTAAATGCTATGTCCTAGCTCTCAGTGGCCAATTAAGTGTGTTCCACATTCCCTTGCTATTTTTCTGATTCTGAGCCACTTCTCTGTGACCTCCCCCTTCTGACGTATTTGCCCACTTGGGCGCCACCCTGTATTGGTATCACTTTGTCAATTATTGGGTATATTTTATTATTATTCTTCTAACAGCACCATCTGGGGTGACATCATAGATATGTTTCTAAGGGGCACAGCAGAATCTTTTCTTCAACAATACATCCATCATTGTTTGGGACATTTATTAATTTATGAACACACACATCTGGACATCGAGGATCCTGTACATGCATTGTATCTTAGCTTGTTTGGGCTTGTAGAGCTTTGTTAGCATACTAGCAGGGCACATCTTCACCTTACATATAGTGATGCAAAGTCATCCTATATGCCCTGTGCACTGCCATTTTTTTGCTGATTGGTACTGGTGGTAACTGACTCTGACTGTCCCTGGGCTCTGTCTAACCAGGCCCAGGGACAGTGCTACGTTGAAAACACAAGTAAGAACGCATACATGAATTAGGGTAAACTATGTGTTAGGGTACACCTATAATTCGCCTGACTGACCCTATAAGTCCTTAGTAGATAATAGGGCAAGAGGAATTAAAACTACCTTCAATTCCCTAGTATATAATAGGGCATAGAACTTTAGAGCCCAGCAGCCTTTGTTGTACTTGCATGTGTGCACTACTGAGTGCCTGGGGTCATTTTAAAAGCATTCCTGCTCTTCAGCACTGCCTTTAAATGTAAAATGTACCAAACTAAACTTTGGTGGTAGGAGCATTTAAAAAGTGATAATCTACAGTATTGTTACACATTAGGTACCCCCAGGGTTACCCCTAGGTGTCTCCGGGGTGGGGGGTCATGTAATTATAAGCAGGACCCTTATAAAATATGTTTTTTATGCCCTGGAGATAGAGAAATTGTGCATTTCACTTCCCCCATTGTAGAGAAGTTCCTTTGAAAATCGACTTTGGTGCTATGAGCACTGTCGGGTGAGGATCCACATTATATTTACTTATTCAGGAACCCCAAAGTCTCCCCTAGATTTCCCAGGGGTCAGGGGTCATGAAACTATAAGCAGGGCCTTTAGAAAAGATGTTTTGCATGCCCTGGTGATGGAGATATTGCACATTTTATGTTCCCCATTGTAGACCTAGCTACATAGGTTAACATTGCAGTAGTTTATAGATGCATAAATATTGCTAAGAATAAAATGCAAATATCGTTAATAGACTTAGGAGAATGGTATTGATACATTCAACAATATGCCATTGATGAATTTATCCTAAATTGTACAGAAAATAAGTCATAAATCTTTCTGGCCTGTAAGCCAAAATTCAGCCTTCCTGCAGGTTTCCCTGATTGGTCAGAGTTAACAGGATTGGCAAGGCTGATTTGATAAAGTGATACGTGGCTCACCGGGGGAGAGGCAGTCTGATGGAGAGGGTTCTGCTACACAGGAATGGCAGAGCAGGAGGGAGGGGTCATAAAGCAAGAAGCTACAAAGGAGGAACAGTACAGGCAGGGAATGCCAGGTATGCCTAACCCCATCCACTCTGACCCAGCCAGTGAGCAGGCTTAAGGAATGAATCTACAGCTGTTAAGGGGAGAACAGCTATGTAAATGAGCCACAATGGAGGTTGGTATAGCTAGTTCTAGCTCCTCTGCTGAGATTTCAGTCATCATTAATTTTGAAGGAATTGTGCTTTCTGGTACAAGAATATGCCACACTTCGGAGGAAGTTGTCATGCTCTGGGGTGTTGCCTTGCACTTAATTGGACACAAGTGCTCTCCTGCTCAACCCCAGAGAGCACTGAATAAATATGTGAGAGGTGCAGAGCCTCTCAGATCTGCTGCTTCAAACTAAGAGAAGAAGGATTGCCATGCTGGAAACTTGATTTGCACCACCAGGCCCTACATTCTGACTGACTATGCCTGCTGCACTATCGAGAACTATAGCCCTGTGGATGTACCTTGCTTCTAAAGGATTAAAGAGTAGACTCCCTGCAAGCTACAGGTTAACAGAGCTCACCTGCATCATCACCACCAAGAGTCCCCTGCATGGAGTGTGTCCAGTGAACTTTTAAGGGTTTTGTCCAAGTGCACTGTGGGAATTGTGGTCCCAACCTTTCAAGGACCATCTATGAGCTTCCAGACGCTTGGATTATGTTTTGGACCCTTTGGACACACAAGAGGAACTTCAGAGAAAAGTTTCAGAAGTTTGGAGCAACTTTGGAAAAAAGATCCATAAGGTGACCAATTCAACCACGAGGACCAAGCCGGCTACCTTCAACCGCGATCTGACCCAGATTCCAGGCTCGTCCTGCTGAAGATCTCCGAGGGTCTGACTTCCAGAGTTTGACCGGGAGCTCCCTGAAAGTCAAGCCGGCGAACCCTCACTGAATCTGGATTGGTGAAGAGCAGAGAGGGCCCTTAGAAGGAAAAGCTCCAGAAAAGTTTCTAAGTGCACAGGTAAAATTTTGACCGGGGCCTCCCGCTTAGTGTATCCAACAGGTCTCCATCGAGGCCTGAAACCTTGACTTTGTCTGGTGAAGTGCAACCAGATGTCCCATAGTGGCGATATAGGTTTCTAAGTGCTGGAAAGCTTTTAAACTTTAAAAATTCCTTTCTCTGGTTCCCTACATTGGATTTTTGCTGTGTTGGTGTCATTTTATAGATAAAAACATTTCCAATTTGTATAAATTGGTGAGGGATTTTTATTGTGTGCTGTGTCTTAATTATTTACTGCAGTGGTGTTTTCAAATGCTTTACATACCTGCCTTCTGAATTAAGCCTGACTGCTCACAGCAAGCTACCAAAGTTTGAGCATGGGAATAATTTATTGAGGCCTATACTGGACCCTAGACAGTGTTGGTGACCTTATTGCCAGTGGAAGATGCATATTTACCACTACTAATAACCCACTTTCCAACATATGGCATTTATGCTTTTCATTATGGATCATGTGGCCACTTTACATTACATACTGTGGATTGCTTCATAACTTACCTATTAAAATATGCCCTCCGGTACTGACCATGCCTGCTTGGGAATTATACAGTGTCAACTATTACCCTGGTGTCACTTTGTTCTTAATCTACTCTGTTCACCTACATTCATATTACAGGGTAGGGCACAGGACCAGATAGTTGTATAATGGTGCCTGAACCACTGCAGCACATAGATTGCATTCTAACTAATAATTCACCTTGGGGTGTTCATTAGCTTGTGGACACATATGGCTGTACCTCTACCATTGCAGCACAAAAATTGTATCTTGGTTCTTGCCGTCCAGCAGAAGTGTGCTCATGCACAAATGGAGCCCCTTAATATACACTACACTCGCATTGAATTATTGTGTTACCCTATATGTTCAGTTGACCATTATCTTGGGTGTGTTATCTGACATGGTCCATTTACATACTACTTGAAAGCTCTCTAATTTGCCTCTCCACTAGCACCACACAGATAATAGTATTCTAAAAAGCACAATAGGCGATATTTAGACTGCAATATAAAGTGGATCATGGATTTGGATTAATTTCACGGGAGCCCAAATATGATTTGGTAATTATGTGAAAGTTCAAGATGATATAATTATTTATTAATCATTATTACAATGCTATTATTAATCTTGATATGAGGATTGTGAAATTATGCCTATAATCACCAACTATTTTTTCCATGTGTAATTGACACCTTTCAATGAAGAAAGGCTTCGTTCTAAGCCAAAATGCATTGTGGTGTTCCACCTGAATAAAGCAAACACAAGGAGATGATGGACGGAGCGCTCATCTCCTTGTGTTTGCTTTGTTTGCCCTAAGTTGGTAGGGTATGCCCAGACCTGGGTCCCTTGATCACTTTGCCACTGGATTCAAGCTAGCCTGGCTGATGAAGGGTGTTACCCAGAAACCAGTCCCAGGATGCTTGTTTCCGGTTCAGGGAAGACCTGGCTTGGCAGTTCGGGCTGGACTGTTCCCATGATGCACAGGGTCAAGACTGATTTGCATATAGCTGGGTCTGAACTGAGGTGGCGAAGTGAGCTAAAGAATGAAGATGGATTCAACCCTGATCTGTGACTGGGGTTGAGTGTCTGAAAAATGTCAGCGCTCCGTCCATCATCTCCTTGTGTTTGCTTTGTTCCACCTGAATAAACCAACTTGTGTTACTGCAGCGGAGTGCCATCATTTATGTTGCTGTTGAGCAAATGAAGTAAAGGCAACGTTGCATGGAGGAATGACACAAAGAGTAGTTTCGGCAGGCCACTCTAGATGGAAAATGTGTAATGGGAATTGATTTCATTCTTTTACAGCCAGACCATGGTCTGTGGTATCAGATGGTATGGCTACTGATGGTTTGCTGTTGAGGAACATCTGGTGGGTTTCAGAAGTGCAACCATTCTCTTTTGTGGTGCAGGTAATCCAGACTATCGCTAAAGCAGTTTTATCTGTAGTTCTAGTTATGTGGGACTACCATGGGACCAACCATGCTAGACATCTACTATAAAACTGGTTGTTTGGTTCTTAGATCATGTATTGCCTCCTAGTTCTTGTCTGACCGACTTGATAGCCTTAAGTATAGACATCTGAAAGCAAGGTCAATTATATTCAAGTTTGATGAAATTTTCTATCATGTTTGACTTATCAGCATAGGATTCTTTCATGTCCATGAGGGTATAATAAATTCTCTGCAGAAAAGGCTAGTGGCTTCTGCCCTCCTTGAAAATTCACTCAGGTGGTTCAAGATGGATGTGATGTCATCATGGAGGTTTGATAGGCTGTGCTCAGCAACCTCTGCAGTCTTCCTTTGACTACTTAGTATATTAGACTCAAAGGACGGAATGGCATCCTAAATGGGTGGAGGTTGTTGAGAAATTGGAACTTTTATTGCAGAATTTGATATGCTTTACCTTGAGGAAATATTACTCTGATCTCCTAGGTGGACATCCTCTGCCACATCGTGCAATTGATGCAGATACGTGTCATCATTTACAATTGGCAGGGGTGCCTCAATAATGTCCTTTGTCTCCTAAGGCTATCTCGCTTCACTTCAGGAGTGGCACCATCTAAGAAAAGGAATTATATCAAACATTGTAAAGTATTATTATTAAATGGACCTATAACTTGCCATTGGATATTGAGGTTATTAATTACTTTGTTGAGGTATGACATTGCATAATGGACATGGATAACTTTTGCGTTACCACAGCCTATATGCATAGGTGAACGTACAGGTGAATTTGATGATTTGTATTATTAGATATTTGATGGTATGGGAAGGTTGTTGAATTACTCTCTAATGTTTAGTGTTCTTGTGTGGTTTCTTTTAACATATTGAATGAACAAACAATTTCATGATTTGGTATTTAAAGTACGCATGTCCCTCAGTTTTGTGGGTTGCTCCTTCATGGGTGAAAATGTGGATGTATGCTTTAACAGCATATTGAGTACAGGGAAGAAAATAAATGGGGCTATTGATGAAACATTGTGTAGTCAATTGCATTATACTTATATGAATGACTGTGACTGTTTAATACCCATTGCTTGTAGTCTTTGTGGTAATTGCTTTAAAAGGTAATGTACTGCATTGACAATCTCACATTCTCACATCCAGTGTCTTTATGTGAAATATATGTAAGTTGAAGACTTTGGCCCTCATTAAATGTGGCATCATAATTCTGATGAAACTGCTAACAGCTAGGGATCCTGCAGATCTCTTTTCTTTGTTCAGGATATTTTGGCTACCGAAAACAGACAAAATCTCTCAGTGGAAGCATAGGAGAAAATGAGACATTGCTGGGGAATTGGACCCAAAAATACTAATTCCCCTGGTAAGTTCTCATTTCTTAGAGGACCCTCAGGGTCTAACTTGTGGTCCTCACCACCAGATAGCAGTAGACCTGGAATCAATAACTTAGGGTATGATAAAAATCCAGCTCTTTTTCTGAGCCGCTAATAATGAGGGCCTAAGCAGACCTAGACTATTGTATGATGTTCAAGAACAAGCTTCAGCCTATGCCTATATACTTAAATAAATGCTAATGTTGGCTATTCCCTTTGAAATACATTTGCCACTTAGTCCAAGAATTACTGTAGATCACTTGAAGTGAAAGGCTAGTTCACACAACTTCATAGAGATAACCCATGCTTAAAATTCCAAAGTTCAACATGAGTATTTGTTGGCCATCTGAAATGTGTCTGAGATTTACACTGTGTCCTAGATGAGCACAGTAGGTGGTTGAATACTTTTACGAGTCACATTGGTAGTTGTAGCCAAGTTTGAGCTACATAGTTGTGAACATGGCAAGATATGATAGACAGACATGATTTGGTAGTTTTGTCCTTGCATGATATTTTGGAAAATGCTATGTGACTTACCATGAGTTGGTACGTCCTGTAGGTCAGTGATGTCAATGCTTTCAGTTCCCAAACTATAATGCTATAGCCACTGTTACATGCTTTTCCTGGTCATGGAGCTCCACCGGTTCCCAATGCCTACCCATAGTTAAGTTAGCCCTGTGGTTTAGGGCTAATTTCTCCTTAGCTTTTTCATTATCAGTCCTTTTGGTGGGGTCAACATAATTTACCTTGACAAAGATCCTTGGCCACAAGACTGCTTTTTTTGCAGGTAGGAGCCTGGATCTCACAAACAAATGATCTTGTTGAGATTTGTTACACTCTTCTGGCTTGTGCTTGCCTTTGCCTGGCCGCTCTCTTCTTCAGCCATAGCAGTTGCACTCAGTTTTCTGAGAATTTGCATTGTGTCACAGGCCAAAATTGCAATTTATTACAGGTGCACAAATCGATTTGTACGTTACATCATGTTTGTTGTTTTGTGTAGCTTTGTGGGTCTGTCACTGGTATTATCACATTTACTGACCCCTTCATTGCCACTTGTGATTTCTCCTAGGAAGTCTTATGGTTGATGGTTTGCATATGATTTACTAAGCAGTAAATACTAACAACTGGCAGACACATCTTGAATCTCCTAATCATTATAACAACAGATAAGTTAGAGGTAAGAAATGCTTAGTTTGCAAAGCCTTCTCAGCAAAATAAGCACAAAGTAAACCAAAATGTTTGTGTGTATATGATATATGATCACATCAAGAGGGTTTTGTAGACCCTTGGGACATTCAGTAATTTGAGCACATTCCTCACACGTACAACAGACCACTTCATACAATGAAGAGGTTTTTGGCCTTTACACATATGCAACTCATTTTAAGTAGATCTTTGCTCAGTTGTGAGATCACTGGTTCAGTGAGTGGTCCAGATGTACAAAGACCCATTTACTCCCAGAGTTCTCACAGTGATGATATATAAAAAAAGTTTAGTGAGGGGAAGTACACATCAGTGGACAATCACATAAGCTGGGGACTGTGTGAGATATTCTTCAATCACAACTTATGTTGTTTTGTTCAGTTGAAAGGCGGTGTAAAGAATACCATTTCCAACAAGGTGATAAAAGTCACCCCATTGCACACCTCTAATGGCCAGTAGAGGTCAAAATTACAGTTCCTTGCACCTTTCATGCACACAGAGAACTGTCAAATTGATCTTGACATTTGCTGGTCACAAATGGAGTGGTTTAGGGTGAGTTTGATTCGTAGCCATATCTATCTGAGCTTGTTGTTTCAAGGTATTAAATTTCCTAGCAAATGTAAAAGTGCGTCCTTCCTCATAGTCTTCCTTGTCTCTCTGGAATTTCATTTGTTTATGTAATTGTATTTCCTCCTCATGTTTTTCAATCTTCCTTTCAAGTTCTTCCTTAAACTTTTTTATTTCTCCTGTCAGTTCCAATTGTTGTAATTCCTTCTCCAGTTCTTTTAATTGCACCTGGGTGGATCCCAATGCTACCTCCATGTGTTTGGCCAATATTACAATTAGTCCCAATGAGGAGTGTAAGATGTCTTCCCCCTATTCCTGTAGCAGTTCACTGCTTGCATCTTGATGATTTGGCATTAAAGAAATTCTCAGGCCTTGTGGTGCCTCCATGTATTTTTTCAGTGTCAGCACTTCTCACCATTTGTTTATTTCTTTCCTTGATAGCTTTTCCTATAATCTTAGTTTACTTCTTACTTCAGTTACCTTCTCTGTTTACCCTTTGTCCGGTCCTTTCATTTTAATAATTGTTATTTATTTAAAGACTGTTGCAATAATTGCATTCCATTTTGCTTCTTGACTATCCATTGTTTGTATTGTAACTGTTTCACTCAATAATATTCCATTTTTGATTCAATCTCACCCATTTCCAGGAGGATGAGGTACAATTACGTAAACAAATTAAATTCCAGAGAGACAAGGAAGATTATGAGGTAGGACGCATTTTTACATTTGCTAGGAAATTTAATACCTTGAAACAGCACGAACAGGTGGCTACGAACACCTCAGGAAGTTTTTCTTCCTTAACTGAAACATATATGAGTGAAGGAGAAGGAGGCTCCAATACAACATATGCAGGAAATAAACACACTTTTTTAAACAAGATGAGGCTCGCCCTTCAACAACGACAATAGCACAAAAACAGCGGAGTCACTGCCAGCCACTTGAGGGGAAGAGGAAGAGGCTGGGGCCAGGGAAGAGACACCAAGCAAGAAGAGGAAACAGAGGAAAAACGAATAGAAAAACCAGGAGTCAAAATGAGGGGTAGCACGAAACAGAAGAAACAACAAGTGAAATGCAACAAGAACTCAATGTAATAAATCTGTCCAAGAGGGAAATTAAGGAATATGAAATTTCACTTTTAAAAATAGGACTTAACTTCTGTCCAGTGACACACATGGATCTAGCACAGACAAGAGTCCACCTGTATAAATACATCAGGACGATCAAAGTGGCAAAGGTATTTGCCGAAACTAAAACAACTACTAGTCCAATGAAAACATGATAAACCAACAGTAGATTTAACTGTGGAAGATACACCTGGTTTGCTAATTCTAATTGATCTTGAAGAAGAAAGTGGAGATCAAGAAATAGCAACGATTGATGAACAGTGTCTCCCAATAGGAGTGGGAATGAGTGGAAAGAAAACGAAATCATTTTATTATCCAAAATGACCATTTGGTAATAAGTTTGAGGTATTTCATGAAGCTGTGGTGCAAGATCTATATAAAGTGAAAAACGAAAAATATGCAAACAATTTGACACAAGAAGAAAGAGAATCATTTCAAACCTTACAACAAGATGAAACAATGGAGATAAAAGCAGCTGATATACGGAGAAACATAATAATAATGGAAAAAGAAGAGTATAGGAAAAAAGCAAACTACCAGCTGGAAAACAAGAAATATAATGAGAATCTAAAACAAAAGCCAAAACACGAAGGAATCACCTGATTCACCTCCAAGTTGCACTGCCTAATGTATCCAATGAATCAAATTCATTAATTACTCCTTATTTTATCCATTTTTCCTTTTCCATATTTCCTTTGTTCCTTTGGTTTATTCAATCCATTTTACACATTTGCTTAATCATTTCACGACTTCTCACAAACACGCAGGGACATCAAATGTTCCACATGTCACGATTTTAATAAAAACACCCAATGCATTTCGGGAATTCGACCCTTCATCAGGGGTATCTACAAAAAAATATACATTTAAACCATCAGTTCAATTGTTCACACATCATACAATTCCAACAAAAACCAACTCATTTACATTTCAAATCTGTACAATGATTGAAAGCTATAAAATTTTGCTGCATATATTTTTCCTTTATCTACGTTCGTACTTTAAAAATTTAACCTCCATTTAATCACTACTTTACCTCAACATTGCCCATCTGCCTAGTGAAACATTAACTCGACAGCCCATAAATGGGTATTGCTCTTCGAATTTTCATTTTATCTCTGTTACCAACAAATGCCAAAAACTCTTTGAATACACTTGTATCCCCACACTTATTGTACTCTTACCATGACATATGCTTTCCTAGCAAAAATATCTTGTATTCCATATCGCTTTCCATTATCCACTTGTAGTTATACTACACGGTTTATCCTTGTTGCATTTCCGCAACTTCCCCCATTATCGCTAACTGCTCGCTATCAATCACAGTCCCTTCTCTCATTTAAACCTTCTACTTCCTCTGGAATAATCTGTCACGTGCCATAATGCATTTACTAAAATGTATTTCTGAAATGGGAACAAAATATAGAGTTTAGAAACAGTAGATATTTGCACATTTCCGAAATTGGGAGTACCCATACTAGCATGAGAATTATAGGTCATTTTTCAAAATGACTTCTTTTTTACACATTGTCTTTCATTTGGAAGGCAGAAATGCATCGAAAATCAATAGATAATAACAGTTGCTCTACAATTTTGTGTTACCCTAAGTCTCCCGATATAAATGGTACCTCACTTGTGTGGGTAGGCCTAGTGCCCGCGACAGGAAACGGCCCAAAACGCAACGTGGACACACCACATTTTCACAGTGAAAAATGACCCTTTTTTTGCAAAGTGCCTAGCTATAGTTTTTGAACCCTAGCTCTGCCGGCACCTAGGGAAACCTAGCAAACCTATACATTTTTGAAAACTAGACACCCAGGGGAATCCAGGATGGGGTGACTTGACTGGCTCTCACCAGGTTCTGGTACCCAGAATCCCTTGCAAACCTAAAAAATTGTCCAAAAAAACACATTTTCCTCACTTTTCTGTGGTGGAAAGTTCTGGAATCTGCGTGGATCCACAAAATTCCACTCACCCCGCGTTCCCCAAAGTCTTCCTAGAAAAATGGTACCTCACTTGTGTGGATAGGCCTAGTGCCCGCAACGGGAAACAGCGCAAAACGCAACGTGGACACACCACATTTCACAGTGAAAAATGACCCTTTTTTTGCAAAGTGCCTAGCTGTAGTTTTTGAACCCTAGCTCTGCCGGCACCTAGGGAAACCTAGCAAACCTATACATTTTTGAAAACTAGACACCCAGGGGAATCCAGGATGGGGTGAGTTGACTGGCTCTCACCTGGTTCTGGTACCCAGAATCCCTTGCAAACCTAAATAATTGTAAAACAAAACACATTTTCCTCACTTTTCTGTGGTAGAAAGTTCTGGAATCTGCGTGGATCCACAAAATTCCACCCACCCCGCATTCCCCAAAGTCTTCCGAGAAAAATGGTACCTCACTTGTGTGGGTAGGCCTAGTGCCCACGACAGGAAACAGCGCAAAACGCAACGTGGACACACCACATTTTCACAGTGAAAAAGGACCCTTTTTTTGCAAAGTGCCTAGCTGTAGTTTTTGAATCCTGGCTCTGCCGGCACCTAGGGAAACCTAGCAAACCTATACATTTTTGAAAACTAGACACCCAGGGGAATCCAGGATGGGGTGACTTGACTGGCTCTCACCAGGTTTTTTATTTATTTATTTTTTTATTTTATTATTTTCAAAATTAGGGACATCACAAAACAAATACAACAATCAAACCGTCATATTCCCACATTACACAAATACAATATATGTATGATCAAAGGCTCATGTTCTCCCACCATATCCTCAAACAAAACTAAAAAAAAAGGGAAAAAGACAACAAATTATAAAGACAGACCATCGAACCCCCCTTATTCATTCTAAACATTTTTCATTTAGGTGCATTGGAGCAGGAGAGCTACTTCCAGCTATTCCTTCAGAGCTTCCAAGTTGGCTGCCCGCCTCCCCCCCCCCGTGATCCCTAAAGCACATCGTCCCTCTCGGTCGCAGTTACCCTTGCCAGGAGGAAGAGCCGAAGCGGCTCCCAAATGTCCTTCGGCCTTGAAACCATAGGCAGCTCCTCCACGTACATTGCCATATTATCATTACAATAGACCAAATCATTTATCCAGTGGTCCACTGTCGGTGCTCGTCTCCCACCCCAAGTAATGGCCACCCTCCGCTTTGCAATAAGCAGAGCCAAACGCACAAATCTACCCTTCACGCCTCTCACATGGGGAACACAGCTCAACAAACACACAGGCGGTGTGCATTGCAATTCAACAGCAGTCATTGCCCGTAGATCTCGTATCACAGCCTCCCAGAATTCCGCCACCTTCCCACATCCCCAAGCAAGATGCAGGAAGTCAGCACCCCCTTGTCCACATCTCACACAGCAGGTAGTCTCACGCAATCCAAATCTGTGCAAGCGTACAGGAGTGTAATACACCTGATGTATATATTTAAAATGTATAATGCGCAGGTTTCCGTTCATGGTGAGTCTGCCTGTCAATTCGCACACATATGTCCAATCTGTCTCTGATAATGGTTCGGGTAGACAGGCATTCCATCTCTCCCAGCTCCTATCAGGCTGACCCCCACATTCCTCCCTGACCATCTTATATAACCGGGAGATCAGTTTTTTATTGGTGGGGGTGGTGAGCACAAACTGGAGGGATAACATCGCCGGCGGCTCCAGTGGGTAAGTATCGTAGTGGGCCCTGACCGCTTGCCGAAGCCTGTGCATAGCAAAGCTAAACAGCAGTGATGGGTTACTGATATATTGCAAAGCGTCCGCCGTAATAAAGGATCCCTCTGGGTAAAGATCGTGCATCCGCTGAAAACCTGCCTCCTCAAGCAATCGCATCGATAGAGTTTCATGAGTCACCGACAGCGCAGCATGATGTTCTATACGCATAGCCGGTGCATACAACGGCAACTTGCACGCCAGTCGCCCCAACATCTGCCATGCAGCCACAGTCGCATCTACAGCGTTGATCTCCGCCCTCTGGGTCCTGCGTGCCTTATGAGTGATCATACTATGTAATGGTATCGGGTGGACATCCCCTTCTTCCACCGCAACATGCGGTGTGAACGCATGTGGTCTCATCCAGTAAAAGGCATACTGAGCTTGCGCACATAGATAATATATATAGAAATCCGGCGCCCCGAATCCTCCCTTGCCATAATCACTGGTAAGAACTGACCACTTTACACGGGCACTTTTGCCACCCCAAACCAGCCGAAGCAATGTACCTCGTAAAGTATCAAAAACGCTTTCGTCAGTACAAGCGGGATGTTATTAAACAGGTACAAATACTGCGGCAAAACCACCATCTTGATAAGCGCAATTCGATCCGCCAGTGACAGCGGCAGGTTCACCCACGTATTCACCCGTTGCTCTAGCCTTGCGTGCGTTCTGCCATAGTTCTCACACAGGACCTTGTCCGGGTCCCGGTGAATCCAGACTCCAAGATACTTTACAGGGTCCGCAGACCACACCAGTGGGAATTCCATTTCTGGTCGTGTTGTCGACTCCGTCAGTGGGATGATCACCGATTTATCCCAATTAACTACTAGGCCCGACAGCCGACTAAACCTCACGTATTCCCTCAGCAGTTGTGCCAAGTATCTAGAGGGTTCACGCACAAAAAGCACCATGTCGTCCGCATATAGCGAAATGGCGACTGGGCGGTAGTTAAAGTTTAGTGCTGTTTCCCTATGTCTTTGCCTGATGGCGCATGCCAACGGCTCGAGCATGATAGCAAAAATCAACGGAGACAACGGGCAGCCCTGGCGAGTGCCCCTTTGTATATCAAACGAGTCAGACGTCAACCCACCAACCCTCACCCTGGCCGATGGATCTGCATATAGCACTCTTATCCACTGCACAAATAGAGGTGGGAATCCCATGCGCTGGAGGACAAGAAACATGTACGACCACTCCACAGAGTCGAAGGCCTTGGCTGCATCCAACAGTACAGCCGCGGCTGACATGTCCGGTTCCAATATGTAGAACATTGAGAATATTGTCCGGAGATTATGAGAGGTGGACCTATCAGGTATAAAGCCCGATTGATCAGGCAGTATCAAGCTCTGCATCAGGGGTTGTAATTTCACTGACAGGATCTTGGCCAATATCTTGGCATCTATGTTTATCAATGACAGCGGCCGATAAGATTCACATTTATCTGGCGGCTTATCTTTTTTAATAGTGTAATTATCAACGCCTGCCTCAGGGAAGGAGGCAGCCTCCCAGTCTCATGAGCTTCTGCATATACCTCCAACAAATATGGGGCTAACATGTCAGCATACGCTTTATAAAACTCAGCCGTGAGGCCATCCGGTCCCGGCGCTTTACCATTGGAGAGGGCCAATATAGCGGTTTTGATATCCTTGATGTCTATAGGTAAATTTAAATATGCCCTATGGGCATCCGATAGCCAAGCACACGCCACATCCTCCAAGTACCCTTCAAACTCAGCCGTGGTTGCCTCTCCCTTTGCCGAGTACAGCTCCGCGTAGAAGTCACGAAACTGCTCAGTAATGTCGAGGGGGCGGTAATGTTCCCTCCCACCGGAATCCGTGATCTTATCTATAGGAGGCTGCTCCATGTGATTCTTAATCTTGTGGGCCAGTGTACGCCCTGGTCTCCCGCCCTCTCCATATCTACGCGCCGTATGTCTGCGACTGAGATATCGTATTTCAGTATCGGCTAGGGTGTTGTACTCTATTATTAGGTCACGTATACTTGCGAGAATGGTAGGCGATGGGGCCTCCACGTAGCTACGCTCAAGCGCCTGAAGTGCAGACTCAACCCTACGAAGTTGCTCACGGACATCCTTCAATATGCCTGCCGCAGTGCCGATGCAAACTCCCCTAATTGTGGCCTTAAAAGCCTCCCACAAGGTAGAGGCTGTGTCCACGGAACCCTTATTAAATAAAAAATATTGTTCAATTGCCTCACGCACTGTGGCCTCATACACCGGATCAAGTAGTGCCTCCGAGCGAAGTCTCCACGTGAAGGGACGGGGCACCGCCGTCGGGACCTGTATGTCCAATTGGACCGGGTTATGATCCGATAAGGTCCGCGGCAAGGTCTTAACCTCCAGCACCCATTTCGTTGCCTCCCCTCCCAATAGCCAATAATCAAGTCGCGACCAGGTATTGTGCGTTGGTGTCGCATGTGTCCCTTCCTTCACTCGGGCATTGCACACCCTCCACACATCGCACAGTCCAAATTCCACCATAGCACTCTTCACACTATGGGCCACCTTGGGAGTTCGGTGAGACAATGGATTGGATTTATCTAGCTCAGGATTCAAATATGTGTTTAAATCTCCACCCCATATAATATGTGCTTCCGGCCATGACCTCAGTTTAGCATATACCTGCAAAAAACACTCCGGGTCATCCGCTATGGGCCCGTACATATTAATAATTGTGACCAGAGAGCCACCCAGCTTCCCTTGTACCATTGCACATCGACCCCCTCGTCAATATAGGTCCGGGTAGATATAAATGAAATACCTCGCCGAATCAAAATCAGCGTGCCTCTCGCATATGAAGAGAATGATGACGCTAACTTATAGCCCGCCCATCTACTTGCAACGTTGCACTCTGTTTGCCTGGTCAGGTGCGTTTCCTGAAGCAGCGCAACATGTATATCATGCCTAGTCAGATAAGCCAATACTTGGCGTACTTTCTTGGGAGAATTAAGGCCCCGCACATTCCATGTCAGTAACCTATACCGCTCACCCATATTCGAGTCTATGCGCTCTAAACATCCAGCCGCACCTTACAAGCCACGATAAAAGGGGAGTCTCAGCACAGCAGCCGGCCAACCGACCGAAATGAGCAGCTCTCTCTCCAAGCAACATCAATTCAACACTCATACACAAAAAAAAACACACATCCCTGTTCCATCCCTCCCGCCGCCCCCCACCCACTCCAACCTCCCAATTAGGTCGAGAACTTCCCCATCCCCCCTCCCATACATTAACCCCTACATCCATACTACGCATCAAGTGGGGTACACCCGCTGGGGGAGAGGAAACGGCAGCGAACCTTCTCACCGTGGTGAGATTTGCCAGACTATAACAGTGTAGTACACCCGCGTGGCTGAGCTCAGACACGTAGTCAACAGCCTCCATGCTGCCCCTTAGGTAGTCAATATAGTGACAGGCGACCATGTAACTTAACTTATACAAATATCATTCCCAAACTGCAGCCCCCCAACCTTAGTCAACCAACTCGAGTAATGCTCACATCTCTATTGGAACTGCACCCTATTCTACAAACATACTATACTCAGAGAAAATGTCAGTGTCATCTTCCCCTAGTCTGTGTCATCTAAATTCGACGAGGCAGAGGGGCTCCCTGCCGCATCTTTTCGGTTCTTGGTCTTGCAAACGTGTTTAGAAAATTTCAAGGCTGACTTTGAGTCAGTGAAAAAGTGTGCCTGTCCCTCATGAGTAATCTTCAATTTGGCCGGGTACAGCATTGCATATTGTATCGAGGCAGTCTGCAGCATCTTCTTCGCCGGCACGAACTCTCGTCTCGCCGCCTGCACCGTCGGTGTGTAGTCCGGGAAGAAGGACAAGTTGTCACCCTTGTAGTTAATGGGAGCCTTAGACCTAGCCTCTCTCAGAACAGCATCCCTGTCTGCATAGTTCAACAGCCGCGCTATGATCGGGCGTGGAGGCGCCCCGGTCGCGGTCTAGGGCCCAGCGATCGGTGCGCTCTTTCGACTATCATTACTGTTGACAGCACCGGTCCAAACAGGTCTCGCAGCAAGCCATCGATGAAGGTCTCCATCCTAGCCATTGGGGTGGTTTCTGATAGGCCAATTATGCGGAGGTTATTGCGCCGTGATCGCGCTTCTAAATCCTCGTTTTTTGCTTTTATGACCTCTAGTACCTTCTCCATCTGAAGAAGTTGAGTCCGAGACTCCGCCTGTATGTCTTGCGTATCGGACACCCTGTTTTCCAAGACGTCTAGTCTGTGCCCGTGCTTGTCTACCTTTTGTTTTACAGCATCCAGCCCTGCCACCAGCGCATCTATTTTGCTGTCGATGGATTTCATCCCAGATCGTAGCTTGAGCAGGATTGTCCGTGTATCGTCTCCCGTCTCAGCTGCCGCCGTCGAGGGTCCCTGCGCTCCAGATGGATCCCCCATGGCTTCACTCGCCCGTGTGTTACGTTTAGTTTCAAACTGTAGTTTCGGCTGTTTAGGGTCAGATTTTCCCATGCTGATAGGAGACCAGATTTGTTGCCGAGTATGCCTTGCAAGTCACCCTCCACTGTTGTGCCTATGTCCCAGCGTGTGCCTCTGCTACGGTCGCGACCGCTCGTCTTAGGAACACTCCACTACAAGCTAGTGCTGTGATCACCGTATGAGGAATCTGGCCCAGGTCGCCACTATGCAGCAACGTGTGTATGGGACCTGCCCCAAACTACCTCCTCCGCACACCTCTGCACAGGTATCTTGTCAGTCATGCCCCAGGTATTGCCCCCTCTGTGGTTCAGGCCGTGCCAGTGTCTCAAAAGGCCTTTGCAAAGACACAGCGGGATCTCAGTCTGCACTCTACCCGTTGCTGGTGGCACCACTACTCTTTCAGGGGACGAGGCAGCCGTCAGTGTCCCCGTGTATGGCTGCCCATTCCCTGCGGAACCGCACCGTCCTCCTGGCGTGTAGCAAGGGCTGTGCACAATCTCCCCCCCCACTGCCCGGATGCACCAGCAGTGCCACGCGTACCTCAGCCCTCACATGTGGGCTTGAGCCATGCGTGCAACACAACCGGCGGCTCCGCGCCACAGGAGGCGAGTCCACGCGACCCCCCTCACCAATGAATGGAGGCAGCGCCGCCTCCCCGTATCCAGTCCAGTCAGCCCGCCTCGGCCCTCCCAGGCACCACCGTGCACGAAGCCGGGATGTCCGAGAAGCGCCCCGCAGCCTGATCTGTGCACCGGCCCAGGATGCAGCCTCCCGCCCCCACTCACCGCTCTCCGGTCTCGGTCCTCCGCAGCTCCCAGCAGGGCCCCAGTCGTTCCGCGTCGGCTGTCTGCAGGCACCGGGATTCACTCCGCCTCATTCACAGCCCGTTGTGTTCCGATCCCCACATTAACATAAGGATCTCCCGTCTTTGGGCAGATGACGTCTTCCAGGGAGCCGCTCCCCGTCTTCCTCCGCTAGGCACTCTCAAGGCGTGCGCTGTGCCCGTCTCCCTTCAGCTGCGCCGTACATTAATCTGGAGGTCCCGGGCAGTCGCCATTTTAGCTGCAGTCGGCCCGGTTCGCGACTCTCTGGTGTCGGCAGTGACTCCGCTCCCTCGGGTTCCGTAGTGTTACCAATCGGACCGTAGCATTGCAGTCTCCGTCGCACGCAGTTCTGCAGCCACGCAGGTGTTCAGGACTTGTGGTATTTGCCGGATAATAGAGTCTGGCATGCGGAGCTCCCTCAAGAGGCAGCCATTCCGCCTCGCGCCATAGCCATGCCCCCCGCTCTCACCAGGTTCTGTTACCCAGAATCCCTTGCAAACCTAAAGAATTGTCAAAAAAAACAAATTTTCCTCACTTTTCTGTGGTGGAAAGTTCTGGAATCTGCGTGATCCACAAAATTCCACCCACCCCGCGTTCCCCAAAGTCTTTCGATAAAAATGGTACCTCACTTGTGTGGGTAGGCCTAGTGCCCGCGACAGGAAACAGCGCAAAACACAACGTGGACACACCACATTTTCACAGTGAAAAATGATCCTTTTTTTGCAAAGTGCCTAGCTGTAGTTTTTGAACCCTAGCTCTGCCGGCACCTAGGGAAAACTACCAAACCCACACATTTCTGAAAATTAGACACCCGGGGGATTCCAGTGAGGTATGGCTTGCATGGATCCCCCAACGTTTTCTTACCCAGAATCCCCTGCAAACCTGAAATGTTGCTGAAAAAATAACTTTTTTCACACATTTGTGTGTGGGAAAGTTGTGGCATCACCGGGCTGACACAAATTTCCTACCACCCAGCATTCCCCCAGGTCTCCCAATAAAAATGGTGCCTCACTCTGGTGGGAGGCCCAAGTACCCATGACAGGCAAGGGCCCAAAACTTATTGAGGCGACATCAAAATTGCTTGTCACAAAACGACCTGGTTTTGCAAGGGGTGTCCCATAACTTTTTGGCCCGGGGCTCGGCGGCCACCTAGGGAACCCTACCAAACCCACACATTTCTGAAAACTAGACACCCGGGGGATTCCAGGGAGGTATGGCTTGCGTGGATCCCCCAATGTTTTCTTACCCGGAATCCCCTGCAAACCTGAAATTGTGCTTAAAAAATCACTTTTTTCACACATTTGTGTGTGGGAAAGTTGTGGCATCACCGGGCTAACACAAATTTCCTACCATCCAGCGTTCGCCCAGGTCTCCTGATAAAAATGGTGCCTCACTCGGGTGGGAGGCCCAAGTACCCGCGACAGGCAAGGGCCCAAAACATATTGAGGCGACATCAAAATTGCCTATCACAAAACGACCTGGTTTTGCAAGGGGGGTCCCATGAATTTTTGGCCCGGGGCTCGGTGGCCACCTAGGGAAACCTACCAAACCCACACATTTCTGAAAACTAGATACCCGGGGGATTCCAGGGAGGTATGGCTTGCATGGATCCCCCAACGTTTTCTTACCCAGAATCCCCTGCAAACCTGAACTTTTGCTGAAAAAATCACTTTTTTCACACATTTGTGTGTGGGAAAGTTGTGGCATCACTGGGCTGACACAAATTTCCTACCACCCAGCATTCCCCCAGGTCTCCCGATAAAAATGGTGCCTCACTCGGGTGGAAGGCCCAAGTACCCGTGACAGGCAAGGGCCCAAAACGTATTGAGGCGACATCAAAATTGCCTATCACAAAACGACCTGGTTTTGCAAGGTGGGTCCCATGACTTTTTGGCCCAGGGCTCGGCGGCCACCTAAGGAACCCTACCAAACCCACACATTTCTGAAAACTAGACACCCGGGGGATTCCCGGGAGGTATGGCTTGCGTGGATCCCCCAACGTTTTCTTACCCAGAATCCCCTGCAAACCTGAAATTTTGCAGAAAAAATCACTTTTTTCACACATTTGTGTGTGGGAAAGTTGTGGCATCACCGGGCTGACACAAATTTCCTACCACCCAGCGTTCCCCCAAGTCTCCTGATAAAAATGGTGCCTCACTCGGGTGGGAGGCCCAAGTACCCGCGACAGGCAAGGGCCCAAAACGTATTGAGGCGACATCAAAATTGCCTATCACAAAACGACCTGGTTTTGCAAGGGGGTCCCATGACTTTTGGCCCGGGGCTCGGCGGCCACCTATGGAAACCTACCAAACCCACACATTTCTGAAAACTAGACACCCGGGGGATTCCAGGGAGGTATGGCTTGCGTGGATCCCCCAACGTTTTCTTACTCAGAATCCCCTGCAAACCTGAAATTTTGCTGAAAAAAATCACTTTTTTCACACATTTGTGTGTGGGAAAGTTGTGGCATCACCGGGCTGACACAAATTTCCTACCACCCAGCGTTCCCCCAGGTCTCCCAATCAAAATAGTGCCTCACTCGGGTGGGAGGCCCCAGTACCCACGACAGGCAAGGGCCCAAAACGTATTGAGGCGACATCAAAGTTGCCTATCACAAAACGACCTGGTTTTGCAAGGGGGGTCCCATGACTTTTTGGCCCGGGGCTCGGCGGCCACCTAGGGAAACCTACCAAACCCACACATTTCTGAAACGTAGACACCCGGGGGATTCCAGGGAGGTATGGCTTGTGTGGATCCCCCAACGTTTTCTTACCCAGAATCCCCTGCAAACCTGAAATTTTGCTGAAAAAAATCACTTTTTTCACACATTTGTGTGTGGGAAAGTTGTGGCATCACCGGGCTGACACAAATTTTCTACCACCGAGCGTTCCCCCAGGTCTCCCGATAAAAATGGTGCCTCACTCGGGTAATGCCCCCATCTGCCCCCCAGGCGTCTAGTGGACTTTCAGCCCCCCCTGGGGGGACGATTGGGGGCTGTAATGGTGGTGGGGGTGGGGGCATTGGTATGCCCATTCTGGGCAGCCCCCACCCCCAAACATAAAAAAGCCAGCATAATCGTTGGTGTCTAGTGGGCTTTTTGCCCCCCGGGGGGGCAGATAGGGGGCTACTGCCCCATCTTCCCCCCGGGGGGGCAGAAAGGCTGTAATTGTTGCGGGTGGGGGGTGGGGGCATTGGCATGCCTGTTTTGGGCAGACCCCACCCAAATTAAAATTTGCCCAAAAAAATCCCTGGCATCTAGTGGGCTTTTTGCCCCCCCTGGGGGGCAGATTGGGGGCTATTTGTGTGGGGAGGGGGTGGGGGCATGGGCAAGCCCGTTTTGGGCAGCCCCCACCATAATTCAAATTTGCCCCAAAAAAATCCCTGGCGACTAGTGGGCTTTTTGCCCCCCAGGGGGGGGCAGAAAGCCTACTAGACGCCAGGGATTTTTTTAAGCAAATTTTAATTAGGGTGGGGGTTGCCAAAAACGGGCATGCCAATGCCCCCACTCTAATAAAAATGTGCCCCAAAAAATCCCTGGCGTCTAGTGGGCTTTTTGCCCCCCCCGGGGGGGCAGATTGTGGGCTACTGCCCCATCTGCCCCCCAGGGGGGACAGGAAGGCTGTAATTGTTGCGGGGGAGGGGGTGGGGGCATGGGCATGCCCGTTTTGGGCAGCCCCACCCTAATTCAAATTTGCCCCAAAAAAATCCCTGGCGTCTAGTGGGCTTTTTGCCCCCCCCGGCGGGGCAGATTGGGGGCTAATGCCCCCATCTGCCCCCCAGGGGGGACTGAAAGTCCACTAGACGCCAGGGAGTTTTTTGGGCAAATTTTAATTAGGGTGGGGGCTGCCCAAAACGGGCATGCCAATGCCCCCACCCTAATTAAAATTTGCCTAAAAAATGCCTGGCGTCTACTGGGCTTTTTGCCCCCCCGGGGGGAAGATTGGGGGCTAATGCCCCCATCTTCCCCCCAGGGGGGGAGGGCAGAAAGGCTGTAATTTTTGTGGGGGAGGGGTGGGGGCATTGGCATGCCCATTTTGGGCAGCCCCCACCATAATTCAGATTTGCCCCAAAATATCCCTGGCGTCTAGTGGGCTTTTTGCCCCCCCGGGGGGGCAGAAAGGCTGTAATGGTGGTGGGGGGTGGGGGCATTGGTGTGCCCGTTTCGGGCAGCCCCCACCCTAAAATAAATTGCGCGAAAAAAAATCCCTGGCATCAAGTGGGCTTTCTGCCCCCCGGGGGCGGCAGAAAAGCTGTAATGGTGGTGGGGGCATTGGCGTGCCCATTTCGGGCAGCCCCCACCCTAAAAAAATGGTACAAAAATAAATCCCTGGCGTTTAGTGGGCTTTCTGCCCCCGGGGGGGCAGAAAGGCTGAAATGGTGGCGGGGGGCATTGGCGTGCCCATTTCTGGCAACCCCCACCCTAAACAAAATGCACCAAAAAAAATCCCTGGCGTTTAGTGGGCTTTCTGCCCCCCCCGGGGGGCAGATTGGGGGCTACTGTCCCATCTGCCCCACAGGGGGGCAGAAAGACTGAATTGTGCCCATTTCTTTATGGGGGGAGCGAAGGCCCTTGCCCAAGGGGCCGCTCCCCCCTCCCTGGTGTCTAGTAGGTGGATCCCTGCTTGGGGATCGCCCTCCTGGGGCAATCCCCAAGCAGGGATCCACTGGGGAGGGGTACCATTGGAAAGGGTTTCCAATGATACCTCTCCCGTCTTTCTACGTGCCCGGGGGGCTGAGATAGCCCCCTGAGCACATAGAAAGTGAAACTGAAATGAGCCTAAAGGCTCATTTCAGTTTCGGTTTCTGTGCAATGACGACAGCGCGACGTGCGCGATGATCGTCATGGCACAGAAACCAGGGATGGGGCCTCGGGAGCTGGGGAAGCTCTTCCCCAGCTCCCAAGGTCACAGGGGAGAAATAGAAATCCCTCTGCTGTCTGCAGCAGAGGGATTTCGTGCCCCTGGCCTCATTACGGAATGGTTCTGTCATGAGCACAGGGGCACCGATGCTCATGATGGAACCATTCCGTCATGAGCATCGAAGGGGTTAAAATCCGTATAATATAGCGCTTCCTCTGATGATTATAAAACTTGCAAAAAAAACACCACATGCATAGTGTTCTGAGCCATGGCATGACTACTGGGGCAACTGGTTAAAATTGTGGACCAGTGATTCATGTTTGGAAAACTGACCAGCCGGTGGAAAGTGCCCAGTCTTAGAAGGGTCAAAACAAACCTATGTTTTGAATTTAAAACTGTTTTAAGGTAGGGTTGCATATCGGGAGTTGTTAAAATCATCTGATTTTTCAAAACACTGGGTTTGCAGGCTTTGGTTATAAGTGTGATATTCTCCAGATGTGTCATAATTTAATTTTTTTAGACAGTTCCTACTAATAAGGTCTAGTGTTTCAGGCTTCTCAAAATACTCCGGATGGCTCAGATCATTACAAAACCGTTGAATATAAACAAGCCACAGAATACGCTGGTATAAGCTAGATATAAGACACTCCTTAATTATGGCACAGTTTAAATCGGTGTGTACAGAAGTCCATACTTTATACCAGAGTAGTATAGGCTGTACCATGATCAGGTCTGTGATAAACGGGGCTCCGAGTTCATCATGGCATACATATACTGGGGCACTTTTAAGGGTGGTAAGAAGATACCTAAAGAACTCGTTCTCAACCAGTTGTATATCGCCACATTTATTGTGTCGCCACACACCCACCCCATAAAGTGCGACACTAAGGCATTTAGCTTTATAAGTTGACATCATCAGTTCCGGTGATTTAGAGCCCAGTCGTCTGGCAAACCCTCTTAGCGCCATACAGGCTTTACTGAACTGTAGCTTTCTATTGGAAATTGCTTTTTTCCATCGGTACTCTTTGTCAAATAAGATTCCCAAATAGTAAAAAGTATCAGCAAAGCCTATTGTTTTACCATGAATTTATTTTTAGATCTCTGCAGTTAACAGTTTTCTTCCCACGTTTCATAACAAAAGTTTTTGATTGATTTACTAAAAGCCAGAGATCCTGCATGTATTCAACAAAGTTTATCAGCAGGGACTGGAGAGCAAGTGGAGTGCGTGCTATGAGGACAGCATCGTTGGCGTGGAGCAGGGCCAGTACAGGGTGGGTCCCTACTTGCGGTATATCTTTAGACGATGCAGCAAGCACCGCGACCACACAATTTATACATAGGGAGAACAGAAAGGGGGCCAGGACACAGCCCTGTCTCACCCCCCTCTCCACCCTGAATGCTTTGGTGCAGTTCCCACTACTACCATATCTGACCCCTGCATTACATCCCGAGTATAAGAGCCGCAAAAAGCTAATGATCGATGTTTTGCATGTTTGACAATGGGCTGGCGGGAAAAAAACATGGCGTGGATACCTGAGAATGATGAATACGTCAATAAGACCATTATGTGGCTACGGTTTATTGACGATTTATTCATAATTTGGGATGGAAGTGTAGAAGAATTTGAAAAATATTTTAATATTTTGACCAAAACCTCAACCAATCTAAGATTTACATATGACATAAGTAGCCTAAAGGTAAAAAAAATTGATACGGAGATCTATATTGAAGACAACAGAATCCAAACAACTCTACACAGAAAGAAAACTGCAACAAACATAATTTTACACGCTGAGAGCTTTCATCAACAAAGCCTAATTAATAGCATTCTATATGGTAAATTTTTGAGAATTCGAAGAATTTGTTCCCAAGAAAAAGAAATTTAAAAATATAGCAAGGAAACAACTCATAGGTTCCAGATGAGGGGACACAAGAAACATGTGATCAAAATGGGACTATCTAAAATGAAACAAATGACTAGAACATCGATGTTAAAGACCAAAGAAAAATGAATAAAGGAGGGTGGCCTTAATCGTTTAATAACAACATATTCAAGGGAGGCAAAGAAAGTTGATAAAATCTTAAGGAAACATTTGGGCATTCTCCAACTGGACCCGACAGTGGCAAGAATAGTGGGCAGTCACCCAAATATCACTTTTTGTAGAGCAAAGAACCTAAAAGACTCTTTAATGCATAGTCACTTTAGAAAAACATCAAATAACTGGCTCACATGTTCTGGTTTTCATAAATGCAAAACATTTTAAGTGTGCCAAATTGCAGTGGAAAAACAAGAAATAATCATGGCAACCAAGAAAAGATGGAAAATCAAACAACACATTACCTGCAAAAATCAATTTGTGGTATATGCAATAGAATGCCTATGTGGTTTTAGAAATGTGGGAAGTACCATCTGTGAGTTAAAGAAATGGATACTAGAACATGTAAGAGCAACCACAAATAAAGATCAGAGCAATGCAGTGGCAAAACACATGGAGACACATCATCAAAGTGATTGGAAGAAATTAAAATTCTATGCTATTGAGAAAATTGAGAACAACAAACGAGGAGGAGATCGGGAACGAAAATTACGTCAGAGAGAATCTTGCTACATGTTGAGCATAAGAACATTAGCACCTCATGGATTAAACTAGGATGAAGAGATGTATACAAATTTGTAGACTGAAAATATCAAACTTGCTTCGAACAATCATGTATCAGTTGATTTTAAACTCATATGATTTTATCATATTATTTGCACTATATTTGCACAACACTGAGCACTTTAGTTGATATACGCAAGTGATGGGGCGGATGAATGAAATCAAGGTAGGAAGATGAGGAAAGTATAAATCAATTTTCAATTTGAATGGAAATAAAGTTAATGAAGTAAAGATGGTTGCTATTTTAAATCAAATAGGGAAAACATACCAACAACAAGCCCACTTAAGGGCATAAATGTTAAAGCAGATCATTGGTGAAATTTATTTGAATCTTCATATGAGAATGAACTTAAAATTGTGGTATTGTTAGGTGAACACAAAATGGGAAACTATGGATCCCAAAATGCAACTGTAATGATAACGTAATTTACAATTCCACTTGAATGATGTTGGAATATGAAATGGAAAAGAATTGTATAACTATAGATAAGTAACAACATTTTATGAGCACCGCTCTTTAGAAAGAACATTTTACACTGATTTATCATGCTTTATTACACACATGCATCAAGGAAATTGTAAAAACTACGCTTCCCAAGACCGCTATGTACGATCAAGCGGAAGTGACCAAAAAGATTTTAAAATGGTGAAAGGACAAAAACATACTGAATGCCATGATCAAGGTCCCTGTGGAGCCGAAACGCATAGAGCATTGTCCGTATTGTATTACTCTAAACATCATTAAAGATACATTTTGGAAAGATTCACAGTGAGTGCGGCTCATTTATACCGATAACGGTTTTGTATGGAATGTCAAGCAGTGAGGCTCTGCCACCAACGAGCATCACACCACCAGAGAGCACAATAGAAACCCACGAACTTGGGCCATTGTGGGAGATATATATATATATATATATATATATATATATATATATATATATATATATATATATATATATATATATATATATATATATATATAACGATTCCTCGCTCACATCTGCTGTTCCAAACAAACGGGAGTGGACCCAGGTATTGTGCATATTTCTGTTTATTCACGCACAAACAGCCTCGCCATTACGCGTTTCGGCAGTTACCTGCCTTGATCACATGACAGCGTTAGGAAGTCTGATCGCCATTTTTAAAGTGACAGTGAATACTTGTTAATTAATAGAAATGGAAAAAATATATATACACACGCTTCAATTACTATACGATCATTGGTGATACAGTTGTTGGCCTAAATGCATTTTGTAAATTTCTAAAATGTGCGTATAAATTTCATTAAATATAAAATATAAACACAACTAACCAGGTTTAGTATTAATACAAATTACTAAAATTTCATTGGCTCAAATGCTACTCTGGACCATCACCAATACTTCACTTATTTCCAAATCTCATCACATGACCGATTGAAATAATATAAAAGTGTCTATCCTTATAAATACCCTAAAAGAAGTGCTAAAAACCTATAAATCGTGCTAGTGCTAAAACTAATAAAAAAACGAATTTTCCAATTATATGTATCCACATATGTCAGAGGCAGCATGTATTGACATATTGTCTTTTTGCGTACTACTAAGCATGCCCTGGCAACAAAATTCTAGTGCAAAACATGACATGTGCAAACTAAGCAAGTATATACGGGGGAATTGGTTAAACCTGATAATCATCATTTCATATGCAATTGATTCCCACAGTTGTAAACATAGACAAAAAATATGCAGTTAAATAAATAAATAAATAAATACATATAAATATCAATAAATATACAACTCAAATGCTAAACCTCTATTCCATTTTGCCCCTACTATATAAAATTCCTTAGTTTGTGATCTATGTAAATATATTGCAGATTGCAGTTCGATGGACAAACATTTAAACACCAATTTTAAGAATAATATGAAATACAATAAAATCAATTGAATAAACAATCAATGTCAATGCCGTTGCTGCCCGGATTCCTCCACAAACGGATACGGACCTCAGATTCAGTGCTCAAAATTGTTTTATTGCAGTCGTCATTACGCGTTTCGGCTTAAGGCAAGCCTTGATCACATGACATGGTCTCAACGTAGCAATCTCCTTTTAAAGTGACAAGTGCGAATGTGAAAATATCACATGCAAAACTCAGCAATAGACATAGACAACATGAATTTCAGCAGGATTTAAAAGATTGCCATAGCGGTATAAAGAGATAAAATTCCATACATGAATCATTAAAACCTAATAGTTTATGTTGACTTACATGTATCACCACATTGTATATTATTCCTATTTATTTTACTTGAAAGGACTACGAAATGTGGTTTGTAAAATTAATGCATTACTGAAATTTGCATAACACACATAGTGAGCCTGTCATAATAGCTGACGGCTCATCCCCGCTTTGAATCTTTTCATCATACCCTAATGGTCAACCTATTTAATATACATTTGAATAAATTTACCTGTGCCTCAAGCCTGGGACATGCTGTACGAATACCCTGTTACTATATGTCAAAATTGCTGTTTAAAGTGCTATCGTGCTAATTGTGAAAGTGCTGAATTGTGAAATTAAAATATTAAGTGCATATTGCATAAAGTAACAAATATTTGCAATCATCCTCTTAAATTGATTACTTTCTGAGACTGCTCAGATTGTTTACTTTCTGAGACTGCTCAGATAGTGGGATCACATGGGCACTGCCACCAACAATATCGGTTTAAATACCCATTAGCTGATTATCCTGTAAATCATGATATACATTGCGCAGTGCCGATACATACTAAGGCTGATAACATGATAATATTATCCAATATAAATAGCACCTCATATTGTTAAAATTTTCCATATAAATATGTAAAATTATATATATATATAAATGAGCATTCCAGTTTAAAAATCTTCTCTTAAATAAACGTTCTGCACATAAAAACTCTTAAAACGTAATTTCATTAATCACTCTAAGAAACCCCACTGCACAAGTTATATCTAAAGTTTCCATCCTAGATAAAAATTGATCTGCCCTGTTACTATTTCTTATTTCCAGCTTTTGTAAAATTTGTTTTTGAAACGTTACTCTTATTTCTATAAAACAAAAAGTAAGCAATCCAATAAAACATGGGAGATATTAAATTTATATCCAATCCTGTATATGCACTTCCCATCATTGTCATGAGTCTTGTTTGTCATCTCTGGGTATGCAAACAGCATGTGGAGTCAAGACGACCTACAAGTCCCAGAGCACATGGGACTCTTACCAGACCTGCAATGGTGGTGGCCATGTTAGATCCATGGAGTATATTTTCATAAAGGTTTTAGAGTATTATTTGCTAGGATTCAAGCTATTTTGAAGCTGCAGGCATAGCCTTGATACATTTGGAATTCAAAGTTATACACCTGGAGTAAAAAAAACTTGCTGTATACAGAGAAGTATTCTGGATATTACTTGAGATTAAAGATTTAGGGGCATATTAGCAACGATTTGCGATAATTATCGCAAAGCGCGCTTAGCGCTGGTTTTTTTATCTCCGGCTATCGCTGGATTTCATCGCCGAGATAGCGCGTTATTAGCAACGCTTATCTCCAAGGCAATAAAAAATCCAGCGATAGCGGCGAAATGCGAGAATATCGCAGGAAATCCTGCGATAAAACACCAGCGATAGGGGAATCCTTGATGATAGGCCATGGTGGACTTAGCCTCACAATCCACCTCCCATTGAGAAAATAGGTAAGTCAAGTTTTTAGCAGGTGTTAAATTCCAGCAATAATCGCGGTTAGCGTGACTTTTTTTATCGCTTCGCGGGCATTGATAATAGGGGGAAGTTGTGTTTGCGACTGTTTGCAGTTGCTTTTAGTTGGGAACGCCTACTTTGCATGTCATTAGCGATAATTATCGCTGACATGCAAAGCGGCAACAAAACGGCCGCTATCGCCATTAAGCTGTTGCTAACAGCTGTTAGCGACAGCTTGCTAATAGGGCGATAAAAATATTGCCGCTTTATCGGCAAAAAGTGCCGCTAAAGTGGCGATACTGCCCTTGATAATATGCCCCATAGTCTTTTCAAGAATCATGGATTGTCATTCTACAAGTGGAATGAGAAGAGTCCTCAACTTGTTAACATTTTCTTTGAATCACACATTGTACTAAATTACTGACAGTGGCAAAGAAGTGGATGTTTGTTGCCAAGAGGAAACATGCAATACTCATGTGTTTTCATTAAGTTACAAGCGATCAACATGTTACATTAAGAATCATTTCTAGCACATTCTAAAAATATGAATCACTGAAGGAAGTTATCAATATAGAAATGAGTATTGTAGTTCAGATATCTCATTGTATCCATTATGGAGGTTTCATCTGCATTTCTGATCTAGAAACTCCAAGAGTACCAACCACCTACAGAGAGTTGAAAATACAGAGATTGTCATAAGGTAGATCATTATTTTTTCCATAATAGGTATAGTGACCCACATCTCCAGTGGTGAAAAACCGAGGGGCAGATTTACTAACTTTTCATGCATTGCAGATCAGGAACCAAAGTTGCTGTGCTGTGTTTAGTTTAAGGAGAGCAGAACAGAGACATTTCTACTAATACATGCTGATGATTTACTCTCTCCCTGAGATGACCCATGCTAGCTGCCATGTTCCAACCACAGTCCCTCTCACTATAATGCAAGAGTGTGTGTGTGTGTGTGCATGTGTGTGTGATGTCAAACGTAAGTTTTGTACTGTAAGGATACCCTTCCAGTACATAATACTGTGCTTAGGCAAACTTTAACACGTTATATCAAAAAGATCAGCACGCCCCAACTCATATGTACAAATAATATCATCAGCTGTGTTGTCTAAGTTTTCTATGTGTGCTGCACACGTGCAAAGCACACATGCACCTTAAAGAGGTGGTATTTCTTGGCACAAAGTCCTGTCTACAAATGCTATTAGATATTGCTTTGTGTCAAAGCAATGGGTGGTTGCATGTGAATGCCCATGAACCACCCATGGTACACCCCATTGAAACAAAGCAGCACAAAGCTATGCTAGCACTATTTTGTGTTACTTAAGGGCTACTTTCTAAATCAAATTAAAAAAAAAATGTTTGCCACTGGAAGTAACTCCCTGTGAGAAATTGGGTTGTTAGTTGACTGGGGTGTGAACCCTGGTCAATAAACAGCCACAATACCTTGCAGAGTGAACCATAAAATGTCACAAAATTAACATGTGCTTAACCCTAGGTATCTTGCCACAAAAAGCAGTCAGGCTTTAATTAGAGGCAATGTGTGAAGTGTTTATGCAGCACACAAACAAATTAATTGAAAACACAACGCAAGAAAAATCCCAAAACAATTTACAATAGAGTACATTTTAATACATTATTGAACACCAAGACAACAAAAATACAATCAGTAGAACCAGAGTTATGAATTTGTATATTTGCAAAACCTAGTGCATAAAAAGATCAAAGCACCAAAAGTGGACATCTAGACGCGCGAGACCAGGTCAAAGTCTAAAAATATGTCTGACCTCGATGGAGTGTGATTCCAATACAAGAAGTTGATTGGGACTGATCAGCGCCTACCTTTGGACTTGGAAGAATTTCTGAGAAAAATGTTCTGAGAAGGTAAAGTTCAGTGGGGCAAGGCTGCAGGAGGTGTCCGGTGCTGCGTTGATGATTTCTATATTTGAACTCCTTCTTGGAAATGGAAGTCGAAAATCTCCAGCAGGACGAAGCAGAGGGCTGTAGCCAAAGACAGTTCTGCGATACCCCTTTGGCGAAGGACCGCTGAAAAGGATTTGCTGCTGCGGAGAGGAACGTAGTGGGAGAAGCTGTAAAGTCAATAAGACTGACGATGCATCTCGGGCGTATAGGCAAGCAGGTTGGTCCCAGTCTCCTCCTGCTTCTCAGATCTGTTTATGCCCAACATTTGTTTAAGTCCTAAGTTTTAGGATTTGGCCATCTGAGCACATTTATCACTACAACCAAGGGTCCAGGACTGGTGAGACACGTCTTGGGGGTTCAGGATTCACTTAGGCTGGGTCCAGGTGCAGGTTCAAGATGGTGGGAGCCTTTTGTGTCCCTGTGGCTCTGAACAGGGGGCCAGCAAACTAACCCTTGGAGTACCTCTGGTAGTCCTAGGTTCAGGGGAAAATGCAGGGCTCAAGAGCAGGGCTGGCCTTTGAGGGTTCGAGGCTGGTTCCAGACAGCAAAGCAGTCCTTCCAGGTGCAGCAGCAGTCTGGCAGAGTGCACAGCAGGTCACATCAGCAGGCAGTCTTCTGAGAGTCCTTCTTCAGGTATAATAGTTAACAGAAGAGTTGTTGTCTGAGGTACCCCTTTTGTACCTGTAACCTCCTTCTGGAAGGTGGGAGGAGCTTCTATACTGTGGCTCTGAAGTGCATGGAATATCCTGACTCCCCTACAGCTGCTCCAAGCTGACTACAGTGACACTCGATAGATGTTAGGTCCTTTGTGTGAAGGCACAGCACTCAATATTCAGTTGCAGTGTGGCTGTGCTCAGCTTCACACCCTCATTCTGTCAGCATATGGCCCATTAAAGCACACCTAATGCCTCTAATGTGCGACTGTCCGGGAGGAATTCAAAGACTGTCAGTTAAACCCAGTCATGTGACCCAAGACAGGCTACGGGCACACAAAGGCTAAGGGCATAAAAAAAACAACTTTCTAAAAGTGGCATTTAAAAAATTGAAATAAAAAATCTGACTTTGCCATGAAATAGGCCTTTTCATCACAATTCCAAAGACACAAAACAAGGCTTAACTACCTGCTCCCAATTGGACATAACATCTTATTAAATGTAATACTGAATCCCCATTATTTTCCTATGGGAGGGGTAGGCCACACAATAGTGAAAAACTAATTTAGGAGTTTTTCACTCCCAGGACATATAAAACTTAAAGGTAAATGTCCAATCTTTCACTTCCACAGCACCCTGACCTATAGGCTAACAAGGGTCTTCTTTAGGCGTGACTTATATGTAATAAAATAGTTGATTAATGCTTAGCAAATGGGTTTTAATGCCAAGTTGATATGGCAGTTTAAAACTGCATTCAGGCTGCATTGGCAGGCCTGGGATATGTTGTGAAGTGCTACTTAAGTGGGTCCACAATAAGTGCTGCAGGCCCACTAGTAGCATTTCATTTACAGGACCTGGGAATATGGTTAACCACTCTACAAGAGACTTACAAGTAAATTAAATATATCAATTGGGTATAAGCCAATTTTATCATGTTTCAAGGCGAGAACACAAGCACTGCAGCACTGTTGAGCAGTGGTAAAGTGCACAGAGTCCTAAAACCAGCAAAAGCGAATTTGGCAAAAAGAGGAGGGTAAAAGGTAAAGAATCTGGGGATGACCCTTCAGAGAGGGCCAGGTCCAACACTTCCAAATCACTAGTTTGTGCCAGTATGCCCTATGTGTTATAAGTAATTTGGTGATTACATGTTTTACTCATCCCATGCTGCATATGTGGGCTGATCACAGTTGATGATGTGTGGTAACCCAAGTGTTTGATTCCTAATTAAACTGGCGCATTTCATGCCTGATGCTTCCTGATGTATTTTGTTTTTACATGGCCAGGATTTGCATAGTATGCCCAGCCTTTATAATTCATGTGTTTTCATGTTGCGTTTCATGCCCTGATGGTCTCATGTATGTCATTTTGATTCTTGCCTTACAAAGATAATGCTTACTGATTCATGATTTGCATAGGACAGAAAAGTATTTATGATTTATATCATTTTTGGTCTATGTGTTATCTACAATATATGTAATATTTTATATAATCCTGTGTGGAATCTCTTTTGTGGTGCCTTTATTGTGTTACTAGTGTGAGTGTGTTGCACAAACGCTTTATACATTGTCTCTGGGGATAAGCCTGACCACTCTGTGCCAAGCTACCAAGGGTGTGAGCAAAGGTTATCTTTGGTGTGCAACTTACTTGCCCTGTCTAGAGTGGTGGGTTTTGCCTGGCTTAGGTGTATACCCTAGCCAACCAGAAACCCCATTTCTAACACTTCTGCTCTCTCATAGCTCTGACACTCTTCAGGCAGCCTAACGCCAATGAAGGTACCCTTGCTCCATGGTACAAGGGTCCCTGAGTTACAAGGAGAATTATTTTTGTGCAGAAACAGATACCTTCCTGCACAAAAATAATCCTCTTTCTATATGTGCTGCAAATTGCAGTATACATAGAAAGATGAATAATGAGGAGAATAAAAGATTTTTCTCCTCATTACGGCATCTCTGGGAGGTGCAGCACTTTCATGTAATCCCAGGTTTATAAACCTTTATAAATCTGGGATTGCGTGAAATCCGTGGGTGGATGCACAGGATCACCAGAATGAAATGAAATGCAATCAGTGCAAGCTGCTGCATTGTGTTCAATTGTTTTTACTGAGCCACGTAGGGCAGCGCAAATCGCCGCTTGTGTAGCTTTGTAAATATCTACTAGCATTTTGCGTCTTGGATGCACCACAATAGTGGTACAACCATGACGCATACAAAACGCCTCCGCACGCCTGATCCTCGATGTACCACGCCACAGCCACATCACCCCCCACCTGAGGAACCTGCACTGGCTCCCCGTCGACAGGAGAATCTCCTTCAAACTCCTCATCCACGCACACAAGGCACTCCACAAGACTGGCCCAGCCTACCTCAACAGACGACTCCTCTTCTACGTCCCCAACCGCCAACTCCGCTCCGCCGACCTCTCCCTCGCCACCGTCCCTCGCATTCGAAGAACTACCACCGGCGGCAGATCCTTCTCCCACCTCACCGCCAAGACCTGGAACACCCTTCCACTAAGCCTACGACAGACCTGCTGACCTGCTGACCTTCAGGAGGCTACTCAAGACCTGGTTGTTCGACCAGTAGCAGCACCCCCCCCCCCTTTTTTTCTCCCCAGCGCCTTGAGACCCTCGCGGGTAAGTAGCGCGCTTTACAAATTCTGTGATTGATTGATTGATTGACGCAAAATGTTAGCAAATCTTGCCCTCAGTGCTTGTTTCTCTTTGTTTTCCCAGTCTCCTTTCCCCAATTCTATGGCTGGCCAGCATAGTATCCTTTGTATGATTGTCAGTGGGTTCCTGAAAGTGAGGAGATTAGCATCAGTGAAGCTGGATCCAGAAAGCCAGAGAAGTGCAATCATGATTATGTGCAGAAATGGCTTCTAATAATGGTATACCCAGCTAGGGTGTTTCTGCCACAGTTTTTGGCTGCATAACCACACCCCACATCTGAATCACTGTAAGACTTTTATCTCTAAATCAGAATCATGTATATATATTCTTATTAGTAATCACATTTTGTACCTTCTATACATGATCCTGATTAACGAAAACATAACTGAAATTTATTTTACTGTATATTTTAACTAGGCTAGATTTGTTAGGGTGGATACATTTTAAAATTGGAATGTGGTTTCTTGTTTATCATGATGCTATTCTTTTAACTGGTTCATCGATTTTGTACTCTTTGTAACTATTTTAATTAACTGTGCAATAAACATACATACTTGTAACTTTTAAGGGCTTGATTACAACTCAGGCGGCACAGGAATTCCAGGGTCAGAATTACCTTTTCAGGCTAGTGATATCTCTGTGGGGCTGTATATCAGAATTTCATATGCAGAAATATAATCTGGCATAAATATTGTGTTCTAAATAACGTTGTATCATTGACTCCAGTGAAAATATTTTTAAGATGATATTTAGGAAACAATGGGCCCGATTCACAAAGGTAAAGTGAGACGAAAGTCTAACTTTATGACTTTTGGTATTCACAAAGGGCATTTACTACTTGTATATGCCCTTTGTGAATACCAGAAGTTGAACTTTATGACTTTTGGCATTCACGAAGGGCATTTAGGGGTAGTAAATGCTCTTTGTGAATACCGAAAGTCGTAAAGTTAGACTTTTGTCTCACTTTACCTTTGTGAATCGGGCCCAATGTTTCTGTAAATGATATTCTTAGCCTCTAGCTGTTCGTGACAGATTTACTCACTTGGCAGAAAGCACAGCGCACTTTATCGGGGCAGGAGCAGGAGCCCTTCGGTGTTGATACACCCTGCACAGAGCATAGCGTACTTTACCCGCGCTAGGGAACCGGACCACAACGCCCAGCAGCCTTCGCGCCAGGAGGCGCCAGCGCGCTTAGTGTGCATCAGCCGGCGCACTTAAGCGCCTGTCAGAGCCCGAAGGAGGCCGGGCTGGGCCACGGTATTGACATTATGCTTTTCTGATTGATTTTGTGGACTGCATGCTTGATGCTTGACTTGTGGGCTAGTGGGTTTATAGCTTGAAAAATTTAACAAATATAATAGTCTCAGAATTGCACTGGTGGGGGCCTTAGTATGAGCAAACGAAAGTCGTTGGTGGGGCAAGGGGTGGTTGGGACGTTAGACGCCTTTCTACTAAGGGCGGAATCAGCCCTGATACATGAAATCGCCCTGACCGAGCGCAGATTGTCACTTGAGCCTTTACCTACAGAGTCGCAAACTGCCACTTCTGTCACCACAAGTAAAGTTATGGGTATAGTCAAAACCCCTCCACC
The DNA here is from genome assembly GCA_963921515.1 of Calotriton arnoldi. Taxonomy (NCBI): domain Eukaryota; kingdom Metazoa; phylum Chordata; class Amphibia; order Caudata; family Salamandridae; genus Calotriton; species Calotriton arnoldi. The sequence goes on from CAWUFW010018095.1 coordinate 133,989, forward strand.
CGTTATAGGTCACTCTTCCAATATGACTCCTGTAGTAGTTGCCCTGCCAGCCCCATTGGAAGATCATGAATTGAGAACCACAATTAATAAACCGAACATAATCACGCGGGGCCAAAAAATGAAGATTAGTCAAGGGAGAGGTCCTGCCCCTCCATCTAAAAAGAGGAAGGGGCAATGCAACAACAAGCAACCACGTCTCCGGAGCACTCTCCCAGAGCCTGTGACTAAGACAGGAGATAGAGAGATTAATCAGGAGCACTCCCTGACTCAAGGCGATATTGTAGTAACTGGAGGGCCCACGGGATTGGATCATGCGGCTTTTGGCACAAGCTTGAGGATACTATATCAGTCCTTTTAAGGCCTTTGATAACCATGCTATCCTCTATAGAGGAGAGACTAACCAATATGGAAAGGTCGGTTAAGAACATTACAACATCTCCACTAGATTTAGCCCAAAATAGATGTGTGGCAGGATCTACACGTAGTGGAGGAGATCAAATACCAAATAATCCACAGGGGTCCGTTATAAACGGAGTTTCCCATTTGCAAGGATCTAATTTACTAACCTCAACTAATAATTCGGCGTGATCCAGGCTGCCAGGTGAAACTATATCGGCACCTCGACAGAGCCAACCTGAATTTTCCCATTGTAGACAGGGTGAGAGCAGAGGGCAGGACCGCGCTGATCACGCTTCAAGGCAGCTAACCTCAGGTGGGGAGAGATATAAAACAAGCTCTGGGGGGCTGGTCCTTGACAGATCAGCCTCTCAGAACTTGAATAGGGGTAATGCATCGGAACCAAGACAGTTGCATCTTCCCCCGGAAACTACCCCGTATACCGTGGTTTTGACCAACGTACCCTTACTGTCTAGTAGAGAGCATGAACACTGGTCAACCCTGAAAAATAAGTTGCTACACTATCTTAGCACCAAGACAGGGATAACTAACATGTTGTTCACTGAGTTCAAGATGGCGTGCCGAATCCCCTGGGTTGGAAGCTCTAGTAAGTCGTTGCCTGGAGACTGTGTTGTGCTATCGTTTAGGTCTCCAGGCCTGGTTAAAACCATATTGGACAGGGTGGTTAATTGGCCAATAAGAAGCAGAGGGATAAGTGTAGTCCCCCTGGGCTTTTTCTATCAACCAACTAGGGCACCACAGCATTTTCCTGAAGAAGTAAATACCATGGGCCTATTACAGCATAGATTTGATGTTCCAGTACATCATTTTTTCGACCCTCTCTATTCTTTAGAAGAGGTCGATTGACTGACGTTCCCCACTGATAGGGATGGAGGGCTGGGAGATGGTAATGCCACGAACCCACTAGACCCGTCTTTGATTAATGGTGTATATTCAATGAAAGAGAAGGAAAGGGTTCTACCCTTGCTGTGTACAAAGGAATTTGAGGTGAGGCAAGGTTGCACCGAGAGTTCGACCCCCTTGCTGGTACTACCTCAGTGAACTATTAGATCCCCTGAGCCATCTAGTACGGATCACTCTATCACTCCAACGCGGACACCAACGGGGCCCTTGCTTAATTTGGATAGTTCCACCTGTTATGTTATGTCATGGAACATCTCAGGGTTACGTTCTAAGATACAGAACCCAGTCTGGTGTGAATTTATAGTGAATATTGACATTCTATGTTTACAGGAAACCTGGGCAATAGAGCCACTCCACATAAACAGTTTTTTGACCTTTAATACCCAGGCAGTGAAGGGTCTGGGGGGCAGACCGAAGGGTGGTATCTGTACCTACATTTCAAATTAGCTAACAGCTAAAAAAATAGATTTCCATGGGGGGGATTGTTACCATCATCTAATTGAATTGACATTAAACACATCTCATCGCATCATATTGAGAAACCTATATAACAATGTTCCCTTTGATGAACTTGGAACAGTGGTAAAGAATCTAAGTGGGACTCAGAATGCTATTTACAATGGGAGTACAAAGGATACAATGATAATGCTGATGGGGGATTTTAATTGCGCCCTGTGTAATTATGCAGATAATAGAATGTGCGGTTTGGCTAATGAAGGAGAGCATAGTACCCACTTCTGTCATACAAGGGTAGGGGCTTTGTTTAACGAGCTCACTTTCACCAGTGAACTTGGTTTTGCTAACGATCTGTTAGCTACCCCGGTACCCATGCCTCATACGTTTAATGGGAGAGGGCTAGCCTCCACCATAGATTTTATATTAGTTTCACGCACACATGCACATAGGGTGCTTTCCTTCACGGTGGGGGAAAACTGTATGAGTGATCATTTTCCTTTATGTTTACTGTTTAAGTTGCCCATGGACAGACCCAAAAAGCTCAATTTGTCTAATCAAGCTGTGGGGAATCTTTTCTTGAACAAAACGAATGGCTATACCCTACGGTGGGCTAATGTGGACCCTGATGTATTGACTAAACAAGTGATTATGAACTGTAAATCTGCTCTTGATATCTGCTTGAGCGACTCAGCTTCTGATGCTAGTATTGTGCACTCCTTTCAGGATATCTCAAGGGAGGTTAAGAACTTGCTGACGGTTCATCAACGTAATAAAATCAAAAAATCAGGGTGGTTTGATAAGAAATGCACGAACGCACACTCCAACTTAAAAAAAGAACTGCATAGGCAGCCCAGATCCCCAACCAGAGTCAGACAGGCCAGATTGGAATATAGAGGGGCTGTCACAGAGAGGAAGCGTACACTGTGAAATGAAGCATGGGGCTCCCTCCACTCTGCGGCCCAGGCGAAAGATAGTATTGCATTCTTGAAGGTCCTGAGGGCCCCTTTTTTATCATCTAGTGATGGCCCCTCCATACCTGAAGAAACCTGGACCAATCACTTTGCTAAGGTGTATAATGATGATGGTAACCCGGGGCTGCAACTGACTGACACTCTCTTAATTAACAACGATCAGCCCAATCTGCAAATCACTCTAGAAGAGGTGACCAGAGCAGTAACACTCAGCCTGGGTGGCAAGGCTCCGGGACCCTATGGTGTTCCAGTTGACTTGTTTAAATCCAACATTTCTTTATGGGGGCCCATACTAACCCAAGTCATTAACGTCAGTGTCAGGTCAACCCTCCCTAAGACTTGGGTGGAATCAATTATTATTCCAATCTTTAAAAAGGGGGACCGGCATGATCCGGGATGTTACAGACCAATCTCCCTGTTGGACTCCCTGGTCAAAGTGGCAGGGCGGGTTATTCTGGAGCGCCTACAAGACTGGGCAGAGGATACTCAGATCTTATCCGACTTATAGTACGGTTTCCGTGCCGGGCTTGGTACAATAGAACAAAGCCTAAATTTAGCCATCTTGGTAGGCAAATATATAAGAGCAAAAAAAGGTAGTCTGTTCCTGGCATTCGTGGACGTCACCGCGGACTTTGATTCTGTAAGACACGATAGGCTGTGGGAGGTCCTCGAAGTAGTTGGGGTTGACCCCCATATTATTGCTTACTTAAGACGCTTGTATAGTGGTGCTACTGCAAGCGTGCGGTATGGCCTGGGGGGAGTGCACAAAGGCTTTTCCCATCAGGAGAGGGGTCAGACAAGGTTGTGTGCTGGCCCCCTTCCTTTTTAACCTTTATATTAATGGACTAAGGGAAATGCTACTCTCGAAGTGCCAAGATCTTCCCCAAGCTGGAGGTCGACCGATTCCCGCACTCCTTTATGCGGACGATGCTGAGCTAATGGCACGCACTCAAAACGGCCTTCAGAGGGTTTTGGAGAGCTTTAATGACTTTATGAAGGATCTTGGTCTTAACATAAATATCTCCAAGACCTTCATCATGAGATACGGGCAAGGGACACAGAGGACACGTGAAATGTTTGTTAATGGAAAGAAGTTAGCCACAACTAGAAATTTTTCCTACCTAGGCATTTTATTTAATCAGCAGGACCCATGGGCTCAAACTATCTCCACCAAAAAACTGCCATTTATTAGATCAACAACAGCCCTAGCAACCTTCGCTAAAAAGCTAGGTAGGAAACCACCCTTAGAACTTGTGCAGATATATAAGGCCAAGTGTATCACCATGGCGACTTATGGGGCAAGGATGTGGGGTTTTGTAAACACTCTTCCCTTACAAACCGTAGAAAATGCTTTTTTGAGGTATATTCTTTCAGTACCTCCTAGTACCTCCTCTTACGTCTGCCATGAGGAACTGGGCCTTCCCTACATTGCCGATCTCATTAAACTAGAACCTATACTCCTGTGGCACAGGATTTGGTGTAAAGACCAGACAAAGTTAAATAGGGAGATCCTGCAAGACAGCTTAAGGCTGGAAGGGGCTTTTAAGATTCCTTGGATTAGATTCGTTCGTGATTTCATGAACGATCTGGGTCATCCGGAATATTTTTTAAAACCAAGTTCTATGTTGGCGATACCCAGAAAGATTTTAAAGAAAGAGGGCCTTCAATTACTGGATTCTATCAGAATGGCAGGGGAAATTTCCAAAATAAGTGTGAGGCAACACCAGCTGTTGCACACTACACCAGGAATGGAGCCTTACCTAACTTTTGTACCCGGGGCCTTCAATAGATTCCTTTTAACAAGACTTAGATTGGGTAATGTCCATAGATTAGTGTCATTTCCAAAAGTGAATGACTGGTCCCATGTGTTACCACTGTGTCCCTGTGATAAAAGCTCTGAACAATCCACTATCCACTTAGTCCTGTTTTGTAAATTTTATATTGAGCCAAGGAAAGTTTGGATAATTCCACTTTTATTAAACCGAGGGTTGAGGCAGTGTCGCCCAGCCTTTATTTTACTACAGCTACTGGAAGACGAGCACACAGCATGGAGATTAGCTATGTTTTTAAAGAAGGTGCTTCAACAGAGAAAACGCTGTGTAACTGATGAGTTGTAATTTGGGCACCCTCTTTCTGCGGGCATGTGCTCTTGTCTCAGAAAATTTGCTGTAAATATTTTTATATCGTATAACTTGTGATGTGATTATTGCTTTTTTAATATTTGTAATATAATATGAAATGTTTACTATTCTTTTATGTGCTTTTATGTCTGTTTTTAAAGCAGCCAAATAAAGCTTTCCTTGAACCTTGATATTCTTACAACTATATTCTGACTTAAATGCGGGTCTCGTGCCCGTTCAATCACATTTTGTCCCTAGAGGAATTTTCATGCAGAAGCAAAAGTAGAATTAGTTGAAGCAAGTCCACACCCAGTCACATGGAATAGGGTGGGTTTGTATCCCCCATGGAGATAATACTCCGCCAGACTCAAAATCAACCATTAATGGGTACTGTTTTGTTAACTTGATCATAATGTTGTATTATGTAGCAATATGATGCCAAAACCAATACAGAGAGAAATGAAGCAACAAAAAAACACAGTAGGATTAACAGGAAGGAATTGGGAAACATTCACCCCTTCACAAATGCAAACTACAAATTGAAAAAAGGGTTTCCAAAAGAGGGCTGGGTAGCTCAGTAGGTTATCATTTTGACATGTACATAGTTTTAGAAATGGCTGCTAAGACTTACTCCCTATTAGCTTTAAACTGGACTATGCAAAATCACTTGTATAATAATAATAATAATAATAATAATAGTAATAACAATTATTATTATTATTATTTTATTTTATTTTATTTTTGGGCGCATTTACATGTAGAATAAACAAAAAAATCAACGACATCCAGATGCGGAAACTTATCATTCTCTCGCATATGAAACTTCAGTAGCTTAAGATACACTTTGGCACTGAATATGAGTTCGCTTGAATGAGGTGTTGCAACAGCCAGTAAATACTGATTGCTCTGGTGTTGTTATGAGCATCTCAGAAAATACATTGGGGCTTATTTTCAAGACCCTTGCGCCGCCGTGCATCACTTTTAATATGTGGAAAAGTGGCGTACCGGCTGCACAAGGGACTTGTAAATGTTGGGGCAGATTTACGAGCCCCCTGCGCCACCAGTACGTCACTTTTCCTGACGTACTGGTGGCGCAGGGGGCTGCTCCATATTTACAAGGAGAGGAAAAGCCACCCTGCGTGACTTTTCCTCTCCTTGTAAATACGGCCCCTTCACACGCAGCACTTTGCGGTGAAGGGGCGTTCCATGGGTGTTGCTGTGGGTGTTCCCACGCAACACTCATGGAACAAGACACATCTCAGAATTACGAGAAATCGTAATTCTGGAGATGCGTCTGAAGCTACGCCACCCTAGAGGTGGCGTAGCGAGGCGCACCGAGGAGAAATGTTTTCATTTCTCCTCGTTCTTTTCCTCTTTCAATGCGTGCTGCCTTCTACAGCACGCATTGAAAGAGGAAAATGCCTGTAGTGATTGCTTTTGTGTAGGAAGGTGCCCCTTCCTGCACAAAAACAATCTCCCCATGACGCAGGCATCCTTGCACCATGGTGCAAGGGTGCCTGCGCCGGCGCATGGCTGCAGTTTGTGCGCCAGCGCAGGGGGAAGGACAGAGATGCGACATATTGTTGTTAATATGTTGCATCCCTGTGCTTCAAAACTAACGCAGCGCAGCGCAGCAAAATGACTTGCTGCGCCGTGCTGCGTTAGTTCAACGTAAATCTGCCCCGTTATATTTTAAGTTGACACTCTTGAAATTAAGAATTACGTGTCATATGGAAGTTTACTTCACCTATTTCCGTATTTTGAGTTTTTCACCTATGTTTCCCCATTACATTTTGTCCCTCTGGACCTGCTGAAATTTACCAAGAAGATATTTCAGGGGTGCCTGAATAACCTCATTACCCTTAAATCCGATCCCCATATAAAACCCCTATTTGAGCAGAAACTGGAATTTAACCCTGCAGACATACAGCAATGATGGAGTAGTGCAGTGGAACGTGAGCATGTATGTTCTCCTGAGCCTTTCGCCTCTGTATGTGCCTAGAAAGGATTTTCAAACAATAAAATATTATGTGTAAATGACCAAATGTTTTATTCCAGTGTTCTCATCCGCCACGTCCAAGCAGCACTTAAATGTTTACTGCAAAAAAAATGTACAAAAATAAACAGGGGACCACCAATGTTTGGTTCGAATCAATAATTTACAAAGTTGAAGTGGAAAAAGTATTTTTGGTACAAATGGCTCAAAGGAAGAGAGAAAGTGCAGAGCTATCAATACTCCTTTAGATCCTTGACAGGAGAAATAATGTTTGGAAAGAAGTGAAAAAACTTCATGGACAAAAGCTTCGCAATGTTGTGCTCAGAAAAAAAGAAGATTGATTGCTTTGAGTCAAGATTTAGAGGCATTCTTTCGCTTTTATTTCTCAGTGGAGTAGTACATGGCTTGTAAAACAAAGAACATGGAAAGAAGGCAGCATTTTAAAATAAAGGCATGGGCTATAGTCAGTTAGCCCTGCAACACCGTTTTACCAACATGAATTAAATCCTACCCCAAAAAAGAAATATGGCTTAAAATTCTAACAGCACAAGAACAGGAGAACCCTTCATACCTGTTAAGCAAATCTCCTGAGAACCTAGCTATTTTATAACAATGAGACAATGGCCCTTAATCAGTATTCAGCAAAAGGTAAAAATGTAAAACTGACATTTTGCGCACTCAGGGGCAGATTTAATAATAATACAGTATGGCACGCCATGTTGGTGTGCTGCATTGCGTGAAAGGGAGAGAGTAGAAATACGCCATATCTACTAAGATATGGCACACTTCTCTTCTGTCCCAACGCTGGTGCACTGTGTGCCCCCTTTCCCCAACACCGGCACCCTCGCACCATGGTGCAAGGTTGCCTGTGTTACGGGCAGGATTGTTTTTGTGCAGGAAAGAATACCTTCCTGTACTCAAACTATCCTTATACGTATATTCTGCCCATGTTCCACAAGCTACAATTTGTCATATGTGTGTTGCCATACCGGTCAACCACTAGTAATCAATACAAATTAGAATGCAACTTCATACCCTGGAAGGGAAGAACGGAATAACTCAAAACATACAATATATGTGAAACAAAGGATGCACCAACACTTTAGTTCAGTATATTCATTTTATATACATGAGTTTACTCAAGATTAATTGAAAACGTAAATTCTTTATCATCAAGGTTATTGAGGGATTGCTCAAGAAAAAGGGGGTGGAGGAGGGGTGTGCTCGTGATGGATAAGGAGAAGTGAAAGTCACTAAGTTCACAATTACACATTCCTCAATCTTTTAACAACAAACTGGTTAAGTAGACCAGTACAAAGCGGCCTGTCCAAAGTGAATTATTTACAACACATTTTACAGTTTTTTGTAAGTGCATAAATGCAACATCAGAAGGTAGGGATGAAACGCGGTACAGGCTCTGGGTGGGTGGGGAGCGTCGACTTTTCAACTCGACTAGAGGGTAGAGGGTAACTTAAAACCTCCGCTTGCGAGTCTTCTTCAGGACGAAAAGGAGCAACCTAGAAGTCAAATGTCAACTATGTGTTAATGGCGCAAACTCCAAGCGTGAGGGAGTTATGTAAGTGAAATTAATGTACTGACCAAATCCTGGTGCCGAGCAGGCATCCCAGGTTGCCAGTGATAATAGGTGACAGTGAGGGGATCCAAGCAGCTATTTCCGGTCGGTAAATGATCTGGGGAAGAGGTGAAAACTAAATTAATATGCGTAAGTAGCCTCAATTAGGTCAGTACATCTTTGATGATAAAGAATTCACGTTTTCAATTAATCTTGAGTAAACTCATGTATATAAAATGAATATACTAAACTAAAGTGTTGGCGCATCCTTTGTTTCACATATATTGTATGTTTTGAGTTATTCCGTTCTTCCCTTCCAGTGTATGAAGTTGCATTCTAATTTGTATTGATTACTAGTGGTTGACCGGTATGGCAACACACATATGACAAATTGTATTTTGATTTTCTAAAGTCAGTCACGGACCATTTTTTTCATATCGCATTGTACCCAGGTCTTGTGGCGATTATTGGGTTAACCCATTATTTTGTAATGGGCATGTTCCACAAGCATTGCCTTCCTGATGTAAACTAACGCAAAGCAGCACTATGTGCTACCTTGTGTTACTTAGAATTTACTAAACCACGCAAAGCCACAAATAGTGGCTTTGCTTGACTTAGTAAAGGCCACAAATGATTTTGCGCTGGGGACATGCCACAAAAGTGATTCAACCCCAACACAAAATCATAGTAAATTCACCCGTAAAAAATGAGGGCTTCATTTTCACTTACCAAAGCAGTTTATGTACCATTCCCGGAGAATGTACACTTTCATTTTTGGATCAATGCGCCTGAGTCACAAAAAAGGGCCTAACTTACGACTGACTCTCTTAAGATATACCTTGGTCTATTCCAAAATTAAGCCATTTTGGGGTATTCACTTATCTTTCTTCTCCGAGCACACAGTTATCACTGTCCGAAGAATTGCCGTAAGTGGATTGAGTTCACTAGGCCTAGGTTGATCATTCCATGAATATGGGTAAAATATGCCAGTTTAGCATTAAGAAATGTAAATATTTTTTAAACTAATTTTAGAAATTAAGTCGTCAATTAAACTTTATTTGGCCAAAGGCCTTAAAACATACCATCCATTTTCTTTTAAAAGGAAATCTAATGACAAATATCTTTAAAAGTGTCTTACACATTAAAAAAGATATATGAAAAATTCAAAAGTCAACCTCAAGGAACAGTTCATTAGGTTGCATATCTATTCCCAATATAAAATGCAGTTTTAATAAAATTTAATACAGAAGAGCACAACTCCTGCAAGCCTAGAGGATGCAACTATATTAGCTCTTCTTTATGGGATCTCAGATTTGATTTGCAGAGAAGGGGGACCAAAGAGGAGCGTCTGGGCTCCACGTATAATGTACAAAATAGGTTGAAGTGACTAGTGCTCTGTGTTGAAGTGGCATTGCACCCTCAAGGTGGGATATCTCTACTCCAAACCCTTGCTGTGGGGAAAGCAAATTTGAAGTGCAATGTTTCCAGCCTGAGGATTGTTAGTCAATACCGGTGGGTTGAATTCTTTATCCAGTCTAGGTATGACTCCATACTATGTGTTGTAGATATAGTGACATACCTGACAATGGAGGTTTTGGCCTGAGCAGATTCTAGGAATATGTTTGTACAATTGTCCAAATAATGCTGCTGAACACACAGTTTGACAGAATGCCTAATCATGGAGGAGTTATCATATAGATCTGTGAGACCTAGTGCATTGAAAGCATTTTTTATGTAGGATAACCATGGAATCCAATTTGCCTCGTCTAATGACAGCCAATCTGCAATACAGGTTTTAGTTACTGCAGTCTTAGGTGTGCCCCAACTTTTTACCCAAAGCAATAGCGGGGCCAAGACCCCCAAGTCTTCCTGATATGTCGACCCCAGTTCTTTGTGGCTTACTAAAGTGGCTGTGCTACAACAGTCTATGGGTAAAACTGTTTTCTGCTCTTTGGAGGGTCCCAGCTTTGTTGTATCACCACAGACCAGCGCCATTCTTCTCAACTCAGTTAATGAGCAAGTCAAGTTGTTTCTATGATCATAAGTCGTGTCCAATGTCACCTTTGGTCTAAGGACACTATAAGCTGTCTCCATAGACTTTGCATGGAAAATGTCTATTCAGATGTTTCAGCAAAGGGACTTCAGAAAGCATCAAATCATGGTTGGAATAATAATACTCAATATGTACTGTCCCATAAAACAAACTCATCAGAAGGCTACACGTAACACCATATGTAAGAGGAATATGTTGACAGGTAATTCTCTTTGCAGCTGACACAGGTAACTGAGTGCAAGCATAGCAGTCTCTGGCATCCAAAGTATCAACATACTCATAAAGTAATTTAAAATATTCATTTTATGTATAATCTCTTCTAGATTAATCTACATGCAAAGCCTTGAATTCTTGTGAATGCAAACTATTGTCTGTAGGACTCAGTGTGGTAGGAGGTATTCTATATTTAGTCTCAGGTGAATGAGAGGATGTGGATAAATACAGCCCTGCAAGCAAAATAAGCAATACTGCAACTACAGCTGTTAATACACCTGCCAGTATGTACCTAAGTCTACTACAATTATCAGTTTACATAACTTTTCTAAAATCAGACCGTTAAGCGAAAAGTAGCAGCAGCAGAGTCTTCTCTGTTGGTTTCCACCTGTGCAAATGGCAAAACAAAATTCAAATGATGTCTAATGAAGCTATTTATAAAGTCTTTGTCAGTCTTCCCTAGTCCTACTCTGTGTTCTTCTAAATGGCACCCTTACACTCCTTCAGCAGCCTCGGGCCTAGGTAATCTTCTTAATTCTTTCAGCATAGTCTATTTAAGTGTCTCTTGTGACTGCATAGTCCAAAATTGAATGAGCTATCATTTCAGTGATAAATCATGTCAGTCCATTCAATGGCAAGGTAAATTCAAATGTAGTTCAGCCACAATATTTAGTTCACTGAGGTTCAGTTGGATTTGTACTATTAACCTCAGAATCCCAAAATTATCTCTCTCTGTGATCAACAACAAAGTACGTCCATTAGGGAGAAGAGTACCTTCAACAGGGTACACTTGCTCTGTTCGACCTTCAGAGTTCCGGCCCTTTGCCTTCACTGTCACTCAAGTCAGAATCCTCTGTATCCTCCAGAATGGTGTGAGCCACAAATATCCCACCAGAAAACTTAGCCTCTCTCTCTTTTGCCTTCTTGGCCAGCGTTCTCCAGCCACTGCTCATGCCACTATAGCACTAGTACCTTTGTCAGGTTCTTAACTAGCTCAGTCAACACCACAGTGTTGCTTCATAAGGGATTTAACTTGAAAAAACAAAAGATAAGAGGTGTTTGACAAAACAGGAATAGTTGGTTTAATTAAACACCTCGGCAGGGGGCAGAGTTACAGAAGCGGGTCTGAGGACTGTCTCAAAGTACAATCAATCTGAACAAGTCTTTATACAGTTTTTGGGTGTCATAAAGTGCTTCTGATGATCCGTTTTTGGTAAAAGAATGTGGTCCTTGCCTGTGGAATCATAAATAAGGCCCTTGATAACAATTGCAGGTGGGCCTCGGCCTTTCATAGACACAATGGGGGCCACGTATTTCTGAGTAGGGGTTGATGGAGAGTTCATGAATGGTGAGCTTGTTAATAGTGTTGTGATTTTGCTTGTATAAATGCATGCGTATCATTATAAACATTGGCATCAATGTTATCAATGTTAACATTAGGACAAAACTCTCTTGCCTCATATTCAACAGTTGACTCATCAAGACCTCCCTCAGGCTGAACATGTGCTGTCTCGGACTCTCTCTGTTTCCTTACAGCTTGTCTAACCTGCTACTGCTGTCTCTCAGTCACAGCTGGCACTCCTGGGAGAGGTGCTGTCACATCGTCAAGGGGGCACTCAACTCTACGAGTATGAGCAGAATGGATGAAACCTCCCATATCTGACAGCCGCGGTTGTCACCAGAATCACCTGGTATGGGCCATGCCATTGAAGTTCCAGGCAGGTTTTCCAGACATGTATCTTTACAAGAAGCCGGTCACTGGGACTGTGGTCATGGCACTACTCCTGATGTGTTGAGGCAGTGGCTGCTCCAACCTGGTGAGACACAGAATGCACCAGGTCAGAGAGTCCTTTGCTGTAATCCAGAATCATGTCATCTGTAATGTTCAACTGGCAATCGCATCACTCTGCCCATGATTATCTCATGTGCGGACAGTCCCATCCTCTGATCAGAGGTACTGTAAAGACTCATCAATACAAGAGACAAAGCATCGGGCCACTTCAAAGACATCGAAACACACATTTTTGGCAAGTCTGGGATTTCAGCATGTCATTCACTTGCTCTACTATGCCAGAAGTCTCTGGCCGATAAATGCAATGTAGTCTTTGCTCCACTTGTAATGTTGCACACACCATTTCAGGATCTCATTATTAAAATGAGTCCCTCGGTCAAACTCGAGAAAAGTCAGAAACCCAAACTTGGGGATTACTTCCCTCAACAACAATTTGGTTACTATAAAACTGTCATTTCTCCTGGTCGGGTAAGCCTCAACCCAATGCGAGACACCACCATCCACAACCACCAGGATGTGTCTCTGCGTGTGACATACAGGCATCTCAATAAAATCCAACTGCATCCTGTTGAATGGACTTACTGATCTTCCTATGTGGCTCTTTTTCACTGCAGTTCTTTTCCCTACATTCATTTGTTGACACACAACACATCTGTGACACAATCATTCAGCCATCAAACTGAGTCTAGGGTAGAACCAAGTCTGTCAAAACAGTCTGACCATGGCATACCTCCCTTAAAGAGCATGACCATGATAATGTCTAGCCACTCGGGGTAACAAACTGTCTGGCAATAGAGGTCCTCCATCTGCTGAAACCCACATGTCATCATCTATTTTGACACAACCTGCTATGAAACCAACCTTGCTGTTTTGTCTCTGACACCTCTTCCTGTAACCTCTTAACTTCCTCCCACGCATCCGATGTTGTTAACAAAGGGTTGTAATTGATCTCATCTGCAGTCTCTTTAGAATATTCACCATTGATTGGGCAAGCCTCATGCACACAATATCGTGTGACTTGGTCAGCGTATCTGTTGCCGACCATCACATAGTCATCTCTGCTGTGGTGGGCAGAACACTTCACAACTGCAATGTGGGCAGGCAATTGTAATGCTTCAAGTAACCTCATGACAATTTCACCATTACAGATAAGGGACCAAAAAGAATTCATAAATCCCCTTTGTTACCATAACTGTCCGAAATCATGAACAACACCAAAGCCATACTGACTATCAGAGAAAATCGTCACCTTTAGCTGTTCAGAAGCATAGCACACCCTAGCAAGAGCAATCAATTCAGCCACTTGTGCAAAGAACACTCCTCAAAGCCAGGAAGCATCTATTATGCCTGAGACTGTTGAAACTTTATATGCAGCTCTCAGATTTCCTTCATCGTCTCATAAACAGGACCCATCAAGAAGCAATATGAAATCAGACTCAGACATTGGCTCATCTCGTATATCTGGTCTTGGCTTGGTGCACAGTTCAGTAACATTATGACAGTCATGCTCTACTTCCCCTCCCTCCCCTCAACTTCAGGTAAAGGTAAAAGTGAAGCAGGGTTCAAGGTAGCACATCTTTTCAAAGTAACATTCTCATCTGTCAGTTTGATCTGCTCATATCTGGTCAGGTGGATGTTTGTCAAGTGTTGAGTACAGGTACAGGTCAACAATATCTCAATGGAGTGGGGCACAAACACAGTAAGGGGATGACCCATCACAATGCTTTCACACCGTTCTATGCTAACACCTACGGCTGCCACATCTTTAAGGCAACCAGGCAGTCCTGCAATTACAGCTTCAAGTATAGCAGAAAAAAAGGCCACTGGCCTCCAGGCATTTCCATGCAATTATATAAGCACTGAGAGAGCGCAGCCCTCCTTCTCACTGCAGAACAGCACAAATGCTTTATTGTAATCAGGCATTCCCAGTGCGGGGGCACAATAGAGACTTCCTCTCAGCTCCAGGAAGGCAATCAAGCAATCGTTATCCCATGGTACTGGATCGGACACATCCTTGTGTGTCAGTCTCTGTAAAAGCTTGGCCACTAGGGATAAGCTGGGTATCACTGACAACAGTAGCCCACCGTTCCCAAAAACATCCAGACTTCTCTCTGGGTGGTTGGTGGATTCATTTTCAGAAATGACAAGATTCTCTCTTGTGATACCTTCCTTGCTCTCTTCTCAATGTGATGTCTGAGATACAGGACTTCTTTTTGACAAGACTGTTATTTACTCGGGGACACTGTATGCCCTTTCTCAGCCAAGAGGTTCAACAGTGCAATGGCATCTTGTTTGCAAGCCTCCTGTGTGTTTGACATGACCAGTAGGTTGTCAGTGTGCTGCACTAAAACCAAAATAATTAAGGACTCAAAAATTATTTTTGAGAATCTGATTAAAGATAGATGGGTTCTCCGTATACCCTTGCAAGTTTTGTCTGCTCCACTAAAGAATCAATAGTATTCAACCACACAAGAAACATTCCGGAGGGACACTTTTTAGTCTACTTTGACTCACACTTGAATGAACCTCAACCACAGAGGGATCAGCCGGATCGGTGCAGCTTCTCCCTGTGCACTAGGATCTACTATATAAACCATATCTCACACTCACGCAAAGTATGTACCCCTATCTTAATTGTGCAGCCATTGACATCTCATGACTAACACCACTAAACTCAGCAGACAATTACAACCCAGTAGTTTCTACACTGGTAACTTATTACTATCCTGGGATCTTGGGCTACATCCAGCCCCAATAACTCCAACTTCTCTGCATTAAGCGCCACACTCACACAACAACTCAAAACATTACCCCATCGCACCGCACAACCTCTGCAAAACACTGCAAGCTAGACACAACCAATTGTAATGTGCGAGCCTATTTATACTCACTCCTCCGTTGATACAACTCTTTCCTGAATTTCTGGAACTCCGTCAGTCTTCCAAATTGAAACATGGGCTTTAGGGGTTGGGACTGGGTTCAGGCAAATCCAGAATAGGATACTCTAACTCCCTCTTGCTTCAGTAACTAACCACCCTCTGCTACCATCTTGCAAGAGTGTGAGAAGGTTATTACCGTTTCTTATCCCATGGATCGTTTAGTTGAATGAAAGGCTAAGTGAGCCAGCTTTAATGGAAACAATTTAACCTCCATGTAGCCTATGTGGCCACACAAAGAGGACCACAAATTGGTAAATGAAGTTAAGTGGGTTTATTACAAGATCAATCCAATATATATGCAAATCAAAAACATATTATAAAGGTACAGAATTACAACAGCCAAACTGAAACGTCAGAAGAGATTCAGATTCAATAGCATAAAACATGCAATGAATGCAGCCACAGCAATAAAGATACTGTAAAATAGAAATTGGAGTTCCATAAAGATACTCTGATCCTCCTACCTAAACATAAATAGATTCTAGAGTCATCTAACCCAAGTTCTAAATCTAAGATGCAAATTAATCACTGGGTAAAGGTCTTAGAAGAATTAAGAAGTATGGGAAGGTGTCTGCATAGTGAAAACTCCAGTAGACGTTTTCTGAATAATTGTTTAGCGTAAAGCTACACACTTGCAAGGGAAATAGAGAGATCTGTCCCTTCAGAGTCAGAAAGGATCTGATCTGAACTCTAACAGTGTAAGACTAATCAAATCAAGTAGTTTCAAGAACAAACATCTCCTTCCCTACATCACATGAAATCCATTATTTCTCCTCCGCACAGTAGGTATCAGCAAAATTCTTTGACTTTCCCATCCCACGAACTTGGACAGTTTCTGTAACCTTGAGTATCTTCTTTTATATGATGAATAGGAGGCCTCTTCTGCCTGCTAGACCTTCACATCCTTGCCAAGATTTCTCTTCCCAGGCCTTACTATCAATAATACAACAATACTCCTTTCTCTAGCTATGAAATCATGAGAACACACCTGCAAAAGAAAGAACATGCAATGCAAGCAAAATACATTTCAAAGTTAAGGCCTTTAGACAAGCTAGCTTTAGTTAAGTGTTTCAATGAGCATTTTGAGTATATGATTATACATGCACATGTAACTTCAGAATAAATGCAAACATGAATAAATGGGTTCATAATCACTTATGCAATGCATGTTAATAAATGCAGTATGACCTGAAATACAAATTCACAGGGTAAAATCACCTTAGAACACACCACAATTCGTAAGATTAGTATGGTACCATCAACAAATGATTTATATTGTAACTAAAATCTGTTATCACTCTTTATACGTTCTCCTTTTTGATACCCTCAAAACCTGCCATAGACTACAATGCATTTCAATGGGGTGCTATCATGTATATTGGTCCTCAAATGGCTGCCAACACTTCTTGGTTGAAGTGTTGGTAGCCAATCAGATCCCACCATGAGATCTGTGCTTAGGCTCCGCCCAGATACACAAATTTGATTTTCTTAATATCTCTCAAACTGCTAAGTAGATTTACACCAAATAACTGATAGTGTGATATGCGAACCAAAAGCTACCTTTCTGCCAAATTTAATGTAATTCCATCCAGATTTTCGGGATGTAGTCTTGTTCAAAACCCCTATGGGAATTAACATGGGGAAACGTGCCTTTTTTTTTACCCTCTCCTTCCTTTTTTTTTACCCTCTCCTTTTTCTCGACCCCGCTTGACAGATCACCCCAAAACTTTTCATGCACAACTTAAATCACAAGGGCACATTTTTTGGGAGAATTTTGTAAAGAATCATCAAACAGCGCCAAAGATATAGGCAAGTAAAAAAACACTTTTCCTATGGAAACATTTCCGTAACTATAGTAGGTAATAGGTAATATATATATATATATATATATATATATATATTTTTTTTTTTTCACACAAAGGACGCGGCACTCAGGAGTGAAGATAGTTCAATTGAGTTTATTGCACAACTCAACCAACGCATTTCAGCCCTCTCACGGCTTTGCTCACGGTTAGTGAGTCCTTTCTTTATTGCACTATTTAAACCCAGCTGGCCTTAATGTGGCATTCTGGGACATGTAGTGCATTACATTCAACAATACATAATTTACAGAAAAGAAAAACGTAACTGTTATTGTTATTTTCAATGGAAGATAGTAGGTTTTAACAGCATATTTATAAAACCTCATGATTTAGTATCCTGTGACATTATTTCAAATTCACACATATCATTATTATGTGTTAGTAAAAATATTGTTCCAGAGTTTAGTACTCAACATTTGTTTTTCACATTTAATTAATTAAGCGGATCTAGTATCCTTTGTATTTAAACTGTAATGTCCTAGCATTTTTTGATTATAATTACAATAACAAACTTTTTATTGTTCATCCCAAATGTATATAAAGCTCTTCGTCATTGTTCATCCCCCTCGGGGTCTTTGTTTTGAGTCTGACAATGTAACGTGATTCCATCTGACGTAATTTTTATTATTCTATTCCCACCACGTTCATCCAATGTAATGGCCTTGATCCCATAGTAACACATCGCTCTCCAATCTCCTTTTTGGCATAATATCATATGTTTTGCAGTTGCATATGAGAGATCTTTATTCTTCACTGCTCTAATGTGTTCCAAAATACGCTTTCGTAAAGTACAGATTGTGCTCCCGATGTATTTACTGCCACATTTACACTCAATGATGTATATCACATACTGTGTGGTGCACGTGATTTTTTGATTTAGGATAATCGTATTTCCATTAGGTTCCACAATGGTTTTTTTATTCTTACCAATCTTACATGCTTTGCATGAATTGCATTTGTAAAGCCATTTTGTTGTTCCATTAGCCAATTGGTATCTAATTGTTGTTTGAAGTGGCTTTTTATTAACATGTTTTTAGAGATTTTGTTTTTCTGTAGGTCACGGTTGGTTTTGATCCAATAAGTTGTCCTATGTCAGGATCTTTTTCAATTAAATGCCAATGTTTTTTAATTTTTCCCATGATCTTTCCACTTTCTTTGCTGTATGTAGTTATAAAACGTGGTGCTTGTTGGTTTTCACAATTTTCTAGTTTTTTCTTTTTAGGTATCAATGTGTCATCTCTTGTTTTTTGATCAATTCTTCTTTTACTTTTTGCAGTGTTGATTCTTTATATCCCCTTGTTTTTAGCCTTTCCATGGTTTCTTGGATTTTTTCTTCAGCATCCTCTGAATTGGAACAGTTCCGCTTCATTCGCATGAATTCTCCGTATGGTATATTTTCAATTATTGATTTGGGGTGGAAGCTTGTCCCGTGTAATATGCTGTTGGTGGCTGTTTCTTTTCTGTAGAGTGTGGAGTGTATCTCATCATCCTTAATGTATATTAAGGTATCAAGAAACGCAATCTTCGTTTTGCTGGTGTTACATGTGAAAGATAGACCAATTTCATTTTTATTCAATTTTTGAAAGTATATTTGAAACTCTTGTTCTGTCCCGTTCCATATTAGAAATAAATCATCTATGAAACGGACCCATAGTATTATTTTGTCTACATCATCTTGATACTCCGCATCCCATGCTATCACTTTCTCCCACCACCCCATCGTGATATTGGCATAATTTGGAGAAAAAGAAATGCCCATGGCAGTTCCGCAACGCTGTTTAAAAAGTTCTTTGTTAAAATAGAAGATATTGTTAGTGAGACATAGTTCGATCATGGTCAGTAACATTTGGGTATGTTTCATTTCAGATATTTTCCTTTGTCGTAGGAAATATCTACATGCATTTAGGCCTATCTCATGTCTGATCGAAGTATATAGTGATACTGCATCTATTGTTATTAGCAGTAATTCACTATTCCATGTGATGCCTGTGAGTATCCTTAAAAAATCACCAGTATCTCTGATGTAAGAGCTCATGCTTTGCGCAATTGGTGCTAGAAATTGGTCTACATACTCCGAGAGGTTTTCATATAAAGAATCACATGAGGATACAATTGGCCTTCCTGGTGGATGGTGAAGTGTCTTATGAATCTTTGGTAAGAAGTATATTGTTGGAATCACTGGGAAGTCCTTTGTCAGAAACTTTAGCTCATCATCATCGATCAAATTCTCATTATGCCATTTTTTAAGATTAATATTCAATTCCATTATCATTTTATTAATAGGATTGTTTGGCATTTTGCAATAGTTTATAGTATCTTCTAATTGTCTATATGCTTCTTGCAGATAATCCTTTATATCCATGAGCACGATGTTTCCCCCTTTATCGGCGGGTTTTATTATGAGTTCTTTATTTTCCATCAATTTACCGATTGATTCCCGTTCCTTTTACTTAAATTCTCTTTTTGATTTTCATTTCTAGTATTTGTTATTTTTTCTAGCTCTTCTATTATTGCTTCACTGAATTGATCAAATCTGTTACCAGGAGGTAAGACAGGGCAGTATTTCGATTTCTTTTTTAATCCACTCCCCACTCTTTGATTTGTATCAATCTCAAGATGTTCAAGGACTTGTTCTTCCGACATTTCATCCTCATTTAGATTGTACAGTAGGTCAAACATGTTTTTCAAGTCCTGTACTTGGTCAATACTGATCATTGGTTCCGTATCAGGTGTTAACGTTTCTCCTTGTAACTCAAGAGGTTTGTTTTTATCTTTATTCGCATGTATTTTAGCTAACTTCAATTTACGAACATATTTATATAGGTCAATTCTTACTTCTGTGTAATTGAAGTGACTCTCTGGGCAGAAAGATAGTCCTTTGTTTAATGCTGTTTTTTCATCCATTGAAAGTATATGCTTTGAAAGATTCACAATAAGATTGTTGTCTATTTGCGATTGCGCAATGGATAGTGTCTTTTTACGTTTTGCCCGTCTGGTTTTTCTGGTGCTTGTGAGGCAGTCTCCCCTCTTTCTCGGCTTCTGTTTGTATTTGTATTTCTGCCGCGCCCTCTGCCTCGTGTCATGGTTTGGTCTATATGCATTAGGCGCATTTCTTCTAAAAGTTGACTTTTGGGGTGCTGTCTGTTCCACTCGATACCTCTGGTTCACTTAAATCAGACTCGCTTGCGCTATTATATGTGGTTTTAGACATTTGCAATGGATAATTCTTTTTCAATGTGTCAAACCGCTTTGCAAAGGTTAATATTCTGCCATGTTTGTAATCCTGTTCATCTCTCTGAATTTGCGTTTTTACGTTCCTGAATTTCAATCTCATATTTTTCCAATCTTACATCCATCTCCTTCTGTAATTTTGCTGTTGCATCCTGGTCAGTATGACTTAGTATTTTAGCTTCCATTTCTTCCAATTGCTTTGTTATCTCTATTACATCTATTTTTGCATGTTTTATTAGTATGCGCATCATATTCAAGGAGCATTGTGCATTATTGTCCGCCCATTCCTCTAACAATTCAGTTTTCGTATCTGGGTGAGTGGGCATGGTGAAAATGCGTAGGCCCCTTGGAATTCGTTTTCACTTCGATGTAATTTTCTAGAGCTAGAATTTCCCAACTTTTGTTTGTTTCTTTTTTATATAGTTTTTCCATCTGGTTGAACTGTTGTTTTATCGTCAATTCTGACGTGTTGACATTACTCGTTTTATTTATAGATATATCCTCTGTATCTGTGCTCGTTTGAAATAATGATGCCGCTGTTAGTGTCCGTTTCCCTTTACGGGCCTCCATTCTAATAATCCAGTTACTCTCACTTTGAGTTTGTGCTGTGATGTTAAACAACAAATTACCACAATTCACCAATTACTCTTCACTCCCACCCGCTCGTTTGAGAGAAACCGGCCGTATGGTATACGTGCCCGGTAGCCTTGATCTCAAACCTGCAATGGCCGCTTCGAGTTTAACGCTTATTGCTTTTCGGCGAATGTCACTCACCCATGAGGGATTCTCGTACGGGCGGCGTCCTCCGACCCGTCCGGCGTTTCTCCAACTTTAGATGAGTTTTTCCTCGGTTAATCCAAGCGCGTTACCCTCGGGCGCTACTGACTGTTTAGCAAATGTCCACAATGTGATCCCTTTGATCAGTGCGCTCGTGCAGCGGGTGCTCAGCGTGGGGGCCGGATCCTGGCCCCAAATTCAGTTTTTCACACAAAGGACGCGGCACTCAGGAGTGAAGATAGTTCAATTGAGTTTATTGCACAACTCAACCAACGCGTTTCAGCCCTCTCACGGCTTTGCTCACGGTTAGTGAGTCCTTTCTTTATTGCACTATTTAAACCCAGCTGGCCTTAATGTGGCATTCTGGGACATGTAGTGCATTACATTCAACAATACATAATTTACAGAAAAGAAAAACGTAACTGTTATTGTTATTTTTATATATATATGCTGTTAAAACCTACTATCTTCCATTGAAAATAACAATAACAGTTACGTTTTTCTTTTCTGTAAATTATGTATTGTTGAATGTAATGCACTACATGTCCCAGAATGCCACATTAAGGCCAGCTGGGTTTAAATAGTGCAATAAAGAAAGGACTCACTAACCGTGAGCAAAGCCGTGAGAGGGCTGAAACGCGTTGGTTGAGTTGTGCAATAAACTCAATTGAACTATCTTCACTCCTGAGTGCCGCGTCCTTTGTGTGAAAAAATTGGAATTTGGGGCCAGGATCCGGCCCCTCACGCTGAGCACCCGCTGCACGAACGCACTGATCAAAGGATCACATTGTGGACATTTGCTAAACAGTCAGTAGCGCCCGAGGGTAACGCGCTGGATTAACCGAGGAAAAACTCATCTAAAGTTGGAGAAACGCCGGACGGGGTCGGAGGACGCCGCCCGTACGAGAATCCCCTCATGGGTGAGTGACATTCGCCGAAAGCAATAAGCGTTAAACTCGAAGCGGCCATTGCAGGTTTGAGATCAAGGCTACCGGGCACGTATACCATACGGCCGGTTTTCTCAAACGAGCGGGTGGGAGTGAAGAGTAATTGGTGAATTGTGGTAATTTGTTGTTTAACATCACAGCACAAACTCAAAGTGAGAGTAACTGGATTATTAGAATGGAGGCCCGTAAAGGAAACGGACACTAACAGCGGCATCATTATTTCAAACGAGCACAGATACAGAGGATATATCTATAAATAAAACGAGTAATGTCAACACGTCAGAATTGACGATAAAACAACAGTTCAACCAGATGGAAAAACTATATAAAAAAGAAACAAACAAAAGTTGGGAAATTCTAGCTCTAGAAAATTACATCGAAGTGAAACGAATTCCAAGGGGCCTACGCATTTTCACCATGCCCACTCACCCAGATACGAAAACTGAATTGTTAGAGGAATGGGCGGACAATAATGCACAATGCTCCTTGAATATGATGCGCATACTAATAAAACATGCAAAAATAGATGTAATAGAGATAACAAAGCAATTGGAAGAAATGGAAGCTAAAATACTAAGTCATACTGACCAGGATGCAACAGCAAAATTACGGAAGGAGATGGATGTAAGATTGGAAAAATATGAGATTGAAATTCAGGAACGTAAAAACGCAAATTCAAGAGAGATGAACAGGATTACAAACATGGCAGAATATTAACCTTTGCAAAGCGATTTGACACATTGAAAAAGAATTATCCATTGCAAATATCTAAAACCACATATAATAGCGCAAGCGTAGTCTGATTTAAGTGAACCAGAGGTATCGAGTGGAACAGACAGCACCCCAAAAGTCAACTTTTAGAAGAAATGCGCCTAATGCACATAGACCAAACCATGACACGAGGCAGAGGGCGCGGCAGAAATACAAATACAAACAGAAGCCGAGAAAGAGGAGACTGCCTCACAAGCACCAGAAAAACCAGACGGGCAAAACGTAAAAGACACTATCCATTGCGCAATCGCAAATAGACAACAATCTTATTGTGAATCTTTCAAAGCATATACTTTCAATGGATGAAAAAACAGCATTAAACAAAGGACTATCTTTCTGCCCAGAGAGTCACTTCAATTACACAGAAGTAAGAATTGACCTATATAAATATGTTCGTAAATTGAAGTTAGCTAAAATACATGCGAATAAAGATAAAAACAAACCTCTTGAGTTACAAGGAGAAACGTTAACACCTGATACGGAACCAATGATCAGTATTGACCAAGTACAGGACTTGAAAAACATGTTTGACCTACTGTACAATCTAAATGAGGATGAAATGTCGGAAGAACAAGTCCTTGAACATCTTGAGATTGATACAAATCAAAGAGTGGGGAGTGGATTAAAAAAGAAATCGAAATACTGCCCTGTCTTACCTCCTGGTAACAGATTTGATCAATTCAGTGAAGCAATAATAGAAGAGCTAGAAAAAATAACAAATACTAGAAATGAAAATCAAAAGAGAATTTAAGTAAAAGGAACGGGAATCAATCGGTAAATTGATGGAAAATAAAGAACTCATAATAAAACCCGCCGATAAAGGGGAAACATCGTGCTCATGGATATAAAGGATTATCTGCAAGAAGCATATAGACAATTAGAAGATACTATAAACTATTGCAAAATGCCAAACAATCCTATTAATAAAATGATAATGGAATTGAATATTAATCTTAAAAAATGGCATAATGAGAATTTGATCGATGATGATGAGCTAAAGTTTCTGACAAAGGACTTCCCAGTGATTCCAACAATATACTTCTTACCAAAGATTCATAAGACACTTCACCATCCACCAGGAAGGCCAATTGTATCCTCATGTGATTCTTTATATGAAAACCTCTCGGAGTATGTAGACCAATTTCTAGCACCAATTGCGCAAAGCATGAGCTCTTACATCAGAGATACTGGTGATTTTTTAAGGATACTCACAGGCATCACATGGAATAGTGAATTACTGCTAATAACAATAGATGCAGTATCACTATATACTTCGATCAGACATGAGATAGGCCTAAATGCATGTAGATATTTCCTACGACAAAGGAAAATATCTGAAATGAAACATACCCAAATGTTACTGACCATGATCGAACTATGTCTCACTAACAATATCTTCTATTTTAACAAAGAACTTT
Organism: Calotriton arnoldi; assembly: GCA_963921515.1. Taxonomy (NCBI): domain Eukaryota; kingdom Metazoa; phylum Chordata; class Amphibia; order Caudata; family Salamandridae; genus Calotriton; species Calotriton arnoldi. The sequence goes on from CAWUFW010018095.1 coordinate 158,428, forward strand.
TTAAACAGCGTTGCGGAACTGCCATGGGCATTTCTTTTCTCCAAATTATGCCAATATCACGATGGGGTGGTGGGAGAAAGTGATAGCATGGGATGCGGAGTATCAAGATGATGTAGACAAAATAATACTATGGGTCCGTTTCATAGATGATTTATTTCTAATATGGAACGGGACAGAACAAGAGTTTCAAATATACTTTCAAAAATTGAATAAAAATGAAATTGGTCTATCTTTCACATGTAACACCAGCAAAACGAAGATTGCGTTTCTTGATACCTTAATATACATTAAGGATGATGAGATACACTCCACACTCTACAGAAAAGAAACAGCCACCAACAGCATATTACACGGGACAAGCTTCCACCCCAAATCAATAATTGAAAATATACCATACGGAGAATTCATGCGAATGAAGCGGAACTGTTCCAATTCAGAGGATGCTGAAGAAAAAATCCAAGAAACCATGGAAAGGCTAAAAACAAGGGGATATAAAGAATCAACACTGCAAAAAAGTAAAAGAAGAATTGATCAAAAAACAAGAGATGACACATTGATACCTAAAAAGAAAAAACTAGAAAATTGTGAAAACCAACAAGCACCACGTTTTATAACTACATACAGCAAAGAAAGTGGAAAGATCATGGGAAAAATTAAAAAACATTGGCATTTAATTGAAAAGATCCTGACATAGGACAACTTATTGGATCAAAACCAACCGTGACCTACAGAAAAACAAAATCTCTAAAAACATGTTAATAAAAAGCCACTTCAAACAACAATTAGATACCAATTGGCTAATGGAACAACAAAATGGCTTTACAAATGCAATTCATGCAAAGCATGTAAGATTGGTAAGAATAAAAAACCATTGTGGAACCTAATGGAAATACGATTATCCTAAATCAAAAAATCACGTGCACCACACAGTATGTGATATACATCATTGAGTGTAAATGTGGCAGTAAATACATCGGGAGCACAATCTGTACTTTACGAAAGCGTATTTTGGAACACATTAGAGCAGTGAAGAATAAAGATCTCTCATATGCAACTGCAAAACATATGATATTATGCCAAAAAGGAGATTGGAGAGCGATGTGTTACTATGGGATCAAGGCCATTACATTGGATGAACGTGGTGGGAATAGAATAATAAAAATTACGTCAGATGGAATCACGTTACATTGTCAGACTCAAAACAAAGACCCCGAGGGGGATGAACAATGACGAAGAGCTTTATATACATTTGGGATGAACAATAAAAAGTTTGTTATTGTAATTATAATCAAAAAATGCTAGGACATTACAGTTTAAATACAAAGGATACTAGATCCGCTTAATTAATTAAATGTGAAAAACAAATGTTGAGTACTAAACTCTGGAACAATATTTTTACTAACACATAATAATGATATGTGTGAATTTGAAATAATGTCACAGGATACTAAATCATGAGGTTTTATAAATATGCTGTTAAAACCTACTATCTTCCATTGAAAATAACAATAACAGTTACGTTTTTCTTTTCTGTAAATTATGTATTGTTGAATGTAATGCACTACATGTCCCAGAATGCCACATTAAGGCCAGCTGGGTTTAAATAGTGCAATAAAGAAAGGACTCACTAACCGTGAGCAAAGCCGTGAGAGGGCTGAAACGCGTTGGTTGAGTTGTGCAATAAACTCAATTGAACTATCTTCACTCCTGAGTGCCGCGTCCTTTGTGTGAAAAAATTGAATTTGGGGCCAGGATCCGGCCCCCACGCTGAGCACCCGCTGCACGAGCGCACTGATCAAAGGGATCACATTGTGGACATATATATATATATATATATATATATATATATATATATATATATATATATATATATATATATATATATATATATAAAACACCAGACGGTCCTCTCTCGACTCCACACACTCGCTTGCTTCCGCCAAAAACGAACCACGAACCACTGGATATTGAGGCAATATTATTTAATGTTTCCTCGGATTACGCGTTTCGGGCAACACTTGCCCTTGATCACATACTCGTGAGGTTAGAACGCCTTCATTTTAAAGTGCAAAACCACGTGACAAAACATACAATGAACATAGTAAAAATACTAAAAATTCTATCACCTATCCCAATAGAGCACAATATCCATTTTTTTCTCTCGTTTTTTTCTCTGTTATTTTTCTTGTTCTTGTTTGTCAGTGTGCAATAATCAATATGGCCATAATCATAACATAATATTCACGAGTGTCAAAGATCCATCTATAAAAGAATAAAATTCAATTCATTAAATATCTTTATCACTTAATTTTGACATTTATCATAATTTTCCCATCATTGATACTCCTTGGCCAAAATATGTAATTGCACTGCCTATTTTTAACATCCATGTAAACTACTACTATTTGGGAGCATCTTCTATCATAAAGTATTCTTTATAAAAAATAGGATGAATCCCTTTTTGTTCTCCCATAGTTGTATATCCATATGCATGCTAGCAATTGGAAATGGGATAAATCCCACTAGTGCCCTTCAATTGAAATATTAAAAATACTAAGTATACCAACATATTACCTACTGTGCAAAGTAGCCCATATTAAAGTGCAAATGCAAAATACGTCACATATATCATAAAAAAATACCACACTAAATATAAATAAATCTTATTCGGGCCCTGGCTGAATTGGTTCAATCGTAACCGGAATTTCCAATTACGACCGAACCAAATCCGGACACAAGGTTCAGCAGCTGCCATCAACAATATCATTATTTATTATTATTTATTTTGACCCTCTTTTATAGACAAATACAGAATTCATATTACATTTGACAAAAAGATTTTTCTTAACCCAAAACCATTACCTATACTAAAAAACAGCAGTAATCTTAATCATATACATATACAAATGGTCCCAATTGATATCTATAAGAAATTATGCAGGTCTTCAGTATTGTTCAAACCATATGGAAATTTGCTGTCTAGCTCCAAAATTAATTTAGATTCCAATTGCCTGAGAGATTTTTCTCGATCACCCCCTCTTCGTGTTTTGGTAATGGCTGCCACTACAAAGTAACTCAAACAATTTAAATTATTATTATGCGTTTGTCTGAAATGGCGGGCCACCGGATAAGCTGGATCATTATTCACGATGGCCCGCAAATGCTGCAATATTCTGACATGCACCTGCAACTTTGTACTGCCGACATATCTCAGTCCGCAGGTGCATGTCAGAACATATACAGCATACTCCGTCCTGCATGTGTAAGTTCCCCGAATAGCAATTTTATCTGTGCTAAAAGGTGACAAATAGTGAGTAGTATTTCTACCAAATTTACATGCTCTACACGTAGAACACTTAGTAAAACCTGGTTTGGGTTGTAACCACGTTTTAGCCCCTATTAATTCAGGACAGGACTTTCCAATTTGTGTCCGCATAGAAACACCCTTCCTATACGTCACAATAGGTTGAAGTGGCAACCGGGGTGACAATACTCCATCAGTCAAAACTATTGTCCAATTGCGTTTAATGATGGACCTAATCTTTCTTTCTTGTTTGCTGAAAGTAGTGACTAAGCGGGGGATATCACTATCCTCTTCAGATATTATCACAGTATCACTGAGTAGTGATTCTCTTGTTCGTTCATTAGTTTTATCTAATGCTCCTCTCAGGATACTTTCACTATAGCCCCTCTGTCTGAATCTCTGCAAGGCCTCCTCAGTGCATCTTTCCAAATCCTCTTTACTACTGCAAATCCTTTTAAGACGTAAAATTCCCATATGGAATATTATGAATCAAGTGCCTAGGATGCGCACTGTCAGCATGGAGAGTCAAATTGCCAGACGTCTCCTTCCTAAACAGAGTAGTGAAAATTTCCCCTTGATTCTGATAGACCTTCACGTCGAGGAACTCAATGCAGTTTCTACTCATATTGGAAGTGAACTTGAGATTAACGTTATTGTTATTGATCTGTTCAATAAAGTTACATGCACTCAATTCATTGCCTCGCCACACAATAAAAACATCATCGATGTATCTTAGCCAGTGCAAAACATGATAATTAAAAACGGCTGCAAACATCTTTTTGAGGTCCTGCTCCTCCCACCAGCCAACATGTATATGTATATCATAAAAAGAAGGTTGCCCCAAAGAAGTCGTCACACACAAAGGGGTATTCACACGCGTGCCACCGGCGGCTGCAAACAACGCGTTCCCCACTTGTTTCTGTTTGTGAAGCCAAACGCGTTTCGAGTATCCCCGTACTCTTCATCAATGGCAATAATTCACTTCACATTCTTTGGGGCAACCTTCTTTTTATGATATATATATATATATAAATATATGTATATTCACTGAAAAAACTACAGGTTTCAGGGCCGTTATAGTTAGGTATTAGCATTTAAAAAACCTTAGATATTCACTGAAAAAAACACAGGTTTCAGGGATTTATAGTTAGCTGGACATTTCACTTGTATAAAACCAGAAAAATTCAGCCGTTATAGTTAGTAGAGCTAACTATAGCTCGCGCCCCCGCAATGCTTTGCTGATGACGTCACATATTACATCACACATGCCATGGTCAATGGCATCACTCATGACATCACTGATGACATCTCAAATGACATCACTGATTACATCATCCAGTGACTGAGTGTTTCTAAAAAGTTCAAGAATGTTATATATATATATGCCAAGGTGTATTGAAGAATGAGTGGGTGTATGAGTGTCTGAATGGATATGTGGGTGCATGACAGACTATATAAGTGAGTGATTAAACGTGTCTTAGTGAATGCATGAGTGAATGATTAATCTGTGTGAATGTCTGTATCAGTCTGTCAGTTGGTGTGTAAGTGGCTGCATGGGTTGTTGAGTAGCTACATCAGTGTCTATATGGGTTAATGATTGGTTGTCTGAGTACCTGTATGGGTGCCTGAGTGTCTGTGCTTGTGTGACTCCTTGCACAGATATGTGAGTGGGTGATTCACTGGGTTTATGAGTGCGTGTGTTAGGGACTGTATGGGTGAGTGAGTGTACGTATAGCTGTGTTGGTGAGTTAATGGATGTCTTATTGGTAAATGTGTAAGTAACTACATATGTGAAAGGCAGTATAGGTGAGTGTTGGAGTATATAAGTGAGTCAGTGTGACAGTGAGTGATTGTGACAGTGGGTGCATTGATAAGTGTGTGCTTATTTCAGTAATTGTTGAAGAGAGTACGTATATGGTACTATCTGTATGAATAAGTGAGGTGGTGTGTGTGTATAACTATATAGGTGAGTAAATGGCAGTGTAATTAATTCTTTGAGTGACTGACTAGGTGTTTGAGTACTCTTTGGGTGAGTGGCAGTGTGTGAGTGTCTATATGGGTGTATGAGTGGATATATCAGTGGATGTATTAATGAATGACTGCGTGTATGATTTACTGTATGGGTTAGAGAGTGGATGTGTGTGTAGACATATGAATCACTGAGTGAGTATGTACTAACTGCTATTGGTCTGTCTATGGTTTCGATATTGGTAGTCTGTATTTCAGAGTGGGTGTATCGAAGGTTTTATTAGGGTGTGAGGAGGTGCATCAGATGATCACATGGATGATGTCATCAGTGATGTCATTTGAGATATCATGAGTGATGTTATCAGTGATGTCACTGACCATGTCATGAGTGATGTAATATGTGACGTCATCAGCAGTGCATTGCGGGGCGCGAGTTATAGTTAGCTCTACTAACTATAACGGCCAAATTTCTCTGGTTTTATACGAGTGAAATGTCCAACTAACTATAACGTCCATGAAACCTGTGGTTTTTTCAGTGAATTTTTAAGGTTTTTTTAAATGCTAATCCCTAACTATAACGTCCCTGAAACCTGCGTTTTTTCCAGTGAATTTCTTAGGTTTTTTAAATGCTAATCCCTAAATATAACGTCCCCGAAACCTCTGTTTTTTCAGTGAATTTCTAAGGTTTATAAATGTTAATTTCTAACTATACTATAGGTAGGACATGTGCAGAAAGAGGAAGAAAGGCGCAGAAAGAAGCAAGAGAAGTGCAGAAAGAGGCAAGAGAGGTGCAGAAAGAGGAAGAAAAGTGCAGGAAGAAGCAAGAGAAATACAGAAAGAGGCAACAGAAGTCCAGAAAGAGGAAGAAAGGTGCAGAAAGAAGCAAGAGATGTACAGAAAGAACCAACAGAGGTGCAAAAAGAGGCCTACTTTGACTGTACCTTACAGCAGACTCATACAAAGTGCCCTAATCACTAATCCTTCACAGAAAATGTCTTAACCCTCACTTTTCTCTTGAAGGTTCACTATTAATCGACTGCTCAGAATGTTAGGCCTACCAAATATTAAACAGCAATCCTAGGCATATCACTGTTGTAAGTCTAACCAAGTTTGTGAAGGTATGCATTTGTGTCTATGCTTTTACCTAGTGACATGTTAAATGAAAATAAACATACAAACACTTGAATACCTGTGTTTCAAACAGCATACTCTTTAAATTTGTGTAAGAAAAAGTGTATGTATTTCGTTCTGCTCACAATACAGGGCACATGGGTATTCAATAGTATATTTGAGGGGCTCTATAATACATATATACATAAGACATGTCTGCCTGTGCAACCGAATGACAGAGCAGAACTGAGAAAATGTGACAACCTATAGGAGAAGTTATGCTTTTTAAGCTACCATCTTCAGATGCATAACACATGTAAGAATACATATACAAGTAGACATGTACCTTAGTCACAAGAGCATGCAGACCTTTAAACTTGACAGCTTGCACTTCCCATTTGAGTACAGAAAGAGGCAAGAGAAGTTCAGAAAGAAGCAAGAGAGTTTCAGAAACGGGCAAAAGAGGTGCAGAAAGAGGGAAGAGGGGTGCAGACAGAGGCAAGAGAGGTGCAGAAAGAGGGAAGAGGGGTGCAGAAAGAGCCAAGAGGGGTGCAGAAATTTGCAAGAGAGGTGCAGAAAGAAGCAAGAGCAGTGCAGAAAGAACTACCAGGGGTGCAGAAGGAGGCAAGAGGGGTGCAGAAAGAGGCAAGAGAAGTGCAGAAAGAAGCAAAAGAGGTACAGAAGGAGACAAGAGAACTGCAGAAAGAGTCAAGAGAGTTGCAGAAACAGGCAAGAGAGGTGCAGAAAAAGGGAACAGGGGTGCAGAAAGAGGAAAGAGAGGTGGAGAAAGAAGCAAGAGAAGTGCAGAAAGAAGCAAGAGAAGTACAGAAAGAAGCAACAGGGGTGCAGAAGGAGGCAAGAGGGGTGCAGAAAGAGACAAGAGAAGTGCAGAAAGAAGCAAGAGAGGTGCAGAAAGAGGGAAGAGGGGTACAGAAAGAGGCAAGAGGGATGCAGAAAGAAGCAAGAGAGGGGCAGAAAGAAGCAACTGAGGTGCAGAAAGAGGCAAGAGGGGTGCAAAAAAAGGCAAGAGAAGTACAGAAAGAAGCAACAGAGGTGCAGAAGGAGATAGGAGAAGTGCAGAAAGAGGCAAGAGAGGTGCAGAAAGAAACAAGAGAAGTGCAGAAAGAAGTAAGAGAGGTGCAGAAAGAAGCAAGAGAAGTGCAGAAATAAGCAACAGAGGTGCAGAAGGAGGCAAGAGGGGTGCAGAAATTTGCAAAAGAGGTACAGAAAGAAGCAACAGAGGTGCAGAAGGAGACAAGAGGACTGCAGAAAGAGGCAAGAGAGTTGCAGAAACAGGCAAAAGGGGAGCAGAAAGAGGGAACAGGTGGGTAGACTGAGGCAAGAGAGGTATAGAAAGAGGGAAGAGGGGTGCAGAAAGAGGCAAGAGGGATGCAGAAATTTGGAACAGAGATGCAGAAAGAAGCAAGAGCAGTGCAGAAATAACAAACAGAGGTGCAGAAAAAGGCAAGAGCGGTACAGAAAGAGGCAAGTGAAGTACAGAATGAAGCAAAAGAGGTACAGAAAGAGGCAAGAGAACCGCAGAAAAAGAGAAGAGAGGTGCAGAATGAGGCAGGAGAGGTGCACAAAGAGGCAAGAGGGATACAGAAAGAGGCAAGAGGGGTGCAGAAAGAAGCAAGAGAAGTGCAGAAAGAAGCAACAGAGGTGCTGAAAGAGGCAAGAAAGGTGCAGAAAGAGGCAAGAGAAGTGCAGAAAGAAGCAACAGAGGTGCAGAAAGAGGCGAGAGGTGCAGAAGCAGGCAAGAAAGGTGCAGAAAGAAGCAAGAGAAGTTCAGAAAGAAACAAGAGAAGTGGGCAAAGAGGGAGGAGGGATGCAGAAATTTGCAAAAAGAGGTACAGAAAGAACCAAGAGTAGTGCAGAAAGAACTAACAGAGGTGCAAAAAGAAGCAAGTGGGGAGCAGAAAGGGGTAGGAGAGGTGCAGCAAGAGTCAAGAGAGGTACAGAAAGAGGCAGGAGGGTGCAGAAAGAAGGAAGAGAAGTGCAGAAAGAAACAACAGATGTGCTGACAGAGGCACGAAGGGTGTAGAAAGAGGCAAGAGAAGTGCATAAAGAAGCAACAGAGGTACAGAGAGAGGCAAGAGTGGTGCAGAAAGAGGGAAGAGAGGTGTAGAAAGAGGGAAGAGTGTTGCACAAAGAGGGAAGAGGGGTGCAGAAAGAGGCACGAGGGGTGCAGAAAGAAACAAGTGAGGTGCAGAAAGAGGCCAGAGAGGTGCAGAAAGAAGCAACAGAGGTGCTGAAAGAGGTAAGAGGGGTGCAGAAAGAGGCAAGAGTGGTGCAGAAATTTGCAAGAGAGGTGCAGAAAGAAGAAAGAGCAGTGCAAAAGAACCAACAGAGGTGCAGAAAGAGGCAAGTGAGGTGCAGAAAGAGGCAAGAGAGTTGCAGAAACAGGCAAAAGGGGTTCAGAAAGAGGGAACAGGTGGGCAGACTGAGGCAAGAGAGGTGCAGAAAGAGACAAGAGGAATGCAGAAATTTGGAACAGAGGTGAAGAAAGAAGCAAGAGCAGTGCAGAAACTACCAACAGAGGTGCAGGAAGAGGCAAGAGGTGTACAGAAAGAGGCAAGTGAAGTGCAGAACAAAGCAAAAGAGGTGCAGAAAGAGGCAAGAGAACTGCAAAAAAGGCAAGAGAGGTGCAGCATGAGGCAGGAGAGGTGCACAAAGAGGCAAGAGGGGTACAGAAAGAGGCAAGAGGGATGCAGAAAGAAGCAAGAGAAGTGCAGAAAGAAGCAACAGACGTGCTGAAAGAGGCAAGAGGGGTGCAGAAACAGGCAAGAGAAGTGAAGAAAGAAGCAACCGAGGTGCAGAAAGAGGCAAGACAAGTGCAGAAGCAGGCAAGAAAGGTGCAGAAAGAGGGAATGGGTGCAGAAAGAGGCAAGAGGGATACAGAAATTTGCAAGAGAGGTGCAGAAAGAAGCAAGAGCAGTGCAGAAAGAAGAAAGAGAAGTGCAGAAAGAAGCAAGTGAGGTGGACAAAGAGGGAAGAGGGGTGCAGAAATAGGCAAGAGGGATGTAGAAATCTGCAAAAGAGGTGCAGAAAGAACCAAGAGCAGTGGTGAAGAAAGAACCAACAAAGGTGCAAAAAGAGGCAAGAGGGGTACAGAAAGGGGTAGGAGAGGTGCACAAAGAGGCAAGAGGGGTACAGAAAGAGGCAGGAGGGGTGCAGAAAGAAGGAAGAGAACTGCAAGAAGAAGCAACAGAGGTGCTGAAAGAGGCACGAACGGTGCAGAAAGAGGCAAGAGAAGTGCAGAAAGAAGCACCAGAGGTACAGAAAGAGGCAAGGGCGGTACAGAAAGAGGGAAGAGAGGTGTAGAAAGAGGCAAGAGAGTTGCACAAAGAGGGAAGAGGGGTGTTGAAAGAGGCAAAAGGGGTGCAGAAAGAAGCAAGTGAGGTGTAGAAAGAGGCAAGAGAGGTGCAGAAAAAGGCAAGAGAGGTGCAGAAAGAGGCAAGAGAGGTACAGAAACAGGCAAGAGAAGTGTTGAAAGAGGCAAGAGAGGTGCAGAAGGAGGCAAGAGAACTGCAGAAAGAGGCAAGAGAGTAGCAGAAAGAGGCAAGTGAGGTGCAGAAGGAGGCAAGAGAACTGCAGAAAGAGGCAAGAGAGTTGCAAAAACTATCAAAAGGGGTGCAGAAAGAGGGAACAGGTGGGCAGACTGAGGCAAGAGAGGTGTAGAAAGAGGGAAGGGGGGTGCAGAAAGAGGCAAAAGGGGTGCAGAAAGAAGCAACAGAGGTGCAGAAATAAGCAAGAGAAGTGCAGAAAGAAGCAACAGAGGTGAGGAAAGAGGAAAGAGGGGTGCAGAAAGAGGCAAGAGAAGTGCAGAAATAAGCAACAGAGGTGCAGAAAGAAGCAAGAGAAGTGTAGAAAGAGGCAAGAGAGGTGCATAAACAGGCAGGAGAGGTGCAGAAAGAGGGAACGGGGTTGCAGAAAGAGGCTAGAGAGGTACATGAAGAGGGAAGAAGGGTGCAGAAAGAGGCAAGAGGGGTTCAGGAAAAAGCAAGTGAGGTGTAAAAAGAGGCAACAGAGGTGCAGAAAGAGGCAAGAGAGGTGCAGAAAAAAGAAAGGTGCTGAAAGAAGCAACAGAAATGCAGAAAAAGGCAATAGAGGCGCAGAAAGAAGCAAGAGTGGTTTGCCCACCTGTGTACCAATTTAATACCCACATTTAGCAATAAGTAACAGATGACCATTCTAGGTTTGCAAAGGGCCTTCCACCACTCTGTAACACTTGTCACTGCATTTTTGGTAGCGTTTGAGCAGTTTGAGCTAGAAACAAGGTTTTTTTGTTCAACTCGGCAGATTATGAGGCAGATGATGGATTATGTGGCAAATGCGGAAAATGTATAATTGTACGAAAGTCGGTGCAGCCAAACAGTCGCATAATTCCAGTGGCTCTGCTCATACCTCTGACTAGGTCCAGAAGTGCTCCTCAGTGGTTCCTTCTTTTTTTTGTCTCATTGAGTTTATAGTTTAGCTTCTATGGAAACTAGGAAGACTAAACCTGAGGTTACCACTCCACAACACAGACTACCATACCACATAATTACTCTTCATAACACATAATCGTACTCTACATAATTCCTATACACTAAATACCACATACTTTCTATCCACATCAAAGTCAAAGTCTATCCACATAATTTCATTGCACATCATACCACATAATTCCACTACACACAATCTACATCCACTCCACTCCAAGAAACATTAGTAAAACACTTTTACATTTACAACGCCTATAGCTCTAACTCTCGCAAATGTGAAACCTAATACATTGCAAATGCTTCTTTAACTAGTAGTCACGTTTGCAGAGAGGTGGAGAAAGGGGGCTGGGCCTCCGACCAGCGCTCAGGAATTCCGCTGCGTAGGACTTACAGGAGGTACCAGGAGGGCTTCTTGGCCCCCAAAGTACCTCAGGAGCTGTTAGACCCGGGATCCCTGGTTGGCTGAGGTAGGTACCTTAGGCCAAATAGGGACCCGCGTTTCCACGTCAGGGAAAGGAAGGACACCTTCTGAGATAGCCCCCGCTCACCCCTTGGCAGCTTGGCACGAGCAGCCAGGCTTATCTTCAAGGCAAATGTGTAAAGTATTTGCAACCACACTCACAGCAACCCAATGATGACACCACAAATGGACTCCTCACGAGTTTTATAAAAACGAGTATAAATTTTATATAGAAAGCTATACGATAAGACCACACAATATAAATCCAACATTTGAGTATGTGTAATATTCCTCCTGGCTGGTTGTTAGGCCAGCCAGCCCTTGTAAGTTCTGATGATATTAATGAGCACTTCCAAACATTCCACTGTAGTCCTAATACAATATTATGCAGTTCGTAATGCTAGAATCAGGCACTTTGCAATGGAAAAATAATGCAATGCGTAACGCAACAATTTGTTATGCAGAAACAATGTAATACGTCATAGGACAATCAGGTAATTTGTTATGCAGAAACAATGCAATACGTCATACGACAATCAGGTAGTTCGTTATGCAGGAATAATGCAATGCGTAATACACTAATCAGGTAGTTCGTTATGCAGGAATAATGCAATGCATAATATGCTAGTCAGGTAGTTCGTTATGCAGAAATGATGCAATGTGTAATACGACAATCAGGTACTCCGTCAACAGTTGCCCCCAACACGGGTATGAATAATAAACAGTGCAGCTCTGCGCTCCGGTACTGCCACTCCCTTGGCCAGTACGGGCCGCGATACGAGCCAAAGCAGAGGCTCGCGCTGCCGAAATGAGAGAGAGGCCGAGAGCATCTCCCTCCGAGCCCGCACCCCGCCCCAGGCGTCGACACACATTACCTGGGGGGCGCGAACCCACTCTCTTCTCCTCTTCCAGTGACTTGGGCCTCAGATGCAATCTTTGGGAATTGGCAACGGCGGGCTCGGGCTGGCGGTTCAGCTCTTCCCGGGCTGCCGGTCCAGGCCGCTACTGCTACGAAGATCTCAGGCTGCCACAGGGCACATGCACACAGCGTCGCTGATACTCCCTGGAGCTTTGGGTGCACGATCACTGGGCACTCCTCACGAAGGTCTCAGGCTGCACGAAGAACACACACACAGCATCGGTGACACTCACTTTAACTCCAGGTGCACGATAACAAGGCAATCCTCACAAAGGTCTCACGCTGCACAAAGCACATGCACACAGCGTCGTTGAGACTCACTTGGATTCCGGGTGCACGATAACAAGGCAATCCTCACGAAAGTCTCAGGCTGCACAAAGCACACGCACACAGCGTCGCTGATCCTCGCTTGGACTCCAGGTGCCCATGATCACAGGGCACTTCTTACGAGGGTCTCAGGCTGCAACAAGCACACACACACAGCGTCGCTGAGACTCTCCTGGAAACTTTTGTATTCCTGAGTTTCCGCAACAGGGAGCCAGCTCACCTCGGGCCCTTGGGGATAAGTTACTTCAGGACACAGCACAGCAAAGTCCTTTCAAGCAGGTGGACTTAGCACACAGCAAAGTCCCTTTTGCCTTTCCTTAGTTAAAACAGCAAACTGCAGGCCAGCCCCAGAACACACAGCAAGGGTCAGTCCTTTCCTTCAGTCTCTTCAGTTGTTTCTTCCTTGGCAAAGGTTCCTCTTGACCACGAAGTAGCTCCGGTCTTGTTCAATCTTGATCAAGCCATTCTCCAAAGTTCAGGGGCTTCAGCTCTCAATATTATACCCCTCAATGACTTTGAAGTCTTTGTGTTCAGGGGGCACTGACCCCAGTTCAAACCAGTTCTGGGTGCCTCCCTGCCAGTGACACCTTCTTCCTTTGATTAGTGGGGGTCTGGATTCTCAATCACTCAGCAGGAGATGGGACCATTGCTTTATGGCTGCAACCCAGGCCTCTTCACCTCTAAGGGCTACTCCTCCCCCTACACTCCAGATGCAGGTCAGCCTGTTGCTGTCTCACCTCCTCCCCTGGGTCAAGACATTCCAGAGATTCTATTACTTTCAAATCCAGACAGTCAATCCAAAACCAGGCAGAGACACACAGAAATGTTAGAACACAAAAACCCAGCCACTTCTAAAAGAGTGGCTTCTAAACACACAATGCAAAAACCACCTTCATAAAAAGATGTGTTATTACATTGTGAGTTCAGGCATACTAAACTTCACCTCTCCATCTTAAGCCTTTGGGAAGATAGGCTGGATAACATATTACACAGCCTCCCCATTCTGTCCTATGGGCAAGATGGCCTTTCAACAGTGAAAAACAAAATGGAGATTATTTCACTGTCAGGACATGGTACACACCTTAGTACATGTCCTACCTTTCACATGCACTGCACCCTGCCCAGGGGGTACCTTGGGCCTACCATAGGGTTGTCTGATGTGCATAGGCAGGGAAGGGTAAGGTCTGGCAAGTGGGTGCACTTGTCAGAATAACATGGCAGTTTAACAAACTGCGCGCAGGCACTGCAATGGCAGGCCTGAGTTCCATTTTTAAGGCTACTGGTGTGGGTGGCACAATTAGTGCTGCAGGCCCACTAGTAGCATTTGCATTACCAGCCCTGGCACACATAGTGCACTTTACTAGGGACTTTACTAGTAAGGCAAAAATACCAATCATGGACAACCAATTACCATTATACTTTATACAGGGAGCACTTGCACTTTGACACTGATCAGCAGTGGCAAAGGCCCAAAGCATCTAAATTGGCAACACTATGTCAGAAAAGAGGTCTAGGGGAAAAGCAAAAAGTTTAGGGAACTTTAGCCAAAAGGGCCAAGTCCAACAGGAGCAAAGTGGAATTCATCCCCCAACCCATAGTGTGCCAGGAGGCGCGTTTGCAGAGCGGTGGAAAAAGGGGGCATGGCCTCCGAAGTAAAGTAAGTCCGTTTTTATATAGCGCAGCTACTCACCCTTATGGGTCTCAAGGCGCTGCGGGCCGGAGTGGAAATTAAGTGAGCTATTGCCCAGAGTCACATGGTGCTGAGCTGAGCTGCCGCCGGAGCCGGGGATCGAACCGTGAACCCTGTGCTCCGAAGTCAGCTGCCCTGGCCGCTGCACCACACCTCTCCACACCGAAGACTTCTTACCAATTCCACTGTGTCGGACTTACTGGAAGTACAAGAGGGGTAGTTGGCCCCCAAGGAATCCTTGGGGGCCAACTACCCCTCCTATTACCTCCAATAAGTCCCACGCACCAGCATTGGTAAGTTCTCAAAGCAGGCCACGCCCCCTTTGCCAACCAGTCCGCAAACCCGCTCCCCGGCGCACTCTTGGATGGGGAGTGAAGTCCCCTTCGCTGCTGGGGGTCCTTAGGGGCCAACTAGCCTACCTGATACCTCCGGTAAGTCCCATATAGTGGGATTGATGAGAGGTGGACACAGGCCACGCCCCCTTTCTGCACCACTCTGCAAATGCGCCTCCTGGCGCGCTCTTGGTTCGGGGATGAAGTCCCCTTGCCTCCTAAGCGTCCCTGGGGGCCAACTAGCCCTCCTGTTATCTGTAGTAAGCCCCACACAGCTGGATTGCTGAGAGTGATCCAAGGCCACGCCCCCTTTTTACAGCACTCTGCAAACGCACCTCCTGGCACACTCCTGCTCGGGGGATGAAGTCCACTTTAGTCCTGAGGTCCTCAGGACACAAGAGGACCTCATCGCCCCACCAGCAGAGCGCCAACAGGCGCGTTTGCAGAGTGGTGTAAAAAGGGACATGGACTCGGACCACCTCTCAGCAATCCCACTGTGTGGGGCTTACTGGAGGTACCTGGTGGGCTAGTTGGCCCCTAAGGACCCTTAAGATTCTAGTGGACTTAATCCCTCAAACCAGAACGCGCCAGGAGGCGCGTTTGCAGAGTGGTGCAGGAAGGGGGCGGGGCCTCCGGTGAGATGCTGGCTTTTTTTGGTTTGTTAGAGGGGGAGCTGTGTGGCCCCCCTTCCCTTAATATTTTTAGGCCCTGGGGACCCCATCCCCCAGGGTCTGACCCATTTTAAAATTGTATTTTTTTTTTAAACAGGAAGGGGGCCGCATGGCCCCCCTCCCTTGGCCGATTTTGGCCCCCTGAGACCCCGTTCTCCGGGGCATGGCCACATATTTTTATTTATTTATTTTATCTTTTCAATGGAGTGGGGCCGCGCGGCCCCCCTCCTGAGGCCTTTATCAGCCCCGAGAACCCCATCCCCCGGGGCATTGCTTATTTTTTTATTAAATATTCGGGAGGGGGGCCACATGGCCCCCCTTCCCTTGGCCACTATTGGCCCCAGGGACCCCATCCCCCGGGGCCGGCCCTCACGTTGACCCCTCACAGGGACCGCGGGGCCATTGGGGCTCCCCCCGCAGTTCTTGCCGACTCCCCACCTCCTGCAGGAGCCGGCATTGCTTTTGGACAAGGGGAGCTGCTGACATGCAACTCCCCTTGTCCAAAAGCAATTCTGCTTTGCTTCGTGGAAGCAAGAGCAGGTTTCCTGCTCTCGCTTCCACAAAGGAAAGCAGAGTTTGCAATGGCAGGGCGGGAGCCGTGCTCCCACCCTGCCATTGCAAACTGCAATGTCCCGGGGGTGGGCATCCCTGGACATTGCCGGAGCTGGCCCTGGGGGGTGGCGGTCCCCAGGGCCAAGGAGGACTCCAGGAGGGGGCCGCATGGCCCAACTCCAAACATGATTTAAGCACCGGGGAGGTAGTGGTCCCGGGGCCCTGGGGTCCACAACAGACCCCCGCCCATAATTAAAGTTTGCCCCGGGGAGGTGGTGGTCCCTGGGGCAGTGTGAGGAGGGGCAGGAGCCCCCCACACTTTCTTACACTTTATTTAAGCCCCAGGGAGGTGGCAGTCCCCGGGGCTTATGGGGCCCACGAGGCCCCCGCTCATTATTACTGAATGCCCGGGGGAGGTGGCGGTCTCCGGGGCAGCGTGGGGGAACAGGAGCCCCCCATGTATCATTTTCACAGGCCCTGGGGAGGTGCCCCGGGGAGGTGGTGGTCCCTGGGGCAGTGTGAGGAGGGGCAGGAGCCCCCCACACTTTCTTACACTTTATTTAAGCCCCAGGGAGGTGGCGGTCCCCGGGCCTGTGGGGGCCCCCGCATACACTTTCCAAATTGCCCCCGGGACCTGGCCCACCTGGGGGCTTATTAAAACGAAGCGCATGAGACCACGCTTCGTTTTTTTTTTTCTCGGTGGGATTCATGCACCTAGCCGAATCCTGGCCGTTTTTAAAAAAAAAATGCTTTTTGAGGCCCTGGGGACCCCCTAACCAGGCCTAGGGGGTCAGGGTGTTTCTACCCTGCCCCCTTTTCTTTTTTTTAATCATTTTATTCCCTTTTTTCTTGTGACTCGGTTTTACCGAGTCACAAGATGGCTGCCAACACTTCTTGGTTTGGAGTGTTGATAGCCAATCAAAATAAAACTCGTGATCGAGAGGGTTCGTGAATCCTCCTCGGTCACCAGATATTGAAATTTTTGATTTTTGAATTTCTCAGAAACTACTGAATGGATTTACACCATTTAAAAAAAGGTTGCTTTCTGAACCAAGAGCTACCTTTTTGCCAAATTTGGTGTAATTCCATTCAGCAGTTCGGGCTGTAGCCTCTTCCAAATATTCTTATGAAAATTAACATGGAGAAAACGCGTTTTGTGATCCCCCTTTTTTCTCAGCCCCCGTTTGATGAATCACCCCGAAACTTTCAAGTCAAGAGCTGACCGGAGCAGAGCATTCGTTTTGAAAATTTTGCAAAGATTCGTCAAACGGCGCCAAAGATATTGGCTTTTTGAAAAGAAACGAGATCCTAACTATAACTACCTACTGGCGACCGCCAGTAGGTAATATATATATATGTATATTATGTAGTTGTTTATCTATAATCAGACCAGACAGTACTCATGTGAAGAGATGCTCGTCTAATTCATCTGTTAATGACTACTTTCTGGTTATGTTATGTTCAAATTTGCAGGTTGAAAAACTCATTAATTTTGAATTGCAAACCTGCCATCTTAAAGGGGGACACATGTCTGTAATAAGGCTAAAGGGATCCCCCCTCCCACTAGTCCAATTGAGAATCTCAATAAGTTCCATTCTAATCCAATTCGGCAGGGAACAAATTCTGCTGAGCTTTCTGACACTTCAATCCATTAATTCACTCGAATGACTGAGGTCCTGTATTGTAACTGATGTAATCTTTATTCCCGGTAGCCCTCTGATCAACTTGGGTTCAAGTGGCAGTATTGCTGCCACACCACGGGAGGGAGTTCCATGTATCCGAATACATTAGATCTCAAGGATTGTAGGGAGAACTTTCTTTTCCTAGAAAACACAGACCCTATTGATATTAGTAGTGTTGCCAAGAGTTCCACCTGTGGTAGCTATAAGGTTAACCTGCAGGTCGTAGATGTTACCCCTGCTGATATACCTATTGAGAAAATTCCCTGTTTCCCAATTACAGCTGTTTCCAAGGGTGGTGGGGTCCCTCAAGGTAGCATTACTATGCTACCTTGGAACTTGGCTGGTATTAAGTCAAAGCTGGTAGACCCTGACTGGATGGCATATATTGGTGGTTACAATGCCTGTTGGTTCCAAGAGACCTGGGCAGCCGATAATGTGTACATAAACGGGTTCACTTCTTTCAGTGTGTAAGTGAAATCCCCAGAGAAATCCAGGAGGGCCATTAGTGGGCTCCTGACTCTGATTAAGAATGGCCTTTTTAATTCTCACATCCTAATGTTGGCAGATTGCCCTTATGTTTTGAGGATTATTGTTACACTTCCAGCAGGCATTCAGCTGGCATTTATAAATGCCTATGTAGGATCAACCTTGGCCACCAAAGAGTCTCCCACTTTATCACTCCCGGACGAGGTCCTAGAATCTATCAATTCAAATGTAAAGATAGTTCTAGCAGGATATTTTAGCACCTCCTATGAACCCTCTTCGTATATCAATGATGTTAACAGATGTGGAGGATGAGATGCGGAGTATTACTTCCCTGACAGGGAAACCTCAAAGCACTTTCTCTGCCACTGCTCTTAAATTAGCATCTATGACGGTTGGCAGAGGATTAAGAGCATGCAATGGTCATACTATCTCAGATCCAGAGAGATCAGCCACTTTTAAGAGAGGCCCTCAGTCTACTGTCATTGATTATGTCCTCCTGGATATGAAATTGTGGCCTTTACTAGTTGATATGAGAGTGGATCCGTGTTTTGGCAGTGACCATAATTCTTTGGTTCTAACTCTTGCTGGGGAAGCCTTAAGAAGGTCTTGGGAGGTTTGTTATACTACAGTCCCTGTTGTTATATTACTTGGCCTAATGGGATGTCTAACCAAAGATTGTATTCAGAGATCTATGGATTGTTTGTAACTTTTCTATCTCACTTTGTAGGATGCAGTGGACCAGACATTCCTATACTCAATATTCACATCTAATTGTTTAATGAGATGCAGAAGATCTTTTATAAAGATATCAGTCACAAGAAATCCTATCAGGGCAAAGTAGTCAAGTGGTATGACAATGAGTGCAAGCTGGCTAAGCACTCTCTGAGGTAAGCTTTAGAGGGATGTAATAGGGCCACAATTGTAGAAACCAGGTTTAACTATAGCTTAACTTTGAGTAAAGCTAAAAAAAACTGGGATGATAAAATCTGGCAAGACATGCTTATAGCTGCTAAAATGAAAGACAGCAGGTCGTTTTGGTGTATAGCAGCACAGTTTAACACTAAAAATGTGAGAACTTATCATCAAAATTTTCAACCAGATAGTTGGATTTCCCACTTCTCCAAGATATACGCTGATGACAATCCTAATGACTCTTCCTTCAGTTTCGAGCAGACGGCCCCTATTGAGGCGCCGCCCGTAGTCTGTGCAGAGGATGCCGGCTCAGTATCTTTTAGCGTTGAAGATGCAGCTAAAGCCATTGACTCGCTATAATCAGCAAAGGCCTGGGGGCCTGATAAAATTCCTGGTGATGTATATAAAACAGAGCCCCTAGTTTGGAATAGCTATATAAACATATTGTCCAATGCCATCTCGGCTGGTGGGGAGATCCCAGATTCTTGGAGAGCGGCCAAAATCATTATGATATACAAGAAGGGTGATGCTTGTGCCCCCTCCAATTACAGGCCAATTAGTCTTATTTACAACCTACAAAAGTTTTTTGCAAGGTAAGTCCTGGACTAACTTCTAGATTGGGTGGAAGATGAGAAAGTTATGTCCACACTTCAGGCTGGTTTTCACCCAAAGACTCGCACCTGTGACCAGATCTTTCGATTTGCTACAATTTACTGGAAATCTGCTCTATTATCTAAAAAAAACCTCTTTGTGGCTTTCGGTGACCTTAGAGCCGCTTTCAATCTTTTGGCACATAATAACTAGTGGCGTGTCTTGGCTAACATGGGTGTCCTGGGGAATTTGATTCAGCTCCTGGTAAAACTCCATACAAAGACCTTTGCCCAAGTTTGCTGTGACGGTAAGGGCAAATTAACAGAATGCATCCCTATCGAATGGGGCGTGATTCAAGGGTACATTTTAGCCCCCACATTATTTACCTGTTATTTAAATGATTTAGTGGAAGTATTGCTGGACTGCAGAAATTACTCACCCATTTTGAACAAAAGAAAGAATTCCCATTCTTTTGTTCGCAGATGATTTGATCCTCATCTCCAAAACATCCACAGGGCTCCAGCTTTAGATAAACAAGTTTCTGGGGTTCTGAAGGTCCCGGGGTCTGGAGCTTAATGTAAATAAAACCAAGTACATGGTTTTTGGAACAGATGGAGTTAAGAACTCAATCATCCCTGTTGGTGGTGAAGTACTGGAGATGGCACACACTTTCGATTATCTAGGGGTAAAATTAATGGAACATGGCAGAGTCCACCCAGAGCTGGTCCGCAGACTGCCGTCCTGCTGATTCCCAGCAGCTCGCCTCACCTCATTGCCAGCACTACTCTACTGGCTGCAGTGTGCACCTGAGAGCCAGGTGACACGCTCTGGCAAGGCCGGTCACTGGAGTGGCGGCACACTGTCCCACTGCACTTCCATACCAGCCAAAGCAGGTCTCCAGTTTGCCATCCCACTGATTCCACGCAGCTCGTCTCACCACATGACCAGCACTATTCTACTAGCTACAGTGTGTGCCCCAGTCCCGAGTGACACGCCCTGACCAAGCTAGTATCCGGAGCAGCAGCACGGCGCCTAACTGCAGTTCCATTCCAGAAGGCACCACGAAAGAGCACCATGTGATGCAATGAGGGACTGCTGCCTTCGTGGTTCTCCGGTAGGTTGGACCTGCTGTCAGCCCCCCCCACTTGATCAATAAATACGGCCTGGGTTAACATGAGTGCTCAGTACCCCCACATGGAAGTGCCCACCTCCTTCATGACTGCTCTCTCCTACTGAGTGTCGGTGTTCTGTCTCTGGTGTGACTCACTACCCCCTGTCACCACTGGGAACAAGAGCCGCCATAGTCCATACCTCTGGTCTCGCCCATCGTTCCAGGATCTGTCCAATCCTGCACAATCATAAAAAAAAAGACTAACCTCACCATATTTCCCCTGGATTCCACAGCCAAAGTTTGCACCGATATTGTCTAAAGTTCCTCTTTTACCTTCCCCTCACAATAGAAGCTGAAAGAGGACTACCAAAAATCCAAGCTCCTTTTCCACCTCCAGACCTGGTGGCCATCTTGGAGTGGGCCGGCCCCAGCCCAACATCAAACATGCTATTTACACCACCATTCCTTAATGGAAAGCCCAACCCACAACCCTCAAAAGACTCTTAGGAGAGCCACAGGCAACCTACCTCAGCTGAGGCCCTCGAACACCAACATGTGGTCCTCCTTGCAGTGTGCATTGCCCACTCATTATAGACCCCCTCACTTCTCCACATGAGAGGCTCCTTTGATGGTTTTTGGCATTAGGAGAGTCCTGAGTATTGTTTCAATGGACTGCAAAACACTGTTCAAAAATATGCGGCCTTGGTTTGACAAGTTCTGTTTAGATTTTGATACCTGCATCGGGGCCTTGTATACATAACAGGAAAAGCAGATTACAGTTTATATGACAGCCACCAAGAGCTTGCACACTTTATCCTGCTTGAAAGTAGATTAATTCAATGTTTGAACTTATCTGCTTTGGTATTGTATGCCTTTATTGTTATCTTGCACGTATAATGTGTTTCTATGCTTGCACTACTACTCTATGGCTTGGGTAGATTTTTTGCCTATCTTATGTCAAACAAGAATAATTTGTTGCTTGAACATATTCATGTCAGTACTTGAGTATTTTACGCCTACATTGTTATTGTGCGTGTATATTTGAATTGCGATTCCTTAATAGCGATTTTTAAGGAATCGCTATTAAGGAATCGCAATTCCTAATGCATGTAGGTTTCGCTAAAACATTAGCGATTCCTACACATTCCCTAATAGCGAATCGCAAATTGCTATTCGCTATTAGGGAATGCTTTCCCATTCATTCCTATGGGCCTCAAGGCCCATAGAAATGGATGGGAAAGCATTCGCAATTTGCGATTACCAAATAGGTAATCGCAAATTGCGAATGCAATTTCAAGGGTGCTGGGGGGCCATAAGGCCCCCCTGATGCACCCTCAAAAACGGTATGTGTGCACATGTGGCGCACACACATGCCCTAAGGATTTGCAAATTAACATCAACTTGAAGTTGATGTTAATTTGTGAATCCTTAATGCAAAGTCGCATTTTAAAAATGCTTCATGCATTGCATTTAGGGAATCGCAAATTGCGATTCCCTAAATGCATTCGCAAAATAGGTAATCGCAAAAATTGTGATTACCTATTTTGCGAATGCATTTTGGTTTGATGCATCGCAAATGCCTTTTTACCAGTCGCAAACGTGCCAATTCTGCGAATCGGCCCGTTTGCGACTGGTAATTAGCTTGATGCATGTGGCCCTTAGTTTCTAAGCACATCCTGTTCTATATGCCTATAAGATGATTTTTACCTACCTTATGCCAATATTGCATACACTGTGATTGTATGCCGATGCTGTTACCTTTTGACTACACTGTGATTTTTGCCTATCCTACCTCGCGCATGGAGTAGTGACCCTGCTTTTCTGCTGTTTACTAGTCCATGTTTACTCTAATACTTAACTAGTGATGTGTGTGTATATTGTGTATATACAACCTCTAATTACGTAGTCCTCTGTGGCAGGCTAGCCTACAAACTCTTCCAAAGAACTGCCCACAACCACTCCACTGAATTGCCCACTGTTGCAACAGGCAACCATCTCAGAGGATCCCCTCCTCCTAGGAAGGGCTCTAGACTGCCGAAACTGCAGTAGGACTACACACCAATGTCCCACTGCAACACTGTCATGGAAAGATACGGCCCCAACTCATATTGCAGTAAATTTCCACAAAACCTCTCGAAACATGCTGCTTAAACTTCAAACACAAAATACTCAAAGAACATCCAGAGACACTAATAATAGACATCTTCTACAGCCTAACACATGGAGGCCTTAAAACAGACTTCATCTTCTGCACTAAGAAACCTACCAAATGAAGAGAGAACTTCCTACAACACCTTCACATAACTAATACTGCCAATGCCCCTTACGCATCTAAGCTCACTATATTCCCATCCCAGAACTTTAGCGGAGAACTGTTCATAACCATTTACAGAAATGGGAAGAGGCTAATCCAAGCCTCTGAGCAAAACCTATTCATTTTCGATCTGCATTTTCCTGTGCTCCATGTCTCCATGCCATCTGCTCCCACCACCACTCCTCCCTCTCTAAGAGAACTCGCCCATGCACACCTGCTCTACTAACTTCTACTTCTACTTCCAATACCCCTTGCACTGTCTCAACCTCCACCCTCCTGCAGCCTCCTCCATTACCAGACATCCTGTAGCTTTGGTTGCGCTACCAGAATCACTTTCCCCCTCTCCATTGCACACTTCCACTGCCTATCTTGATTCATCTTTTGCGCCCAAATCTTTTCAGTCCATCAACCTCAGCAGGTTGGATTTGACCTTAGCCTACACCCCAGAATCCGACGAGCTCCATCATACTCCACTCCCCACCACAGACCCAACCGCCTCTTAACTGATCACTAGAGTAGCCCATCTACAACTCAAAATTAACACTATTCTCAATGAAATCTCATCACTACGCAAGGAAGCAAAGACTAGCTACATCCCGCCCTAACCTCACGCATCTATGGCGAACACTGATCCTGCCACAAACCATCTCTCTGACCCCTCATCCTTCACCCCTAGGCAAACTATCCCCTACATTCATCAGCGCCTCAAACCTAGACTCACTGGACTCACTAGAATGTTGCACTGGGAAGCTGAAATGCTGAACAACACTTATGACAATGCTCTTAGCCAACCCTGCACCGAAAGATACCGGTCATCCGTGGCAGAAGTAGGATGCAGAACACCACTTGCCCTCCAAGGCGGCCTGCTCAACTAGCTACCATCCAACCTAGTCAGCCTGGTCTCAGATCGCTGCCTACGCTTTGCTGCATGCTACTAAACTGTCAGTCAGCAGCCAAGCATGCCACTGAAGTAGCTGAAACTATCCTACAACACAAAATTGCCATCTGCTTCCTAACTAAAACCTGGCTTAATGACCACTCGTCCTCTTTCATTGATCTCCTCACCCCACCGGGCTTCTCAATCATTCGTTGCAACCTCAAGGATTGCAGGGGTGAGGGATTAGCCATCATACCCAAAAACGATCTTTGCTTAACTCCCTTCTGTACTACCAAATTTCATACCTTTGAATATTTAGGAGTTCAGCTCTCCTCTAAAGGTCCCAATCCCATCAAATTTTATGTCATCTACCAACCACAACTCCTTGAAGACGTAACAGCCCTAATATCGCAAAACGCCCTAAACGGCAGTGCAGACATTATATTAGGAGACCTAAGCCTGCACTTGAACAATGTTGAAGATCCAATAGTACAAGCCCTGGAAGTGAACAATCTCACCCAACACTGCAATAAACAAACTCACAATAAGGGCTCTACCCTGGAAGCAATCATCTTATCCCTCCACTCTATCCTACCCTTCACGTGGACAGACTCCCACCTGAACCTTTTTGATCTCAATGCCTTACAACCTATGGCCCACCCCCAAAGTATTCGTCCCAAGCATTGGACGAGGAACACACATCGATTCCCCCAGGCAGAGTTGGAAGCACTAGTCAGTTCCCAAATTCTACCTCCTCCCTACCTCACCTCTGCTGATGAACTCACCGCCCACTACAACACAAAAATGGCAGAACTTCTTGACCCAGTCACCCCTCTGAAACTCAAGAAATCAATGAGTATCCCTTCAAGATCCTGGTTTAATAAAGACCTTAACAAAGAGAGGCGACAACTCCCATTGGCTGAAAGAAACTAGAGACAACAACCCTTGCTAACCCATCTCTTGATCCTCTGAGCTGAATGCCTAAAATACAAAAAAACACATCTTCAGACAAAAATCCTCCTTCTTCCGAGTACAACTTGATCTGTCGAGGAACAGACCTAAGGACCTTTTTAACATCATCAAACAGCAAACCTCCTAATTTCCTCAACACTCAATTAATGACTCTACTAAGTGCTGCGCAGAGTTCACAACATTCTTATCTAAAAAAATGGAACTCTCACTTGTCCCATCCATCTCCCCACACTACACCAAGAATGCCCCCCCTTGCAATGAGGGGCCAACGAAGGCCTTACCTCCGACTAATGGCTGTCTCCCCAATCTCCCCCTCTCAGCAATCCAAAACACCAACCACAACCCCTTGCAATTGAAAAATGATGCAACTTGGACTGAATTTCCCTACATCTCTCAGAAAGAAGTCTGCAAATTACTCGCTTGCATGAGGCCAACATCACACATCTCCTAACCCCTCCCTGCTGTGCTTGTCAAAAATCTCAGCCACATCATCTCTCCTACATGGATCAAAATCATTAACTCCTCCTTATCGAGCAGCTCCATGCCAGCTTACCTCAAGCTCGGCCAAGTCACCCCCCGGATAAAAAAAAAAGTTGCTGACCAGAATGACCTTTACAACTACAGACCTATAACTAACCTCCCTCTCCTTGCCAAAACCATCAAAAAATGTATGCTTGCACAACTCAACAGCCACATCGTAAAAAAAAAAAACCTGCACAACACCTTCCAATCTGAGTTTTGGAAAAGGTGCAGCACAGAGACTGTAATGCTGAACATCATAGATGACCTACATAGATCTCTGGATGATGACTAGGCCTTCCTCCTAGTCCTCGTGGACCTCTTGGCTGCCTTTGATACCGTCAACCATGACATCCTCCTAAACACCCTCTCACAACATGAAGGCATCAATGGAACTGTCCTTCAGTGGTTTGCTTCTTTCCTGAACCAACGCTAACAGCTAATCAAACTAAACAACTCCTCAACAACACCAGTCTCACAAGGAGTCCCTCATAGGTCAATTCCGTCTCCTTCCCTATTCAACCTTTATATGGAACGCCTTGCAATGATCCTGAAGCAAGCTAGAATTGCCTATCATCTCTACACAGATGACACACAATTCTACATTAAAATATAATCAGTTAATGACATTCAGCACCTAAACAGCACGCTCTCTATGGTTCAATCCTGGATGACTAACAACAATCTTAAGCTCAACGCCAGAAAAGCCAAACTCCTGTTCATTCAACTGAAAGAATTTTTTTTTGACTTGACAACCTCACTGTATTAAATTGCAAACTATCCATCTCCAACTCTGTCAAATCCCTGGGGATTACACTGGACGAAAACCTGAACATGAAAGACCATATTAATGCCTCAGCTAAAAGTGCCTTCTACACGTTGAAGCACCTTAAAAAATTAATCAAATCCTTCATTCCCATCAAAGACCTAAAGACTGTGGTGCAATCCTTAGTCCTCTACAAGCTGGACTACGGTAACGCATTAATCTCGACGCCACAAAAACCCATATAGCCCATTTGAAAGCTACACTCCACGCAGCAGCCTGACTATTCTCTGTGGGAGAGTCACTTTGACCACATCACTCCCACTCTCAAGAATCTCAATTTGCTACCAATTGAGGCAAGATGTATACTAAAAACTGCCTGCATAACCCTCAAAGCTCTCGACATGGAAAATCCAGTTTACCTTGCAAAACAAATATCAAAAGCTGGACAAAAGATACCTCTTCAAAGCTCTAACAGTCTACTCCTGATTCCACCCAAATTTAAGAAAATAAAATCTTGCACCCGCTCCTTCTCTGGAAATCGTCCTAGAATCTGGAACTCACTGCCTCATGGTTTGCATGACAATCACTCATTTCCTCATTTCAGGAAGAAACTTAAACTCCTGCTTCTTAATAAATACCTAACCCCCCCACCCAAACATCTTGATTGACCTGATGCTCCTACCCCACACCCTCCATTTGAGCATCACTACCTTGAGGAAAAAACTGTGCATCTACTCCCCCCACCCTTGTAATTCCTTAATATAACTATTCAGAACTATAACGTTTACATATTTTACTGTCTTTCGTATACTTCTTTATATATTCCTACTATGTATTTTGATTTACTCTTTATGTAACTCGTATAATTGCTGCTATTTCATATACATATCCTACTGTGTATTGTCTACTTTGTTTTATACCGTTACTATGTATTTTTATTTACTCTTTATGTAACTCGTGCTATTGCTGTTGTGCTAACTCTGTAAAGCGCTCTGATACCTTCGGGTGCAGTTTGCACTATAAAAAAATTCGATAAATAAATAAATATGTGTTATGCGTGTAAATTCTGCTTTTCCTAAATTACATGGGACTCAGGGGCAAGCAGGGCGGGCGGGCTCAGATTGCACCTGAACCAATCAACTCAGTACTACTCCAGACTTGTAGTTTGCTGTCTTACCAATGGAATTACCATGTTATTGTGCTGTGAGGCAGCAGGGGCCTGGGAAGAGCAGCAAAGTACTTTGCAGTGTAGGCTAGGCAATTCTTGCTGCAGAATCAAGTGAGCACTATGTTGGTAATAGAGATATCTAATTGCAAAACACAAATGTGGATTGCTAGAGCCTGGAAATCTTTTTAGTGTTCAAATGTATCCTTAACATCTGGGGCTCAATGCCCAATAGCTAAGTACTCAAGTACTCACATTGATCATCACTGAGACATGGATAGGGTCACAATCGCTCCTTTTATTGTTTGAACCTGGTGGAAATGGGAGAAAGAATAACATTTATATCACTCACCATAATACGATTTCAACCATAGGACTGTGATGAGTGCTTACTTGAAACAAGGGACACAGGAGGCATGGCTGTTAATCTAGCCAGGAAGGCCTGTTCTATAGTCGTGTTCACAGCTAGGAGCAGCTCGGGTGGAAGAGGGTGCTCAGGGGTATATCTTCAGGTGGGTGTTTGGGGTGTTACACCCCCCTAATGAATGTAGTTTGTGGTAAATAGTTGGGCACAGGTGCTTTCAGTTGTGTATGGTTAAGGTGTCTGTCGGATTTCATCAGGAATATTTACACACACAGACAAAAAAATGAACATGCACTCCCTCCCGCTCTCTGTTTGGAAAGACTTAAAAAATGTCGGTTATTTCACAAACCCCTGCCAATCCGCATTTCTCTATCTTTATACTGCCCCTTAAGCTCCTCTCGTGCGCCCTGCTAGTTGTAAAGTGTATTTTAACACTATCTGCCAGCGTGATTTTTGGAAAATCTGAAGCTTACCCCCCCCCCAATAATGCTGACCAAGCTACGCCCCTGAGGATGTTATGTCATTTTAAATAGCAGACAAACACCATCCTATCCCATATTACTACCACACATATAACCACTTTCGGGGCATATTATCAAGAACGGCAATAAAATTATCGCAAAGCGGCAGAAAACTGCCGCTAAAGCGGCGATAATGGGCTTGTTAATATGCCCTTGAGAATTCCAATAGAAGCCCATATTGACACCAGAACATGGGCTTCTATTGGAATTCTCAAGGGCATATTATCAAGCCCATTATCGCCGCTTTAGCTGGCAGTTTTCTGCCGCTAAAGCGGCGATAATTTTAACGCCGTTTCTTGATAATATGCCCCTTCTTTGTAAACTTGAAACGTTAATGCATGTTTGTACTACTGGAAAAGTAATGTGACATCAACAAGCTCCTATTTCTCTTGTACATAATTTTATGTAGCTTAGAATTACATAATGGGTGAATGGTGCCTAATGTGCAATTTCTTTCTTTTTTTCATTTTAAGTTCTTCCTGTATGCCCTCATCAAATGTGGATGTGTTCTAGTCCCCTTCCCATCCAGGTAGTAGTTACTCTAGCACATGGGTAGAGGAAATTAGGTCTAGGTGAATTTAAATTATCCTAGCATAAATCACGTTTAGGGCATTTTACATTACGGTTGTTGCTTGAAATTCCCGAAAAAATGCTGTAACGCTACATCCAATAATTAAGGCCCAGTTGTGGTGAAAATGTGTCACAACTGCTCCATTCAGGGTAAATATTTACAGTGAATGCTCCATTCATGGTAAAAAAAAAAATTACAGCGAACACACAGCAACAATAGAAAGCGAGTGGCTGTTGCTCGTGGTGCGTTCTGTTTTTCGCACAATTGTTTTCAATGCAAATACTTCCTTGCAAGGATGCATTTCATGCTGTAATATAGTGCAAAATGACGAATTTTATTTTGCAGATGTACGTGTAATTTCAATATAGAAATATCCATGTTACTTTTAGATAACATAGAAATAAAGACAAAATAGCAAAAACAGCACAGGCTAAATAGTCAAGTCATATAACCTAACCTATGATAAAGGCCCTAATGAACATGAGTGGGTACCTCACCATGGGCAAGGACAAAAGACTGCACTCAATTTTCCTCGACCTATTTGAACTGTCCACCTCAAAGTTTTGTTGCAAAGACTGGGACAAAGCAGGACTGAAGTACTTATTGATGGAAATTCAACCTTCCTTTCTTAGACTGTGTCTGACCTCGTGAAATTTGTTCTTGTTTTCTCCAGCTACTAATGTGCTCAATTTAGTTGTTGAAATTATTGATGACGCTAAATTGTCATCGCACATTTTCTCAGTTGTGTCCACGTGTGCCATTTATGCTTACTTTAATTAAGTTCTCCCCTTCCTAATCCTGGATAGCAATCTCTGTCATAATAGTGCATTATTTGGATTATTCAGATTCTTTACACCTCGACCTGCTAAAATACTGACTAGAGACTCCAGGGTAGTTCAGAATCAAGCTGCACACATGATTACCACTCCCCCGCTAATTTTAATAATGCAAAACTATTGCGGCCCTCCTTAATAGGCTTTCTCTCAAAAAACAACTTTTCTATAAAGAAATGTGCATTATTTACTTTGGGCCTGATTACGAGTTTGGCGGTGCGGCGTTGGGTCCGAATATAGCCCCTTACATCGCATGCGTTTACAACGCATGAGATTACAACGCGGTCGTTACAACGACTGCGTTGTTACATCGCAGTACATTACAACGCAAGTCGTTACATCGACTTGCTGTACGGGCGTGCTGGACTTAGGAAAAGTATAATTTACTATTCCAGCTCCAGTGTGCGCAACAGTAGGGAAGGTGTTGGAATAGTAAATTATACTATTCCTTAGGTTAGCGCGACCCCTACAGCAAGTCGATGTAAAGACTTGTGTTGTAATGTACTGCGATGTAAGAACGCGGACGTTGTAACGACCGCGTTGTAATCGCATGCGTTGAAACGCATGCGATGTAATGGTTGTTTCCCGTTGGGTCCGCCCTGCTGCTGCACCACCAAACACGTGGTCAGGCTGCCTGCCAGATTATGAGTATTTCTCATGTCTGGTGGGCTTTTTTTTACGTTCCCCGGCGGTGCCCTGAAAATGGGCACCGCAATGGGAAAGGCAAAAACAGGTCCTGCACGGCATTAGCTGTAAAGTCCATGCTGGGCAAGAATTGGAGTGCACGCACACTGGGGGGCACATGCTGTGCCCCCCTGCATGCACCCCTTGGTGCAGAGGCACAAGGGGGCTGCCATGGTTTTTATGGAGGAAGAACCGCCATGAAAACCTTGACGGAGAGGAAACTCATAATATGCTTGGCGGGACCACAGAGGTCCTGCCAAGCATATTGCTGCCTCCTGACTGCCGCAACACCGCCAGGGAACAGCAGTTCCCTGGCAGCTGCGGTGGGGCAATGGTGGTCCGACCGCACTAATTGTCATAGGGCGGATTGAAGACTGCCACATCCACACCCCCACGGGTCTGGGGGTCCGTGGACCGCCAGACTCATAATTAGTCCCTTTTATGTACTCATGGCTTCTTCCTAGCCTTCATGGGCAAGTGGGGTCTTCTATATTCGCAATAGAA
Source organism: Calotriton arnoldi (assembly GCA_963921515.1). NCBI lineage: Eukaryota > Metazoa > Chordata > Amphibia > Caudata > Salamandridae > Calotriton > Calotriton arnoldi. The sequence continues at coordinate 189,120 of CAWUFW010018095.1, forward strand.
AACCTTTACACTGACTTTCCCCACTTGACTGAATATTAGGAGATTCAAACAATCATTCATTAGTGCCCACCATTTCTCTTTCCCTTTCCTCCTCTTTCAGGCATTTGATGAGCCATCTAAGCCCTGTCTTTTCTGGTTATACTTGATCTTTTGCTCTGACCTATGTTGGGACGTATTATTCCAATCACCAAGAAATAACATAGGATAACATCAAACTCTGTGATATTATTTAGCAAAGCAACTTCGCATAATTACTGATAATTCTCACAGTATTCCAGAAAAAAATATGATTTTATGTTCAGACAATTGCACATCAGTTTTGGAAATGTAGTGATTAATCTTGAATGGCTGGAGTACATTTCAGCCAGAGTGCACCTCACTAAATCATAAACGTGTTTCAAATATAACACTTTTGAACGCAAAATTTTTTTCTGAATCATAAAGATTATTAAAAATCAAAACTATTTGGAATGTGAATTCGGTGAAGACATATTCTTCCATGAATACTTAAAATTATAAATGGGTAACTGTGATAAACATGTTTTTCACAGAGGGCGTTAGAGTGACATCAAGCAGGCAACAAGAGTGACTCTCAAGATGTCTATGATGTCGAGATAAAGAATATCACCCTAATTCAAAGTTACCAATGTACAGTTTTTTGTTACATATGGCCTTCCACTGTTCATCTTCCCTTGCTCTCTTTAGCTGTGCATTGGTGGGGGAATCATAGGGAGTGATAGTAGCAGGGCCTCACCTAATTCAGCTCGATGGCCCATTTTATACCTGATACCTTTCCATCCTCAGCATTATCTATCCCGTCTGAGCCCAAATATTGATAGCATTTTTCAGGTGCCATGCCACCCATCCCCACCAGTCTCTAAATTTACCCTTTGCATTTACCTTCACCACCCACAATTAAAATATAAGCCTTAGGCCCCATTCATGTTGTGATATCTATATGCAGAGATCTCTGTACTCATGGATTTCTGCCTACACCTGGCCCGAAATGTCCACTGAGATGAAATTTAATAAGTCCATTTGGAGTTTTCCACCTAGCACTAAGAGTACGTCTCCAGCTCTCACAGAGGGACATTGAGACAGGTACATCTTTATTTACAATTGTAAAGTTATTATACAGTACTTTACAATTGGATTTCAGACATGTTGTAAGTCTCCCTGCCACTTGACATTACCTCCTCTGCTGGTGCACTGACTGTGCCAACATGTGGACAGGTTTCTGACAGCAGTCGGATGACAGAGCCTGGTAAGCCTACACCATGTCAATTGCAATTTGACTAAGTTCATCTGCTTCTGTGTAAGTGTGAGGCTAGTGAAAATGTGATTCTATAAGGATACCAAGTTCTGCATTGCCAGGTCAAATGGGTGTACTTATAGGTCTGATATCTGTGTCCTTGTGTCACGAAATACAGGCTTGAATTGTGCTACTTCATTGGTAACTATGTGTCTGCATACATATTATTATATATTACCTACTGGCGGTTGCTCGTAGGTAGTTGTAGTTAGGACCATGTTTCCATACGAAAAGCATTTTTTGACTTGCTTATAACTTTCACGCTGTTTGACGAATCTTCACAAACTTTTTTTTTTTAAAGTGTGGTGGTAATTCTAGTTGTGCATGGAAAGTTTCGGGGCAATACATTAAGAAGGACTAAGAAACAGGGTGGTAAAAAAAAGTGTGTTTTCCATGTTAATTCCCATAGGAGCGTTGATAACGACTACAGTCCGAATTGCTGGATGGAATTACACAGAATTTGGCAGAAAGGTAGCCTTTGGCTTGTCGTGTAGTTCCTATAAACCTATATAGGATCTGTGCGTTTAGACAACATAGACTGTGGGATTGGGGTCCAGATTGATTCCAGACACCCTCACCGGGTATGTTTGCCTGTATACCAACTAGACCACAGTGCCACTAGAAACCCCTCTTACCAAGGAGAGAATAGTTCTTGGCAACTATTGAACATGACAACTCTGTCCCATCAGGGATCGTGGAAACTATGCGATACTTTTCGCTCAGTCACTCGTGCTCACTTTGTCTCAGAGAGATACACAGAATAAACAGTGGGGACGTTTTTCAATAAGCATGTATTGAACCAGCGTCATTCTAGTGTAAAATAGGTGTGCTGTAACAACCATAAGACAGATCAGATATAAATGATTATAAGCACCAACAGAGTAAAAGGATGGTAAATTTCTACCATTGTGCTAAAACGATGAATACAGGCAGGTATAAAAATACATGACAATAAAATGCGTACTCCTACCATGCGACCCTAACTAGATGTACCTAAGTGTACCTAGCATGTATGTAGGTGTAAAGCCAAGAATCCCTCTAGGATAAAGTCAACCCCATTACCTGAAGTGAGAGACTGTGGGACCCCGTCTTGGTCTTGAGATGGACACCAAGCGAGGGATGTCAGACCAATGTGAGCTGGAGTGTCTGCGTGCAGGAACCTCAGCGTCTTGCGTCAGTGTGTCAGCATGGAAGCCCTTTTTCTCCTCTCCCTTCCTCAGCAAAGATATGGTGTTTATATACCCAAAGTAGTACCCTCAGGGGATCTACCTTGCTGTGTCATGTCGAACTTAGGATGACGGAAGTAATGACTCTTATACATAGTTATTATGCAGGAGATGATAGTCCTGCTGAGTTTCCAAAAATCCTCATGCATAATGAATGAGGCTAGTTTTTAGGGGAAACCCCACGTTCTGTTAGCAGTACCGTAACTAGGTAAAAGGTCGATCCCAAGAACCGTTATGTAGTGTAATGGCAGGGGAAATATAGGTGAGAGGTTAGGTTGCTACCTGAGCCTATATTGGGGTACCTATCATAACAGGCTCGCAGATCATGCTTTCAGTTATTTGGTGTAAATCGGTGCAGTAGTCTGCGAGAAATTAAAGGCAATTCAAACTTGTATATCTACGATCATGAATAATTCCCGATGATTCGCAAATCTGTGCCCCAACAAAAATGTTGTGATTGGCTGCCATTTTAGTTTGTCGGCAAAGTCCTCGGGGCAACACAGAAATGGTAGAAAGTGACATAAGTGGTCAGGTTGGATGTACCCTGACCCCGTGGGTGGGACATAGGGGTGTTTCTGTAATATAGTTCTGCAAAGGGTAACTATTATGTGATATGGCTGGTGGGCCTAATCAGGTAATACTAAAACAATACTGAAAAGTAGACCTCGGATTTACTCATAGCAGCCCTAGTTCGGTCCTGGTAGAGTGGCACAGAGCAGTCAGACATACTTAGAGGAACATGTGTTGAGCATTTCACAGTACCATCAGTGACAATATGTAAGTGAAACAGTTCGAAACAAAGCTTGACACTAATGTATAAAAATAGATTGTATTTTTAAATACATATTGACACCAAAATGAACCTGATACGTTGCAGACAATCGATTTTCAGAGTATTAACGATAAATGCAATGAAAGATGCCACTTGTTCACCATTATATTTAATAGAAGAAAAATACTCTTAGCAAAACAACAGTTGCAGGGTGAATTCAAACAAACCCTCTTGTGGTTAAGGTTCTGCAGGACCCCAGAGCAAGACTCAACAGTCAATACTTCGTTACCTTGCCCAGGGAGTACAGATGTAGATGTTACTTGGCTGTCCTTGGTGCTGACATGATCTGCTGGAGTTGTCAAATAATGCAGCACTTGGCAAAACCACACTTTGCGATGAAGTTACATTCTACCCTCGGAAAGTAGAGGCCTTGGGGTTCCCAGGACCTAGGTGGAACAGCTGGATTTGTTCTACCATGGTTGGCGTCTCCGGGTTCAGAGGTATTTGGAAGCTGTCAATCGCCTGGGGCTTGTCGCGCCAAAGATGCTCTGCCACACACCCAACGACACCAACTTCAGGATGCAGGGACACAGCAGTGGTGTAGTTGTTGACATCAGTTGCTGTGAGTTGCTTTCGGGCTGGAGTTGTCACTCAAGTTGTTGATCACCCGACTGGCGATCACCAAGCCTTGGCAGTGGTAAATGTAGTCTTTGGAACTTTGGTGGCTGAAAGTCGCCAGGAGAGGACTAGGGGCTTGACACATGACGTGAGCTTGACTACCACTCCGGGCTTGCAGGGCACCACTTCTCTTTTGGCTCACTCTTGACAGGCCCAGCAGGTCACAATTCTTGTAATGCAGCACGTCGATTCTTCTGCAGGTTGCAGGTGACTGGTTCCACCAGTCAGAGGAGTCTGCTTTGAATTTCTGGTGTCCCTTGGAGTCCCTCTTGCTGGGAGCAATGAGCTTTCACCTCAGGCACAAGTCGACACTTGGGTTCAGTATATGGTCTCTTAAGGGCACTTAAGTGTCCTCTCTTTGCACTGTGGCAAGGTCCAAAGTCCTGTTTTCGGTGATTGCATCTTCTTTGTGTCTGTTCTCAGATCCCAAAATAGATCTGAAGTTCTGGTACCTGGGGAGCCCCTTAAATCCTAGTTTAGGGGGCGTTAAGAAAGTGAGGGACCGTGGCCAATGGGCTACTGGTCCCTGCGGCTAACCCACCCCTGTAGTGACAACATCCTGTGGGTGTACGTCACTGTGCTACCCAGAATACTCTAATTTAGGGTCTGTCAAAATGGCAGAATCCTTCCTCAGCTGTACAGACCTCTTAGCCCACCTTAAAGGTGTGGCTAACCTTTTGTAGGTGTACACCTTCTGACTACCTAATTTTCCCGCCTGTCGGGCTAGGCAGGGTGGGAAGGGCTTTGTCATCAAGGGGGGGACAAGAGATTACATATCAAGGACTGTGAAAGCATTTGAGGCTCACCGCCTTGATTACTGTAAATACTAGCCATCCTGGGAGAGTGGAGGTGTGACCTCCTTCCTACCCAGGACTTTATATACATCCTGGGAACGTGCTAGCACATCCCACCAGGAAAGCAGACTCTCTTCTTGGCGGCAAAGTCTCAGGGAAGCCCGCCAAGACACTGGAGCTTTATATCTTGGGGGATACCCACGTAGGGTGGCACCCCTGTGCAGGCCAGCTCATCCTTGACATGAGAATAATGTTAGGGGTGAAAAAGCATAGTGTTTGATATCAAACACTCCAAAGTTCGGTTGTTCTGTAATGGAGCTGGCTATCTCGAGTTTCCTCGGTAGCCAGCACATGTTACTCTATGGACCACCATTAACTCACCGTAAAACCTTGCTTTACAGGGTTACTGTACGGATATATATGTGTAAACATATATATCCACACCTTTAATATAATGCACTCTGCCTCCTGGGCTTAGGAGGGAAATCTTAAGAGTGACTTACTTCCATTAAGGCAGTGGTGTTGCTCTGCAGCACATGGTGTTTGCAGAGCCACTCTCAAGCTGACAGGCTGCTCGTGCATGGCAGCAATGGCAGACCTGCAGACATACTTTTACTCAGGTCACCCAGGGTGGCACAATAAAGTCCTGCAAGTCGAGGAAGCATCGCTTTTCTTCATGTGCTGCTGATGGCAATGTGTTTCGTAGACAGGTGCCGGAGTCGAGAGGCATCGAGCAATGCACTGGTATTCTCCATGCAGTCGAGGGGATGCGTCAATCTCTCCAAGCTGCAGCAGTGGTGATACGCTGTCTCAATTCTGGGAGGCAAAGCTCTTGTTCCTAGGTGATGCGCTGATTTTATTCCGCAACCTTGTCGATGCGCTGGTGCTGTTACATGCAGACAGTAGACGTGTCAAAGTCTGTGTTGAAAGTATTTGGGCCACTTCCAGTGAGTCAGGCACAGGGCCAGGGGTAGAAGCTTTGATATCTCTGAGACTCAAACAACAGGACGCAAGTCAACGAGCCCTTGGAGGACACTTGGAGTGAAGGCAGAGTCCAGCAGTCATGGGGCAGCAGGCAGCAGGGCAACAAGCAGAAAAGCAGGCCATCCAGATCAGCAGTCCAGTTAATTCCTTTAAGCAGCACAACTGTTCTTCTGGCAGTGCTTCAGTTACAAGTCCAGTAGTGTCTGATTTTAGAGGGTCAGAGACCCAGTATTTAAACCCTAAAGTGACTTTGATATGGGGTGACTTCAAAGCAGCTCCTTGAAGTGCACAGGTCCTCCTTTAAATACAGCCCTGTCTGCCAGGCTATCTGTGGGGGTAAATCAGCCCTTTGTGTGGGGACAAAACACTACTAAGTCAGTGAAGTGTTAGTCCCTCCCTTTCATCCTGCCTGGGCAGGGCCATCAGAATGCAGATGTCTGTAGATGGGTACTCAGACACACCTATCCTTCCTGTGTTTGTGACTGTCTAGAGCAAATGCACAACATGTAGCTGTCACCCACTCCAGACATATATTGAAGACAGGCTGCAAGGCACACAGAGCAGTAACTGCAGAGAACTGTCCACTTTCTAAAAGTGGCATTTCTAAAACAGTAATGTCAAATCCAACTTCACCAGTAAGGAGTATTTATCATTACAGTTCCAAATATATAAAACATGAAGTAGCTGCTACTTTCTCATCAGGAATTACGACTTAAACATATATAAGGGAATTCCTAATGTTAACCTATGAAAGGAGTAGACCTCAGAGTAGTAAAAAATGAATTTAGCTGTTTGTCCCTACCAGGTCATGCAAAACATAAATGTACATTTCCTACCTTTTATTTACATAGCACTCTGCTCTTAGGGCTACCTAGGTCCTACCTTGGGGTGACTTGTATGTAGTAAAAGGGGGGTTTAAGGCTTAGCAAGTAATTTTAAATGGCAAGTCAAAGTGGCAGTAAACTGGCATAAACTGCACACACAGGCACTGCAATGACAGGCCTGAGACAAGATTGAAAAGCTACTACTGTGGGTGGCACATTTGGTGCTGCAAGCCCACCATTAACATTTAACTTACAGGCCCTGTGTACATGTTATACCACTTTCTGTCAAGGGACATATAGGTAAATGAAACATGCCAATCATGTATACACCAATTACTCCTCTCTGTCCCAATGGAAAGTGCACTCCGACTCAGATGGTAAGATCAACTACAGGCCACATATTCTGATAAAGGTTGGCCCACCTGCTCCCAAATCATGACGAAGGACTCTACAGTCTTTATAAAAGTGCCTCATTTATTTCTATACATTCTGAAAACACTAATAACCTATATTTCCTGTTTAAACCCAGAAGAAACACTAAGGGCTCGATTACAAGTCTGGCAGTCCACGGACTGCCAGAATCGCTGGGGCGTGGTGGTGGCGGTCTTCCGACTACCCTATTAAAATTAAGGCAGTCGGACCGCCATTGCCCCACCATAACCACCAGTGAACTGCCATTCTCTGGCGGTGGTGCAGCAGTGTAGAGAAAGCAGCATTATGCTTGGTGGGACTGCAGCATTACCGCCAAGCATATTATGAGTTTCCTCTCCGCAACTGTTTTCACGTGGTTCCTCCTCCATGAAAACCGTGGCAGAGAGGAAACATAGGGGGCCCTACAGGGCTCCCTGTTGCCTCTGGGCCATGGGATGCATGCAGGGTGGCACAATATGTGCCCCCTGTGTGCATGCATCCAGTTCCTGTACGGCATGGACTTTATAGTCCTTGCCATGCAGGAATAGTTTTTGGCGTTCCCATTGCAGTGCCCAATTACTGAGATACTGCATTGGGAAGGTCAAAAATAAAAACGTTTTTATGGCGGGCGGTCCGATCACGGGTTTGGCGGTGCTGCAGCAGGGCGGACCCGGCACTGCACTGCCAAACTCCTAATAAGGCCCTTAGTGTGGTCTAAGCAATAGGACTGCCTTTTTATTTTGTAAGTGCTGTCATCAGCCAATAATTTTGTGTTTTGTTATTACCATGTTCCACCGTATACTGCGAAATTACCATAATATACCGCTGCCCAATATATCACTAAGTTTTGATCCTTATACCTATAAAACAAATGTAGCAATTCATATCAAATTCCTAAAAGGACCCTTTTCATCCTATAATGTATATTACTGCCAAATGTCATCTAAGTCCATTCAGTAATTTTGCCACTAGTCTGAGTAAAAAATCCATGGGAAATGCATTGCTGGAAAAATGTTTTTTGGGACCCCCTTTTTTCTTTGCACCCCTTAACTAATCACTACAAAACTTTCCATCATCAGCCAATGGAGAAAAAGGAATAAGTCGGTAAAGTTTTGTAGGGATTCTCAAATGGTGGTAAAGTTATAAGAAAGCAAAAATCAGAGGAATTGCTATCTCTGGGAATCCTAACTATAACTACAGAGTGCGTAACGCCACTCTGTAATATATAAATATATATATAAAATAATCTGTATCTTGGTTTCCACTCATAAACTTCTGGATGAACACAGTTTCTTGCACCCCAAAGCACCCCAGTGGTTTAACATGGCATTGACAATTGGCAACTCTTCCTATAAATGGCAGGATTGGGGGTCTGAGGGCCTACAAATTCAAACCAATCCATGAATTAATGTCTGAATTTCATCTACCTCATTGCCAATATTGGAAATATCTTCAGTTGAGGCACTGCCTTAATTCCCAACCTGGACCACATCCCTGGACTCAACTCATCTCTTCATGCCACAAATGCATAGTAAAATGGGGTCACAACAAGAAGCTGAACACCAACCTATATGATTTACTGACCACAAAACTCCTCTCTGTCCCAATGAAAAGGGCACTCCAACTCCGGTGGCAAGATCAACTACAGGTCACATATTCTGATGAAGGTTGGCCCCACCTGCTCCCAAATCATGACAAAGGACTTTGTGAAGCATGAAAAGTATTCAGCTTCTTCAAAATTCTGCATGACTGGCATGGACACCACACAACCTCCATCGAGCCTGACTACCTGCCATAGATGAGTGCTGGTGTTTCCAAACGCCTGGTAGTGACATTTTACACATCTTGCAGTCCTGCCCCAGTATCCATACCTACTGGTTGCATATCTGGCAAACCTTCAAAGACATAAGTGGACTCTCATTTCACCACTCAACAGCAGTGCCAATTGTTCACAACACCAGCAGTATGCCTGGTTTGAATACCCACAATCAACAATGGGTAGACTCAGCCTGGCGACCGCAAAATTCTGTCTTCTCTGAAGTAGTTTCCCTCCCCCCTCCCTCACATGCATACTTGATGGAAGCCATAACCACAATGTCAGCCCACGAACAGCTGATATATAGAATGAATAATCAAGTGCAGTTATACAATGATATCTGGAGTGCCTTCCTTAAATGAACACCAAAACCTGTAGCTGTTAGGTCTGGGCGGTAAATTCCGTTCCGCTCGTGGAATTTGCGGAATTTGGGTAATTTCGCGTTTCGCGGAGAATGCAGAATTGCCAAAAATTCCGCGATCCGCGGCTTCGCAGAATTTTTTGCTTGTTCGCGCTTTCAAAGTGCGTGTTCGCGAGATATTTCCCCCCGAGCACGCAAACAGCATTCGCGAACAGGAAAAAAGCATCGCGAACGGGCGGAACAAGCAATTCCGCGTGTTCGCAGAACTTTTGCGTGCTCGCGGGGAATTTTTACAGTTTCGCGGAGCTTTGCGTAGCGCGACTATGCAAATTCCGCCCACCCCTAGTAGCTGTCCCTTATCGGGCACCACTTCAGCTTGCTGTGTTCAGTCCGATTCCTACATGTCACTCATCAATCTGGTAAGACTACCCAGTGGGTAGACTGTGCGATGATAATGATGCATATTAGTATTAGCATTATTCTTATTGTGGTTGTTGGTATTATTGTAAGTCTTAATATTATTATCTGATTTACCTGTCCTGAATTAGAAAACTTCTTACATTTTTATTGATCTCCGTATACTTACTCAGATGCCCTGATTAATATGCATCGATGGATTCTTTTCATTGTTCCTGCTGACACCACAAGCGTACATCCTACAGACATTGGACTTTTGAGCACCTTATATATCCATATTGATAGCCTGTTGTATCTTGTAACTATGGTTTGGATATTATCACTCCTTTACAAGGAATTTATTTTGTAACTCATATTGCATCTTGACTATTCATTTGTGTTGTTAACTACAAGATAGTAAACATGCAAACACAAGATCTTTGTGAATGCCCACAAACACATTGGTTTGTGGGTTTTTCATACATTGTGCTTGCCCACAAAGCCAAACTTTCAAGTTCTTTTACTACGCCTAACCCTTAACCTAGTATGGGTTAAAATCCAATTCAAAAGAGCATTTTCAGAGGTAGTAAGTTCCATCTTCAGGTGAAAAGCCTGTCAAATACTAATAATTACTTATAGACGTCGACTCTTCATGGGTGCGCAAAAATGATTGAACAAGAAGCCCTTTAAGTTTTAATCATGGTCTTAAGACATTAAAATGCTAGCCCAACTTTGTCCATATTGATCAATCAATCACTCAACGTTTTAGAGCGCGGTAAATCACCCGTGAGGATCTCGAGGCACTGGAGCAGTAGGCTGCTGCATGGTGGGTTGTTCATTTGAACATCCAGGCCTTGAGGTCTCTACTGAAATGTTGGAGCAATGGTGCAGTCCTGAGGTGCAAGGGAGGGTGTGAGAAGGAGCACTCTCAGCTGTTCATTCACTGGATCCATGGGGTGATAACAAGGTAAAGGGAAATGGATCAAAGGTGTCTGGTTGGTTGGTAGAAGGTGAGGTGTTTGTTGATGTATGCTGGTCCCTCATTGTGTAGAGCCTTGTAGACGTGGGTCAGCATCTTGAACTGGCATCTCTTCTGGATCGGGAGCCAGTGTCGTTTCTTGAGATGGGGTGTGATGTGAGTCCTTCTGGGGATGTCGGGTATGAGTCTTGCTGCTGAATTTTGTATTGTTTAGAGTATCTTCAGGAGGCGTGCCATGATTCCTACGTAGAGTGTGTTTCCATAGTCCATGCTGCTGGTGATGAGGGCCTGTGTGACGGTCCTTCTGGTGTTGACTGGGAGCCACCGGAAGATCTTGCGGAGCATGCAGAGGGTGTGGAAGCAGGCAGCTGAGACTGTGTGGAGTTATTTCTTCATAGATAGCTTGCTTTCCAGGATGATGCTGAGGTTGTGGGCGTGGTCTGTAGGGGCGGGCCGAGTTACACGGGCCACCATGCATAATTCCATGGTGAGGTGTTGTTCCTGAAGATGCAGACTTCCATCTTGTCTGTGTTGAGTTTGAGGCAGTTGTTCTTCATCCAGTCAGCGATGTTCATCAAGCATCTGTGGAAGTTGGACCTTGTGGTGGATAGGTCTTCGGACAATGGGAGGATGAGCTGGGTGTCGTCAGCGTAGGAGATGATGTTGAATTGTGCGATCTGATGGTGTCAGCTGGGGGGTCATGTAGGTGTTGAAGAGGGTAGGGCTGAGGGATGATACTTAGGGCATGCCGCAGATGATTTTCTTGGGCTCCAAGGTGAACGTTGGAGATGGATCCTCTGGGTTCTACCAGTGAGGTATGAGACGGTCCATTTGAGGGTGTCTCCAGATGTGGTGGAGTCTGTTGATCAGTATGTGGTGGGAGATGGTGTTGAACGTTGCTGTCAGGGTAAGGAGGATGAGGACTGCTGCTTCTCTGCAGTCCAGGAGGGTCCTGATGTCATCAGTGGATGCTATCAGGACTGTCTCTGTGCTGTGGTTGGCTCAAAATCTAGATTCGGAGGGGTCCAGGAGGTTGTGGCATTCCAGGTGTAGGGTGAGTTGGCGGTTGATCACTTTCTCCATGACCTTTGCTGAATATGGGGGATGAGAGATGGGCCAGAAGCTCTTCAGTTCGGCTGGGTTGACGGATATTTTTTTCAGGAGGGGTTTCACTTCTGAATGTTTATAGTCCTCCGGGAAGGAGACTGCGGTGATGGAGGTGTTCAGGGCTTTCCTGAGCTTGTCGCTGATTTTTTTACTTCTAAGGTTGAAGACGTTGTGGGAGCAGGGGTCCATGGGTGCTCCAGAGTGCACGAAGTTCATGATGGAATGGTGCCTTACGTGGTGAGGAGGTCCCAGTGGGTGAGCAGGTGTTCAGGGTTAGTGTTCGTGAGTGTGAGCAGGTTGATGCTGTCAGCATCAGAGGGTTGGTGTTCAAAGTTTTCATAGATGTATGAGATCTTGTCGTGGAAGAAGGCAGCAAGGTTGTCGCACAGTTTCTGAGAGGGTGTAATGTTGTTCTTTGTGGCAGCGGGATTGGAGAACTCCCAAAGATGCCGAAGAGTTCCTTGCTGTGGTATGAGCTGGCATTGATGCAGTCTGCTAGGCCATTCTTCTTTGTTTCTTTCAGCAGGCAATATTACTGGTTTATTTCTGTCCTGAAGGCAGTGCGGTCTTCTGTCTTTATGCTGATGCGCCACTTCCTTTCTAATTGCCGGCGCTTGCACTTGGTAGATTGTAGTACTTCAGTGAGTCAGCTGGCTCTTTTGGTCGGTCCTTTGGACTTGGCTGTCTTTGCAGGAGCAATAATGTAGACATATTCTGTGATCTACTGGGAGAAGATTTTTGTTGTTTTTTTATCCGGGTTGGGTGTAGAGTCTGGGAGGCGTGAGTGGAGAGCGTTGCTCCACTGGTCTTCTGATATCTTTTTCCAGTCTCTGCGCATGAATCTGGGGGGCATGAGGCCAGGTTTGGTTGGTCCTGAAATGGTGAAGTGGACGCTGTAGTGGTCAGACCAGGTGAGTTGTGTGGAGTGGATGCACTTGACTCTGTCGCTAGAGGTAAAGATGAGGTTGAGCATGCCACCTTCAAAGTGGCTAGGATCTGTGACCAGCTGCTTGAGGCTGATGTTACTCATGCTCTCCAGGAGGTCGGTGGTGTTTGTGTCACTGGGGTCATCTAGGTGGAAGTTAAGGTCCCCTAGGAAGATGTAGTACTTGGAGTCGATTGCGATCGAGGCGATGAAGTCTGGGATGGCGAGCAGAAGATGGGGTGTGGTCTTGGGTCAAGGGTGCCTTTTTCTGTCTGAGTGGAGTTGGAAGTTGAGGTGTTCCATAGTCAGGGTTGGGTCATCTTGGGATGTGGTGCAGCTGATGGTGTCCTTGTAGATGATGCCGATTCCACCTCCTTATTTGTTGGTTCGGTCCCAGTGGGTTATTTTGTAGCCATCGGGGATGGCAGTGACGATGTCAGGAGCAGAGGTGGGGTTCAGCCAGGTCTCTGTGAGGAAGAGGATGTCCAGGTGAGGGATGAGATTGTGTCCCAGTTCTCTGTGGCGTGTTTGTTGAGTGACCCTGCGCTGAGTAGAATGCACTGGAATCTGTTGTGATGGTCTTGGACAACGTGCTGGATGCGGTCACATTTGCAATGTCTTTGGTGTTGTGGTTGTCTTGGTGCTGAAGGGGAGGCGGCATTGGTGGCAGGAGAATGATCCTTTGGTGGTGCGCAAGGATGTGCAGCAGCAGTTGGTGTTGGTGCGCACGGAGTTCAGGGCTCGGAGTTCTGCCATGGTGTAGCCTTGTAGGGTGGAAGAACCAGGGGTCCTGATGCTGGGAGCGGTCCGGGCACAGACGGGCTTGCCATTGGTGCGCCTTCAGTGCACCAGCAGCGCAGCCACACAGCAGTCTCCATTAGTAGTCCTGGGAGGTGCTGGTAGGGAGGCGGGAGGGCCGGAGCGGGAAGCAGGAGATCTGACGAGAGAATTGATGGCAAATACAAAACAATGGGGAAACTCCTGAAAACCAAGTGAGAACCTGAAGCAACAGCACTACACAACAAATAAAGCAAAAGTATATAGAATTTGAGGGCAAGGCAAAAACAAAGCAAGTAATGTGAAAGTAAACAATATTTAGGGACAAGGCAATGTCCCCACAGCAGGATTGAACCAGGGGTCCAGGGGCTCTGGTGCAGTCACCTAACTATGGGATCCAGGGCAGATGAACAGCTGCAGCGGGGAACCGGCAAACAGGACTGGCTCTTTTTTGTCCATACATAATTGTCATCGGTGGTATTAAAAACAGGTGTGAGCAGTGTGCACTAAATGTGCAAGTCCCCAATAAAGCACTCTCGGAAAAAGAATGTGCCCAAACTAATAAATGACTTGAAATAGCCCAGCAAACTAATAAAATGTGCTGATATCTGCTTTGATGAAACTGCACCCTCCACTTCGTTAAAAGTTGGCCTCTTGATAGGAGCAGAACCTGTCTGCCATCTTTCAGAACTATCATTTACAACGTTGGTAATGGTTTTCAGGTTGCGATAAAATACAGAAATGAATAATAGATATGTTTAATGGAGGACTGGTACTGATACGTGATCAAGAAATGTGAGACGTCAAGCAGGTGAGATTCTTAGGACCTCAGTATGAGTGTCCAAAGCTACTCCCCATTAAGCCTGCATACTTTCAAATTACCAACACCATGGATGTCAGGCTGAATTAAAGATGGTACTCTGAGGTTTCCGTGAGAAATGAGGAATCACTGAGGGAATCAGTAATTCTTCGTCCAGTAATTCCTCATTTTCCACAATGGTTCGCCCAGAGATTTTGTCTGATTTTAGCACCTGAAATCTCTAGGTGAAACTGGAGAGATCTTGAAGTGCTACCCTGGAGCTCTTAATTCAGATGAGCAGTTAACTGCTGTTACCGGCCCTCATAAATAAGCCACTTAAACTGCAATTAAAATGACTGAATGCTCATTTCCATTGTAATATTGGTCAGTTTGTTCATGCAGCAAGGCCTTGCAAGTCTTCCCTCCCCTAGGATATAGATATATTTTCTGATCAATAGCACCATAATGTGAATCTTGCAAGTTGTTACTTGACTGAATAAACATTGTTGATCAAAGGACATAATATTTGAAAGCATGGTGTTCAGAGCGGCTATTTTTAATGCTTGATATGAACTACTAACATCCTACTCAATTTATGCTGCTCGTGTAGCCTGGTTTCTAATGCACCTTTGCATTGTGGGCACTCTATTTATATATAGGGGCCGATTCCGATCTCGGTCGGAGGCGCACCCAATACCATTCGGTCGGGAAAAAAGCCATGCGAATGCCTGTTTCCCGACCGATCCGTACAGCAGACAGAACGAGTAAGTACGATGCGCACAACAGCACAGAATCCGGCCGAGTCGTACTCACCCAATCCAGGTCCTGTTCTCCGAACGAGGCGAATCCGGAAACGCTGAATCGAGTCGCACGGAAGGGAAAATGCAGCTCCGTCCGGCCGAACAAGTACGATGCGCTTTCTGTACGCGCCGAACCCGTCGCTACGCATGGCACGTCAAAGCATCCGGGAGAGGCGCACATAAGCTCTGATCCGCGCCACAACACGATCCACGGCTACGAGGCGAACACGCCAGCGATGAGGATGACGCGAAGCGACGAGGACGACGCGAAGCGACGAGGACGACGTGAAGCAACGAGGACGAACGACGCGAACCAACCATGAATCCCTTCGTCCCGATCATACCAATATTCTACATTTACTACCGGAACAGGCACGGACGCGTACGGCGCAGAAGGTAAGTCAGACACCAACCACAAAACACATACAACACGTACACGACACATCACACACACACAGAGGGATGCAGAATTTACTCACACCAGCAACAGCAGCACCATAGGGGCGGGATGCACATCACCAATGCCACATATGCACACAGGGCCCTGAATGCGCACCACCACCCCTACCCAGGGGGGGCCGGATGCCAACCACTACTACCACCCTTAGCCAGGGGGGTGCCAGATGCCCACCACCACTACCACCCTCACCCAGGGGGGGCTGGATGCCTACCACTACTACCACCCTTACCCAGGGGGGGCTGGATGCCTACCACTACTACCACCCTTAGCCAGGGGGGTGCCAGATGCCCACCACCACTACCACCCTTACCCAGGCGGGCTGGATGCCTACCACCACTACCACCCTTACCCAGGGGGGCTGGATGCCTACCACTACTACCACCCTTAGCCAGGGGGGTGCCAGATGCCTACCACTACTACCACCCTAAGCCAGGGGGGCTGGATGCCTACCACTACTACCACCCTTAGCCAGGGGGGTGCCAGATGCCCACCACCACTACCACCCTTACCCAGGGGGGCTGGATGCCTACCACCACTACCACCCTTACCCAGGGGGGCTGGATGCCTACCACTACTACCACCCTTAGCCAGGGGGGTGCCAGATGCCTACCACTACTACCACCCTAAGCCAGGGGGGCTGGATGCCTACCACTACTACCACCCTTAGCCAGGGGGTGCCAGATGCCTACCACTACTACCACCCTTAGCCAGGGGGTGCCAGATGCCTACCACTACTACCACCCTAAGCCAGGGGGCTGGATGCCTACCACTACTACCACCCTAAGCCAGGGGGCTGGATGCCAACCACCACTACCACCCTTAGCCAGGGGGGTGCCAGATGCCCACCACCACTACCACCCTTAGCCATGGGGGTGCCAGATGCCTACCACTACTACCACCCTAAGCCAGGGGGACTGGATGCCAACCACCACTACCACCCTTACCCAGGGGGGCTGAATGCCTACCACTACTACCACCCTTAGCCAGGGGGTGCCAGATGCCTACCACTACTACCACCCTAAGCCAGGGGGCTGGATGCCTACCACTACTACCACCCTAAGCCAGGGGGCTGGATGCCAACCACCACTACCACCCTTAGCCAGGGGGTGCCAGATGCCCACCACCACTACCACCCTTAGCCATGGGGGTGCCAGATGCCTACCACTACTACCACCCTAAGCCAGGGGGGCTGGATGTCAACCACCACTACCACCCTTACCCAGGGGGGCTGGATGCCTACCACTACTACCACCCTTAGCCAGGGGGGTGCCAGATGCCTACCACTACTACCACCCTTAGCCAGGGGGGTGCCAGATGCCTACCACTACTACCACCCTTAGCCAGGGGGGGCTGGATGCCTACCACTACTACCACCTCTACCCATGGGGGCTGGATGCCTACCACCAACACCACCCCCACTCATAGGATGGACAATGCATGACACAACCAGCACACCACAACCTAGGGAATGCAAGAAAAAGACATCCCCCAACACCATGACAAGCGTGTGTAGACTGTGTCAAATGCCTACAACACTGAACATGACTTTGAACATACAATGTGACCCCCTAGCACATGTGCCACACATATATGTGTGTGGCCCCCACAATGCAAGCAGGCCATGACCATTGTGGCAATGGGGTCCAAACCCCCATCATCACAGTGACCAAAAGGTAAGTGTGGGGTCCATAGCTGAAGCACATTTTGAACAGTGTGGCAATGGGGTCCAAAACCCCATCATCACAGTGACCAAAATGTAAGTGTGGGGTCCATAGCTGAAGCACATTTTGAACATTGTGGCAATGGGGTCTAACGCCCCATCACCACAGTGACCAAAAGGTAAGTGTGGGGTCCATAGCTGAAGCACATTTTGAACATTGTGGCAATGGGGTCCAAACCCCCATCATCACAGTGACCAAAAGGTAAGTGTTGACAAAGAAAGAGCTGCAACTGCCAAACTGCATGGATGATTCCTGGTCACAGAACATAAAACACATCAGTGGCAAAGTAGTGCATGTGTCCCATTGCAACATAAATTGGGGGAGCCAAATACTGCAGTGCAAATAAGACATACCTTTGGCCATGTGCAGACAAACAACACCCATGGGGGCTGACACTGTCAACATTCATCAATGATACAATGACAGAAGTGACCATCAGAATGCAGACCCATATATTTGCACCAATGGGCACACAAATGCAGATACCCTGTGGAGACTGTAGATGTGAGGTGAACAGATACCATACCATGGCAGCAATGGGACACACAAACCATGATCATTGTGCTGACCGATGACCTAGGAGTCCCAGGGACAGCAGGGGAAAGCCACCAAACTACATACAGCCAATGGCACACCCAAGATATGCCAATGCAGTGGTGCAGATGCACAAACACAAACAGGCAGACCCACACTGCACATCATACACAACAGGTGAGGGGGTGCCAGTGTCCCCAGGCAACCACACAACACATGAGGAGACCTGAATACCAATCATACAGATGTGCATACAGTGCCACACAAAGGTAACTCATGGATCCAAATCCCCTATGTTGGCAAGCAGGCATTGTCAGATGAGAGGGAGCACAAATCACACATGTCACACAGGCACGTAGGAACAGCAACTGACACAGCAAGACACAGACACACCACAGCACTACCCCCAGGGCCCCCACAATGTGGTGACCCTGGGCTGCATTACAATCCCACTGTGATGACAAAGCTAAATGTCGTTCACACTGTGAACCACAGTCATGTGTCCTGAGCAACAAACTACCATCACACCTACACAAGCACAAATCAATCAGCATGGCCAGTAAGCCAAGGCCAACATGGAGGCAGGGGCCTAGCTGGGCAACAACTCTCATCTGCACACACTCAACAACACACCCCTCGACCTCCAACAATGTGCAGCAGTGAAGCACACATGCACTGGTGACATTGCACATGCACCCATGACTATTCCAGGGTGGTGGGTGGGAACCAAGGTGCAGAAACACATCACACATGGCCACTCAACAAGACTCCTGAACGTCTGACACACTGCACACTACGCTGTACATGGACATGACGGCAATACCACACCAACCAATGGGATCCCAGCCATAGTCACACACCAATGAAGAAGCCAAGGTCACCCACAAAGAACACACATAGACAACAACCAACATTGCAGCCCGGACCCTGAGGAGTGCCAGCAGTCACACACACAACGTGTCACAATCACTGAAAGGTAACACAAACTGGAAATCACATGACAGGGGCAAACAACAAGTGCCAAGGGGAAACCTGACTGTGACCCATCTGCGTCTGCACACAAACTCAGCCCTGACAGCAAACACACCTATGGGTGACACCCTGATGACCAGTAATGTGCCATGCACCCACATCACAGAGAACCCAGGGAGAAGACTTTGGGGGAACATAGGTCAACTCAGCAAGCATCACAAACAGGTACAACACTAGGGATCACAGCATGCACAGCTAAACGGAAGTGAACACACAGACATGCACATACAACACACACCTTGGGCGCAGGCAATGTCACAGGAGTACACACTGCCATGAGGGGACTCCACTCCTGTGTGAGGAAAGCTGTGCCATATGTTGCCTCAGTAGGGCCCCATCATGTCAGCTGAGCACTTGGTCACACAATCAACAATTAGCACCAAATGAGGGCTCCCGTCACATCAGCCTGGTCATGGAAGTGCCAACGAAATCATCAGCACAGATCCAACACACTTGTATAGCAATGTTGCACCGACAACACAGATGAGTCCTTCCCCATTGATGCCCAAACCTGCATGTCCAGTGGAGATGGCCACACGGTCAGGGAAGTAGACGAATTGAACAATGGCAGGCACAACAGATGTGCAGGGGTGGAAGCCACAGATGTGAAATAGCTAATCTAAGTAGGAAATCCCATTGCCAAATACTGAACACATGACACCCTCAGATGCTGCTATGGATGACATGCATACACCACAGGATAGGACACATTCCCCCTGGACCACATGGGTTCCTGCACAGTAACACTTCATTATCATGAGACCAAATATCACCATCACTGCAGCAAGGGCATGGTTAGCATCATCAACAACATGTACATCAGAAGCATAAGCACTAGAGAACAGAACGTTGCTTTATTCAGCATATGTGTGTAATGTAAACAAAGTCCAGAAAAAACACAAAGGCCAATGGCCAGTCCATTGTCAAAGTCCAAACAGGGTGACAGTGGCAGATGTCACCCTACGCATGCCTGCACAAAACCAGGGACAATGCACTAGGAGGGGCAACCGGGGGGCAGGCCAGGCACCGCAGGGACAGGATCAGGGCTCACCAGGAGGAAGCAGGGAAGGGGTGGTGGGTGCTGGAGAGCCACTGACAACTGCAGTGGAGGTGTCTGACATGGTGTGTGCCGGCACAACTGGGGGGCATGACTCAGATGTTGTGGGTGCCGGCACGACTGCAGTGGACCCTGCAGATGGAGTGGACAGGTCCGCCACTGCAGTGCCCAAGTCAGACAGGGTGGTAGTGGACTCCACTGCAGTGCCTACCACCAGGGGAGGAGAATGGGGAACAGGCAAGGTGGGCTGGACAGAGGGGGAGGACACCCTCACCACATCAGTGGCACAGACAAGCGCAGCGGGGGTGTGGTGCCGGGAGAGCAAGTGGCAGGGGGAGAAGGCCGGATCCTCTTGGGGATGGTATATCTGTGGGTGGGGGAACCTGGAGCAGGGTGTGGTGGGGGCACCTGTGGAGTGGGGGCCTGAGGGATGGAGGAAGGAGACCTGGTGCCTGAGCTGCAGGGCGGCGGCGGGGTCTTGCTCTTACGACTCCGGGGGGACTTGCGGGTGGGGGCCTCAGTCTGTCTGCGCCTGGGGGAGGGTGTCCGGGGGCGAGGGGCACTCTGCTCCGTGTGGGTGGGCTTCCTCTTCCCCCTGTATGCTGTATCAGCTGGATCGGAGGGGAAGAGGCCGAGGTCACTGAGGAAGAGCCGCTGGGTCTTTGGGGTTGCAGGTGAGGCAAGGGAGGGTGTTTTGGAGGGAGAGGCAACTGAGGACTGCGCAGTGCTCGTGGATGCGTGTGTGTGTTCCAGGGCCCCATCCCCTGTGAGTCTGGTTTCAGTCCCCTGACTGTGCGTGCATGTGCGTTTTGTTTGTGGCGTGTGTGTCTGTGTGCTGGATGTGTGTGTGCTGGTGTGTGCCTGTGCCGGTGTGTGTGTGCTTGGGACGGGTAAGGTGCTGGGGAGTATGGATGGAGCAGAGGCAGGAGGGGTGAGGGACTGTCTGAGGAGGGACACTGCTGCCGTCAGGGAGGAGTCCATGGACCTATTGCCCCTCTGTAGGTCAGACATGCCCGATGAGATGCCCTCCATGAACGACACCAGCTGAGTCAACAGAGCGGTGTGCGCATGGAGGACACTCAGCATGGCTGTCTGCCCTACATGGAGCTGGCGAAGGATGTACACAGACTCCTCACTCAGGGCAGCAGGGGACACAGGGGCAGGGGGTGCGGTGCCTGGCCCAAAGGAGACACGCTCCCGAACATGGGAGCCTCCACGGACCTGGGGAATGGGAGCCGATGGGAGGGCGTGCTGGTGCTGGTGGTGGCGGGGACAGCAACACTAGCTGGGGTGTGGTGGCTGCTGACACCCGCCTCCATAAGGGAGTCATCCTCCGAGTTGCTCTGGTCCTCAGCTGAGGTGGATGGTGCTGAGGACTCCTCGGTGTGGCTCCCCACGCCCTCCGTGCCACTGGGTCCCTCCGACCACTCCTCGGCTGCTGACCCAGTCTTGCTCTCCGGCTCCTCCTGGTCCGTGGAGCTGTCCCCTTCCGTGGCCGTGGATGTATCTGCAAACAATGGGGAAACAGACAGACATCAGTCACCTGCACCAAACGCACACACCACTGTGAGCACAGCACATTACAGAGCAAGCCCTGGCATCATTAGTTGTACACTGCTAAAAGTGCCCTAACTGAACAGGAGAAGCCAATTGTCAGTCTGATGCCAACCATGGCACTCACATCCCACATGGCCTTGCACCCATCTGTCTGGTGTCTGTTGGATAGCAACACCCCAGTGTGGACACATGCACCAACTACACAGTAGTTGGACAGTGCAGAGGACACGGTGTAGCATGTGGACATGCACACATCACAACTCTTGCCACTGAGTCAGTACAGGTTTCCGGATGAAAGGGACGCCCAGAGTCAAATAGGAAATGCATGTGATGCATACCAGCGACAGACACCATGATGCACCCATGTCCTGATAGCCATCGCCACAATGGTGTGCATGTAGCACATGTCACTCCCCTGCAGGATCACCAATAAGTAGACACATGCCATGGCGGAGGCATGACTGCTAAGTCATACATCACTGTCTCAGTGATGTATGACTTGGCAGCCAGACAACAACACTCTGCACTGTGTCACAATAGTAGGTCATGGGGAATGCAAGTCCTGGAGCTGCACAAGTGCACATGTACATCCCCCACACAACACATCATCTTAACCCTCATCTGTCCAGGTCATACCGATTGGACATATGGGAGACCTGTGACACTACCCTCTGAACCTGAGCCCCTCACAATCTGCTGTGAATGGGGAACAGCTGCCTGAACTTCACATTCGCATACCCCAGTCTGCACGGGCAGCTGATCAAACACCTATGTGACACACAAGTATCGTCTCCTATGGTCACATCTCCAGTGGCATGCTGAGCCCCTACCGAGAAACACCCCAGCAGTCCTGGCAACAAATCCACAGCACACTGACACAGAGGCAGACACCTGAGGGGTCAAATCACTGCGCACAATGTGTCAGCTGATACACGGGAGTGGGAGTACAGAGTGCATTGCATGGCCTGGAGTAGGCATGACTGTCCTGCCCCACATGAATGAGGGATGAGCCCTGGACAGTGGATAGCTGGCTATGTATGTGTGACACACGTAATCTGCACACTCCTGGGGCCCAAACATTGTTCCCACCCGCTGCATGGGTGTGTGCCACATACCCCAGGCACATGTGGTGGCTCAGCTCAGCAAGTGGACCGCATATCAAAGCAACACGCAGATTACATGTCCGAACACAGGCGTTGTATGAACAATGGACCCACCCATGATGCCCACAACAGAGTTAGGGAAACAGATGCTGTCCCCCACCTTTAGTGAAGCAAACTGCAAGGACACAGTCCCAAGTGACACAATTCCCTGAATGTAAGGGCCACACCTGGGTATCAGATGAGGAGTGGGCAGTGCACAATAGAGGGACATGGCTCCTGGACAACATGACTGCTGTACTGTGGCAGTTTAACCAGGCCAGAGGAGGGCACATAGCATGTAATACAGAGTTCACAGTGCAGTCTTTGACTCACCCCTCCTTGCTGCTGTCTGGCCTTCAGCTGCCCATCCAGGTCTGGAAACACCACCGCCAGGATCTGGAGCATGTGGGGGGTCAGGGTCCGTGTTCCGCCCCTCCTGCGAGGAGGAGACAGCTTCAGCTGGACCCGTGCAATCCTCCGGGTCCAGCCCCGAAGGTCCTGCCACCTCTTCTGGCAGTTGCGGATCCGGCGCTTGTAGACCCCCATGGACCGGAAAGCCCGGACGATGTCCTTCCAGATCTCCTGCTTACGATGGGCATTAACCTGTCAGGATGACAAAGTGAAAAGGCCATTACTACACATGCAACATATCCGTGCATGACACAGTTGTATATACATGTCTCAATCACAGGGGCACATGATGTACACAGGCAGTGCAAAGCTGCCCATGGACAGTTTGCCAGAAGTGACTACATGGTATCATTGCATGGGAAGTAAAACCTTGTTCAAGTGCACTGTCACTGCACCATACCCTATGGGGGGTGACAACTACTCAGTGAGCCTGCTAGCCAGTGGCGTGCAGACTTTCAGCCTTGCTAGTCAGACAAAATGCACATTCAGAAAGGCAGTGCACAGAACACTCACCTGCTCCCCTGGTGTCCCATACAGCTTGCTGTACTGTGGAAGTAGGCTGTCCAGCAGGGCCTGGTTCTCCTCAAGGCTGAAGGCTGGGGCTCTCTCCACAGTACGTGCCATTGCAGGGTCCAGAGGGGCAGAGACAGCAGCAGTGCAGTAGCAGATGTCGTCCTGGAGCATGTAGTGCAGGCAAGTGAGCTCTCAGGGGAACAGCCAGCAATATATATGTGCTGGAGAGGCAGATACTGTCCCTTGTGTCCAAAGTGATAGGTCCAAGTCGTTTGCATCTTCTGAATCTGGCCAATCCATGGAATAGCAGCACCAATTCACGCCCACAGCATCCTTCAAATCTTCAACTTCATGACATACATGATTTTGCAACATTGTTGTGGGTGACCAACTGAATTTCCAGCAACCGACTCGTTCGAATTTCGAAAACGCGTCCGTTGCCAGGCTAGGCCATTGTCAATGGGTGCGCACCGATCGGTCCATTGCTGATCAACGCGTACAGGGGTACAACGCGTACCCGCACACATTGAATGCAATGGGCCGGCCGGGGGCACCGATCGGTCCATTGCGGTACAACGCGTACAGGGGTACAACGCGTACCCGCACACATTGAATGCAATGGGCCGGCCGGGGGCACCGATCGGTCCATTGCGGTACTACGCGTACAGGGGTACAACGCGTACCCACACACATTGAATGCAATGGGCCGGCCGGGGGCACCGATCGGTCCATTGCGGTACAACGCGTACAGGGGTACAACGCGTACCCGCACACATTGAATGCAATGGGCCGGCCGGGGGCACCGATCGGTCCATTGCGGTACAATGCGTACAGGGGTACAACGCGTACCCGCACACATTGAATGCAATGGGCCGGCCGGGGGCACCGATCGGTCCATTGCGGTACAACGCGTACAGGGGTACAACGCGTACCCGCACACATTGAATGCAATGGGCCGGCCGGGGGCACCGATCGGTCCATTGCTGATCAACGAGTACAGGGGTACAACGCGTACCCGCACACATTGAATGCAATGGGCCGGCCGGGGGCACCGATCGGTCCATTGCTGATCAACGCGTACAGGGGTACAATGCGTACCCGCACACATTGAATGCAATGGGCCGGCCGGGGGCACCGATCGGTCCATTGCTGATCAACGCGTACAGGGGTACAACGCGTACCCGCACACATTGAATGCAATGGGCCGGCCGGGGCACCGATCGGTCCATTGCTGATCAACGCGTACAGGGGTACAACGCGTACCCGCACACATTGAATGCAATGGGCCGGCCGGGGGCACCGATCGGTCCATTGCTGTTCAACGCATCCCTGTACAAGTGACTGGCATATGTCACCATGCCTGTCTCAGATGGACATATGCCAGCCACAGATAGCTCCCAGGGAGTGAGGGGCACACCTACAACACGACAGCCTGTCCAAACTGTATAATAAGGCATGTAAGGCTGCATTTCCTATTGTGTGTATGTTGGTGTACATGTTGTCCTGTGGGTGTCACCTGGGGGCAGCCACCCCCAGGCTGTGCACGTGTTCATGGGGACAGGATCCTGGGTGTTACGTGTACATGACCACTGTGATGTGCAACTGTTCATATCTGTGCATGTGCCATGGTCACATTTCACGGTGGTGTATGTGTATGTCATGTCACATACCCCGTGAGTCCCATGTGGGACGGTATGTTTGAGCCAGGGTGTCCCAGTGTCACAATAGTGATGGTCCTCCACAGTCTGTGTGCATGTAGTGTTTACAATGTCTCTGATTTCATGTGCACAATGGGAGACAGTCTCCACATCCACGTTGTGTGTGCATGGACTTTGATGTTATGCGTGTGTGTGTCACAGACGTCCATGTCTGTCCTGCAGTGGCAAGTGGGACCACTACCTGTGGGGGTCATAGTTGTTTTGCTGTGGTGTATACATGATACTCCATGTAATGCCAGTGTCCATGTGGCAATACAGGGTCCCTGGGAATGTACCTGTCATTGAGCTGTGATGCCTGGGGCACATCTGTCCTCACATGTCACTGTGGGGGGTGATTGTGACACGGCAGCAGGAGATGGGAACTGTGACACGGCCTCATGATATCCAATGGGCCAACCTGGGACTTATTGATGCCACTTGTTGAACCGTGATGACAGATGTTGGCCATGTATGTACCATACATGTCCTTACGGAACTGCACACTTCATGTAGTTGTGCCTCATAATGATGTATGTTGGGATATTGAGTGTGTTCAATGCCGCATATGTGGGGTGACTGACAATCTTGCTTTCTTCTCCTCTGCACTGCAGGGCTCCTGCTGTCCATCGACCATTCCCAGACCTGGCAACGATGGTGGAACGGGACATCATCCGACGGTACCGCTTCACCAGGCAGCTGATTGAGGATTTGGCAGTGCAGTTGGCCCCACATTTGCAGCCTGGCCGGCCGTATCCTACAGCGCTGACCCCCAAGTTGAAGGTGATGGCAGCCCTACACTTCTTTGCCACCGGTACCTTCCAACATACTGTGGCGACTGCTGGTGGGATGTCACAGACCATGTTGAGCCGTGTGCTCCGTGATGTTTTGGCGGCAATGTTGCTATTCCTGAACCGGTACATCTATTTCCCTAGACTGCAACGACTCACTGACGTGAAGAGTGACTTCTATGCCCTGGGGAGGATGCCGCATGTCATTGGCTCCATTGATGGGACACATGTGGCTTTGGTACCACCACAGGCCCAGGAGCAGCCCTACAGGAACCGCAAGCACTACCACTCGGTCAATGCACTGGTGGTGTGTCTTGCAGATATGACCATCACACACGTGTGTGCCCGTTTCCCAGGTTCAGCACACGATGCCTTTGTGATGAGGAGTAGTCGCATCCCCAGGATGATGGCACAGATGCAGAACCAGCGTGCCTGGCTTGTCGGTGTGTACTGACTTTGTGCCATTGTGTGTGATCTGATCTGTAGTATTCCGCCCACTTTTCCAAGTCAGCTAATGTGCACTTGTCTGTCCGTAGGTGACTCGGGATACCCCAACATGCCGTGGTTGCTGACACCCCTCAGGAACCCTGTGACACCAGCCCAGATGCGCTACAATGAGGCACATGGTCGGACCAGGAGAGTGATTGAGCGGACATTTGGTCTCCTGAAGAGCCGCTTCCGCTGCCTGGACAAGACCGGATGGTCCCTCCCATATGCCCCTGCGAAAGTGTGCAAGATTATCATCGTTTGCTGCATGCTCCACAACCTGGCAGTGCGGAAGGAGTTGCCTCTCATCCAGGATGACAATGACCAACATCCGCCACCTGTGGAGGATCCTGGCCTGGACCACGATGCCAGTGATGATGATGATGATGATGATGAGGGTGATGTCCACACACAGCTAATCACCAACTTCTTTAGCTGAATGTGAGTATCCTGAGGTGTCATGTCAATGATGTGAGTTGGCATGATATGTGTAGGTGGTGCTCTGGTGCTGTTGGAGTGTGTCCATGGACTACTTGACTGGATGTGTGTAGCGATGTGTGCTTACAGGTGGTCTGTACTCCCCAACAGTGTTGACATGCTAACTTGGTTCTGGGTGGGTATCTTGTAACATGTATTGTGCATGAGTTTTGCTGTTCTGTCCTGTTCTCCATTGCTTTTGACTGTGTGTCATTTCAGTCCTTCACAGGGTACTTTCAGATTCGTTTGGTCAACTGTGTCCACCGACGACGTGATTGTACTTCCAGGGTGGTAGCTGTTGTGTCCCTACAGGTGATGTGCGCCACACCCATGGACTTCCTTCCTTCTACAGTTGTTGACTGTGTGCCCGCTGCCAGGTGGGATTACCTTGCATCTGTAGTGGTTACGACATGTTGCAACTGTGTAATAAACCTGTGCTTCACTTTGTGATGTGCGTTGTCTGTGGTCACACATTTGACTGCCATTTGCTCACTGCACCTGTGGGCTACTTGACTACAACTGGGAATAGATGTGGTGTCTGTGCATTGCACCGTCTTCCCTGGCAACATCAGTGTAGGCAATGAGTCAGATGGCCTAGGTGTGTATGTGTTGTGTAGCCCTGGTGGTGTGTCTCCCTAATATGTGTCACGTTGCCTTTACTCACATGCCTGTGTTGTACTTGCTGTTGCAGTTCGCATACACAGTGTAATTTTGCAGTTCATCATCCCCATAACAGCACCCACGTTGGAATCACAACAGAGGCAAGTATGGTGTATTAGTGTGTTTATTGTGATACATTTGTGTGAATAGTGCATAGGATGGGTAGTGCTGTACATATATCTTGCAATCAGAAGTTCCTAGGTGAATTGAAAGTCCTGGCAGACAAAATCCCCGGTATCGGGGCCACAGTTGTCTGAGACATTGGTCCAACTTGTACTCCCCATGCAATGTGTGGGAGTTGTGTTGCCGTCAACAGGGTGAACAGTCTGTGCACAAAGGTGAACATCCAGAACAGGTTCAGGCTTCCTGGGAGTTGCGCTTGGCCATCCGCCTCTCACTTGCCCCTCCTCGGACGACCCCTCTTCTTTGGGGGGGCCCCTCAAGTACAGGCTGCTGCGGTGCAGGGGACTCTCCGCCAGAGTCATCCTCCCTCCCTGTGGCAGTTGCAGTTTGTTCAGCACCAGATGTTGTTGGCACACAGGGAGGTGTGGACTGGTTGCTGTTCATCTGGCGGAGGCATTGTAAAATGTCCCTGTGCACCGCCGTCATCTCATGCAGTGCGTCCCACTTGGACTCCACGCGGGACATGTGTGAGTCCACGCGGGACATGTGTGCGTCCAAGCGGGCATGATGGGCAGCCTGCTGCTGTTTCATGTCTCTGAGGAGCCCCACTACCTGGCTGAGATCTCCGGTGCTGGACTGGTACGCATCAGCTATGCGTACCAGTTGTGGGTCATCATGCACACCAGCAACATCTGCAAGCAGCGACCTCTGTCTCCCACCCCTCCCACCACCCCTGCCGACATGTGCAGTGCGTGCAGTGGCACGCACAGATGACCCTGGTCCACCTTGGGGGTTGGTGGTGGTGGTGGTGTCCATGGCCCCAAGTTGGTCCAGGGTCCCTGTGCTGGTGTTGCTCCTTGTTCTGTCCATGTCGGCGGGGATGGTATTTGTGGTGACAGTCGTTGGAGGGGTGGGTGCAGGGGGTGCAGCTGGTGGTCCTGCTGGTGCTGCAGCTGGTGGTCCTGCTGGTGCTGCAGCTGGTGGTCCTGCTGGTTCTGCATGTAGACTTGCACCGGATGTGCCAGGTTGGTCTTCTTCGTCCGAGGAGGGCAGAGGCTGTACGACACCAGTGAGCTCCACATCCTCTTGAGCCTGGGACTGGGACTCCTCAGCGTCTGCTGCTGTGTCCCCATCATCACCTGTTTTTGGGAGACACACACAATGTATGTTATGTTTCTGCAGGCATCAATGGTTGACACACCTGACAGTTGTGACTGTGCCTCTGGGTGCGGGCCTGTACATTGCATTGTCCTAAGTCGTCACAGTCAGGGGTTGATATTGGTGTGGCACATTGTCCTGCATTATTTGGGCATTACTATGTATTTGTTGGGGTGTGAACATGGTCTGCATTGGTTGTATTTTGTTGACAGCCGGCCCTCCTTCCCACCCAGCCAGTCAGTTATCCCACCATGGACTGTGCTTGCATTGCAGGGAGTGGAAGTTGTCTCTCAGGATGTCAGTCAGTGGTGTCCTGCTGTTTGTTGGTGCACAGTTGCCAGCAGGGCCTTGTGCTCCCCACAGCAGTAGCCAGTGTCAGCCATCTTGTGAGTCCTTCTCCACTCCCTGTGATGTGGGCATGGTTCAGGGTGGTGTTGATGGGCCAGTTGTGAGGCTGAGCAATATCTGTGCCTACTACTCCCATCATGCTATTGCCTCCACCCCCCTTCCCAGCATGCCCATGCTTCCTTCCTTTTGACTCAGCTTCCCTGTGGGGTGGGCTGCCTGTGCTGACAGGATGGCTGGGAGTGTTGTCCTGGCAGTTGTTTGGCTAAAAGTCCCAAGAGTGTCCCTGTGCTTCACACAACATAACCCAGGGTGGTGGTTCTTTGTGGGATCTTGAGTTAGGATGTGAGGCATTGCATTCTCCCAGGTGGGTTCTGTGGAGTTTGCGTTGAGGGTGTGTGTGAGGGGAGGTGCTTGTGACTATGGTCAGTGCTGCAAGTCCTCCTTCCCACCCAGCCAGCCAGATATCCCACCATGGAACGTCCTTCCATTGCAGGGAGTGGAAGTTGTCTCTCAGGATGTCAGTCAGTGGTGTCCTGCTGTTTGTTGGTGCACAGTTGCCAGCAGGGCCTTGTGCTCCCCACAGCAGTAGCCAGTGTCAGCCATCTTGTGAGTCCTTCTCCACTCCCTGTGATGTGAGCATGGTTCAGGGTGGTATTGATGGGACAGTTGTGGGGGTGAGCTATGTCTGTGACTGTGACTCCCATCATGCTATTGCCTCCACCCCACTTCCCGGCATTCCCATACTTACTTGCTTTTGTGGGGAGTTCAGTGTGTGTGGGTGTGAGGGCAATGGCAAGATGGCTGACAGTGGTGTCCTGCTGTTGGTTGGTGTGCAGTTCCCAGCATGCCCTTGTGATCCCCACAGCAGTACCCAGTGTCAGCCATCTTGTGTGTCCTTCTCCACTCCCTGTGATGTGAGCATGGTTCAGGGTGGTGTTGATGGGCCAGTTGTGAGGCTGAGCAATATCTGTGCCTACTACTCCCATCATGCTATTGCCTCCACCCCCTTCCCAGCATGCCCATGCTTCCTTCCTTTTGACTCTGCTTCCCTGTGGGGTGGGCTGCCTGTGCTGACAGGATGGCTGGGAGTGTTGTCCTGGCAGTTGTTTGGCTAAAAGTCCCAAGAGTGTCCCTGTGCTTCACACAACATAACCCAGGGTGGTGGTTCTTTGTGGGATCTTGAGTTAGGATGTGAGGCATTGCATTCTCCCAGGTGGGTTATGTGGAGTTTGTGTTGAGGGTGTGTGTGAGGGGAGGTGCTTGTGACTATGGTCAGTGCTGCAAGCCCTCCTTCCCACCCAGCCAGCCAGATATCCCACCATGGAACGTGCTTCCATTGCAGGGAGTGGAAGTTGTCTCTCAGGATGTCAGTCAGTGGTGTCCTGCTGTTTGTTGGTGCACAGTTGCCAGCAGGGCCTTGTGCTCCCCACAGCAGTAGCCAGTGTCAGCCATCTTGTGAGTCCTTTTCCACTCCCTGTGATGTGCGCATGGTTCATGGTGGTGTTGATGGGACAGTTGTGGGGGGGCAATATGTGTGACTACGACTCCCATGATGCTATTGGCTACACTGACTTGCCCAGCATACACAGAATTCCTTTCTTTCAGTGGTCTTCACTGTGTGTTGGTGTTGTAGTGGTGGCTACATGTCTGGATGTGTTTGTTAGTTCTATTTGTGCCACTGCCTAGCTGTAGTTGTAGTTGTGTTTGTACATGTGATGGCACGGTTAAATGTAACTTTGAGATGGCATGTGTTGTGTTTATCTGACTGACATACACATTTTGGGATGATTCTGTTCTGGTTGCTGTGTAATTCATATGAGTGCATGGTTTGACTCTCCCCTTGACAGTGATGTGTGTGTGTATTGTGGCAGAATATTGTGTACATTTGTTGTGTACTCACCAGGCTCTGGGATGTTCTCTAGTCCATATACGCTCACTGGCAGAAGGATGGCCCGCACCTTCTCCTCCCAGGACCTGAGGTATACTGGCTTGGCAGGAGGGCCACTGCCGGTGTATTGGCTCAGGAGGTAGTCTTTCTTGAGCAGCTCCCGGACCCTCCTGCGCACGTCATACCACCTGTTCTGGATGTCGGTCTTTGTGCGCAGACATGGTGATTGTGCGTTCACCCTGTTGATGATCCACTCCCACATCTTGGTTTTCTGGGAGATGGGGGTCTGTTGGACCAGTGTGCCAAACAGCTGTGGCTCTACCCTGAGGATCTCGTCTACCAGGACTTCCAATTCACAATCTAGGAACTTGTGATTCTTCTTGGAGGGCATGGTGATGGGTGGTGATGGTGAGTGATGTGTGTGTTGGTGTGCAGGTGAGGGTGTGTGGGTGTGTGTTTTGCTGGGTGTATGTGAGGTAGGTATTTGTTGGTGTGCTGATGGTGTGTGGCTTGTGTGAGGGATGAGCTGTGGGTGTGTGGTTGCTGTCTGTTGGGTGCTGGCAGTAGAATGGCATTTGCAAAGGATCATGGTTGGGATTTGTGTCCATTATATGGGTGGAGTTGTGGGTGTGTCTTTGTTCTCTGTCCCCACCCCCCCAGTATTTATTGGCTTTGTAATTGCTTGTTTGGCCTTTTTTTGTGTAATTTTTCCTTTGTCCTGTCTGTGCATATTGGAAACGTTCTTGTGACCGAGTCGGACCCTGCATTTGTCTCTTACGGTGTTCTCCGTTTCGTTCACGCTGTGTTTGTGCAGTTTTCTATGCTGCGTACGCGTCGGTCGCGGTGTTTTGTGTTACTTCGGCTCGGTTTTGTATGCGTGTCGGTCGTACGGCTTGTCCTCCGTACGACTCGGTCGTGGTTTTCGCGCCTTGCATCGTACTTTGCGGTTTGGAGTTCGCGGGTACGTTTCGGTTGGATTTGTTCCGGGTGCGTGTCGGTCGGTTCGATTCGCGTGTTTTTCCGGCCGGATTGCTGTTTTCCGTGCGGCTCGGTCGTTCGGCTTGGGTTCGGTACGTGTCGGTCGGATTTTGCACGCTTTGCATCGTACTTGGCGTGTCGGGCGCCACAGGTACGTGTCGGTCGGAATAAATTCCGGCTCCGAGTCGGTCGGTGCTTTTTCCGGCCCGAATCGGAATCGACCCCATAGTGTGTGGTCAGAAGTATCAGCTTGTTTGAAGTAAAGTATGTGGTGTTTAAATATCTTATGTTGCAGAGCTGTAAATATAACTAAATGGTGTGTGCAATTTCATGCATATCTATTCCCAAAAAGCACTTCTTACATTTTCTTCCGATCATTTGTGTTTATAAAACAGAATATTGGGTTTTGTAAGCATTTGTAATGTAAAGAATTTTAATATTAATTTGCATTATGTAGCATTTTTAGTTCCGGCTTATTTTCTGTATGTGTTCTTTTTTATCGTGTGTATGTCGTTGTATGATATCTATTGATGCACAAACAGAAAGCGTACATCCAGCTGCCGATTTGCACACAGGCAGTATAAAATTATGACACAAATGCAACACAGACAGACATCTAGTTACACAACACACATATGAGCAAGAAGCAAACAGAGGTGGAATCCT
Source organism: Calotriton arnoldi (assembly GCA_963921515.1). Taxonomy (NCBI): domain Eukaryota; kingdom Metazoa; phylum Chordata; class Amphibia; order Caudata; family Salamandridae; genus Calotriton; species Calotriton arnoldi. The sequence goes on from CAWUFW010018095.1 coordinate 221,777, forward strand.
TTGGATGAATGGATGGATGATTGAAGCCTGGGTACTGGTATGCAAGGATGAATAGAAATGAGTAAGGGTACAGTGTGTGTGGCTGGATGAATTGTTTTGGTTTGATGGATGAGTGAATGGGTGAGGTTGGTTGAATATATGCGTAAATGAGGGTGGATGATGATGAACACATAGGGACGGGTGTTAGCATATGGGCGGGGAGGGAAGCCTGAATGTCTGTGGATGTTAAGATAAATGCTTCAAGGCATGGATTCATAAATATAGATAGAATGGTGGATGTATATATACTGGTTAGATAGATGGGAACATAGGTGAAGGTAAAATGAGGAATGGATGTGGTTTCATGGAATAAATAAGTTATTTTCAGTCTCTTTATTTAGCAAATGAGTTTACCACATGAATGCATGAGCCCTGCATGTACAGCATGAAGAGCCTTATGATGTAGGGACTCACTGATAATGCAAAACAAAGGAGTATGCTGTTCCTATGGGGGGATGAAAGGAAAGAGGGAGAGAAGAGGGATGGGTGTGAAGTCCAGGCGCTAAATAGAGAGTGCGGAATAGCACTGGAAGTGCTCCAATAAGGAGCAAGGGCCCTCACACACCCCAAGGGGTGTCATGCTTCATCATAGGGCAGCTCCTCGTTGGGCCGGCGCTGCAATGCCCAACGGCCCCACAGGGGGGCTCTTTGCCGGAGTTCTTTTCTGGTTGCCGTCGAGAAGCTAGGTGTTATGAGGGAACTTGTGTGTCATGAGTAGAAGTGGAATAAAGTGCTTGTGATCTAAAAATGTCTACAAGATACTCAAAGGGTAATTTTATTCTCTGGGTTCTTGTTCTATGTGTTAAAAAAATCGACTGTTAAGTCGTGGACTGAAGGGGGGAGATTATACCCGCTTCGGTCTAGAGAAATGTGTGTGGTGTGTGGGTGGTCGACATGTTTCATGCCCTATAGTGCCCTATAGTGTCCAAACAGATCTCAGCATTTCTTCAGGACCTTAGATACATCTACTACTCGTCGGGGAAGTCTATTACTAGGTACTGCAAAAAAGTCACTTCCCCTGTAGTCTGGATTCAAAAGGTAATCCCAAATGTGTAAAAGTGTGAGAGGTTAAAATTGGTCTACCTTCTTGTGGAGAGGCACCTCATTTGAGGAATATGACTGCCCCAACCGTGAATGGCCAGGGTAATCGCTGATTTAGCGATGGAGGAAACTTCACTCAAGTTTCCTGTCTGTGTGGGACCTACCTACATCTGGTTCTCACGGGACAAGTAATACAACAAACTGTGAAAAGTGAACTGCCACTGGTTCTTACAAATGCTTTAGAAATTACCGTCAGCTTGGTGGTAATTTTTAAATTAGGGTACGGCATCTCCATCAGGGCGACAGAGTAATTTACTCTGTTGCCCTGGCAGAGAAGCAGTCCACCTGCCTACATTTAAATTAGGCCAACAGCGTCTTTCTCCCTGAGACCATGAGAGTAGCTCTGGAGAAATAATAACTTGATAAAAATGATCATAGTATGTCAATTTTTTCTGGTAGTTTTTTACAGTTATATGGACAAAACCCAATCAACAGAAACATCCTACAGTTTCTTGTGTAGCCCACCAAAGTGAATGAAAAACTACAATGCAATGCAAATAAGAGGAATTATATCCTTAATCTCCTCTACAAAGTGTGTCTGGAGCCTGAAACTAGTGTCTTTAATCAGTAACACATACATATAAAGTAGGACACAGATTTGTTGCTGTCACAGTGCACTATGGCTCTCTCATGAGAGCTATGAGGAATCTAAGGTTGAACAGTTCTTAGAAGAGAGATCTCATTGACAACTATGAAGGATCATTGTTCAACATGAGATAATTAGAACTGGTGAGAAGTATTTTTTGGGTACTGTCTATGAATACAGACATTGCTGACAGAGAAAAGGGGTCTTTCAAGAAATTAAAGTGCTGACCCTCCCCCTGTTGAGTGAGTGAGACCTTTTCCACTTACCATTTGGTATCTATTGTTGAACACTTTGGGGCCGATTATGATCTCACTCGGAAGGGCTCCAGACGGCATCTGTCAGGAGCGAGTCTGAGTCGGAAGCGCGATTTCCGGATGACTCGTACCGCTGTACGGGTCAGCAAGTACGATGGGAATATAACCTCGCACTCCGAGCGACTCGTACCCGCCAGTGAGGCCCTCCGGACAACTCCGGAATGGCCGATGCGCACAGTGCAATGGGGCCAATTTCCGAGCGACCAAGTACGATGCGCGCATCGAGCAGCCGGATCGAGTCGGAGCCTGTGACTCGAGACAGCGTTGGGAAGCGGACTTTGGGGGGCCGTAGCGGGCCCCCCTTCACCCGTAGCCCTATGACTCGGTCACTGGGGGGACCCAAGGGTCCCCCCTACACATGCATGCACGGGGCAACCGGCACCGATGCGTCCCCACGTCAGGGGGCGCCCTTTTCCGTGACCTACCTTTATTCTTTATGGGAGCCTATGTACGCTATGTACAACAGGCTCCCATAGACTTCAATGGGACTCCGAGCAACCCGAGTCCGTCAGCGTTCAATTGAATCGTACTCGGTCGCTCGGAGCCTCGGAGCGCGAGTTGCTCAGAAAGCTCTAGGGGACCGAGTCGACTGTAGGGCTTTCCGAGCGAGATCGTAATCGGCCCCTTTGAGACTAAAATAACAAGCTGACAAGCTAGAGCACAGACCAAGTGTGAGAGAAAGGACACTCCCTTCATTTCAGGATAGGAAAGATATAATGCTACACACCATGTAAAGAACCACCTAAATAAACACTGACTCAGACAATCCCACAGATGCCAAACCATTGGGGGCGCAAGCAGGACAGAAGAGAGCATTCTGAAAGTTGTTATTTATCCTCTCTAACATCTTTCTGTCAGTTGGTCAGCCCCGATCACAACCGATGAGAAGACAAGCATGATCTTAATATTAACTCTCTACCCAGCTCACCAGCTGCTAAAGGACAAGAGAAAACACTTACTATCATGTGATATTTGTCCACTCCTCACCTTTACTTTTTCACTGTGCCTCTTGCTCCCCGATTTGGGCTTTGCTTTTCGTGGCCTGGCAGCACCAGCCATCCTTTCCTTCCCTTGGCAAAAGAGTGAGGCATACCCATAGGATAACCATTGGTACTCAAATCACCTTACAGCTTCTGCAACACGTGTTTGCTAAAATGATATTTGTGTGGCATTGTCTATCACATTGTTCAATTTCCATCCAACTCATGGTTTGTGCCAGTGATCCTGGTTATCTACAGCTTTAAAAAGTGGCAGTAAAATGTACAATTTGTTGCATGAAGAAAACATAAGGAGGAAGCCAAATCCCTTGTTAATGTCTTTTCCGTTGAAACAGGGCATCTTCCTTAAGTACTTATCCAAAGCAAAGCAGGAATCACCTTGAAAGTTTTAGGAGTGATGCTGAATGAGTAAATATCCAGTTATTTCCACTTCACTGATAAATAGCAAAAGGAGAAAATGTGTCTATTTTAAGCTTTGCTAACAGGAGTGAATGATGAAAGCTATTTCATGTAGGATAACGAGCTAGGGGCATTTTGCAATGCAGCTGCCCTCCTGCCATTTTGTAGAGGGCCTCTTAAAAACACGATGACCAGCTGGGAGGACAAACACTTTAGATGTGCGTTTCAGCAGTGCTCCTATGGGATGGCCACCAGCCGAGATAAGTGGCAAAAGCAAGCAGAACAAAATGTTGTCAACATAAACAAATTCCTTTAAAAATGTCTCCATGAACAAAAATAAAAAAATCACGTATTTAATGGTATTATGGTGCTCCTAAGCCAAAGGGTATTTGGGTGCTGCACACATAACTCAGTAGATCACTTTACATATAAGTGGAATAATATTTTGTACAGTAGGATGTCCAAAAGAGGAAGTATTGTTCTTGCATGGTACTTATAAAGAACCTTCCAGGTTAGAATGACATTTTGCTAGATCAATAGCTTGAGGATGGAGTATTGTTTTAAGGTGTGGGAAATGGGTAGTCAGCCAAAATATAATTTCAAAAATATCATAAGACACAAATATTGTGTCAAAAATAATGCAATGTCAAAAATGTCGTGGGACAGAATATAGAAGGTAAGAATATTGTTTTTCTAAGTATTTATATCTTTTTTTTAAAATAAAGTTTTACCTAATATCCTATTTACGGAGTAAGGGGCCGATCACGATGGCGGGCGGATTGCCCCCGCCGGGCCGGTGGTAGTCACCGCCGGCCCGGCGGGGGCGATCCGCCCGCCATCCACCTGAATATTCCCACCGCCAAATCAGGATGGCGGTGGGAATGGGAATGGTACCGTGGCGGACGGAAATACCGTCCGCCGTGGTCCCGCAAGGCGGTCCTTTTCCGCCCGCCTTGCGGGACACGGTACAATGGGCCAATGGCCGCGGTGTCGTGCAGGCACCGCTGTAGGCATCACGATGCCTGTCTTCTGCAGCGGAGATCCCGCCGCAAGAAGACAGGCGGAGAATGCCTTTGGGGGCCCGTTGCGGGCCCCCAGAGTGTTGGGGGGGTGGGGGGTGCATATGGGGGTACCTATGGTACCCCCCTGCATCTGCATGTACAAGGTGGCAGGCACTGCACGGTGCCTGCCACGTTGTACATGCAGATGCACAACATGTATTTTTACATTGCGGCGGGTGCTGCTTGCAGCACCGCCCGCCGCAATGTAAAAATACGGGATGCTCCCGCCAGTGTGGCGGGCGCATCCTAATTCATATAGCGGGACCGCCGCACCTAAGGCGGGCGGTCCCTTTTGCCACTGCGATGGCGGGCGGACAAAGTCCGCCCGCCATCGTAATCGACCCCTAAGACTTTAGTTTTAGCATTTCAAGTCATTATTTTAAAGTTAAGTATGTTTAATTATTCTCAGTGTGTTTTGCTTTACTTGCTAATATATTTTAGTGATTTTTCTTTTTCTTTTATATCAGTGTTTTCCAGGTTGTTGAGTTTGTAGGGGAATAGTAGGGTTTTTTTTTTCAAATACTGATTTGTAATTGATTTTTTTTTTTATAAATTTTAATTTGTTGATTAGATTGGCAATGATGCACTTTTTTAGTTATGCAATAGATAACTTTACAAATTAGATATTATTTTTTATTTGTTAATAGGTTGATTAGAAAATTGGTTGTGTTAATCATTTAATTCTTTTTATTAATTTGGAAATTATTTAATTATAATATATTGAAAATGATTGTACAATAATGCATTTTATAATGTTATTTTCTAACTAATGTGCATTGTTATTTGTCCTGTTCTTAATTTAATTTGTTTTGTGTTTGTTGGAATTTTAGGGTAATAAGGTGGAATAAGGTGGCAAGTATTTTACTTCTATTTTTGAACAAAAATTAATTGATATATTTTAGATATAATTTTCTATATCATTTTATATGTTAATTTCGTGTTTTTAGTTTTAAATAAGCAATATAAATTGTATAGGGCTAAAACATTTTTATATATTCATAGAAATGTATTTTATGTCTACGTATTATATATGTATATGCCATTTATTTTCTATTAATTTAGGACAGGAAAAATTAAATCTGATCCCTCCAAATTTCAACATTTTCCCTACTGTTGCTTACATTGAAGTCGAGATAATAAACCTACCCTGCCAATGTCCAATATGTTCCCTGTTGTTGCTTATGTTGGAGAGGGAATAGTAAATCTAACCCCTCCAAAGTCCAACAATTTTTCTACTGTTGCTCAGGTTGGAGTGGAAATAGTAAATCTGACATCTCCAAAGTCCAACACCTTCCCTACTGTTGCTTATGTTGGAGTGGAATAGTAAATCGGACTGCTCCACAGTCAAACACTTTCCCTTCTGCTGCTTACATCGAAGTGGGAATAGTAAATCTAACCGCTCAAGGGTCCAGCACTTTCCCTAAAGAAATCTGACCCCTGCAAAGACCATAACTTTATCTACATTTGTTGAAGTTGGGATGGGAATAGTAAATATAACCCCTCCAAAGTCCTGTACTTTTCCCACTGTGCTTATGTTGGGGTGGGAATAGTAAATATGACCCCTTCCAAGTCCAACCCTACCGTTGATCAGGTTAGAGTGGGAATAGAAAATCTGACTCCTCCAAAGAACCAACATTTTCCTTACTGTTGATTAATTTGGAGTGGAAATAGTAAATCTCACCCACCAAAGTCCAACACTTTCCCTATTGTTGCTCAGGTTGTAATGTGAGTAGTGAATATTACCCCTCCAAGTCTAATTTTTTTATTTTTTCTAAAATTCTTTTAATATATATTGTTTGTTTTAATTAATTTTAAAAGGTTTTCCAACACAAATTATTTTTTACAGTATTTTGTAGTAAATTGCTTTTATAAATTTATTTTTATGTTACTATTGTTTTTGTGTTGTTTAAAATTTTTAATATCTAATGTTTGTAATCATAATTAATTGTATGAATATTTTTTTAATTTGTATTATTTAGGTTTAAATTGTACATTTATTATTTAAATATTATGTTTATGTTTTGCATTTATTCTAAACTACATATTTTTATTTTATATTTGTAAGCCACACTTTTTTATATTACATAGTATATTTTCTTAAAGTTTATTAAAATGTAAAATTCAATATTTGTATCTTTTGACGATGTAGTGGTCTTCTATATATTTGTTGAAATAATTTTTACTTTACATGCAAAGTATGTAAGTTCAGTATTTGTGTTCGCAATATTATTTGATGATATTTTTGTCACTGATATTTTTGTTGGCGATATTTTGACTGCTTGAATATCAAGAAGAAGTGAGTTCTAGGATCCAGCTGTGGCTCCAATTAAGGCGTGCTTCTGGCCAAAAGAATTGATTAGTCTTATTACTGCTACTTTCATAGGGTTTAAGCTTCTGAGGCCTCTTTGACCACCTGTTATAAATAGTATATTAGATAAATACGGGGAAATATTTAGGTGAATGCCTTTGCAGATAAAATTGAAGTTTATTTTTAATCATAAGGCAATGGCGGTCACAGACTATGCAGTTGATGTGGTCAATTTGTTTAGTGAATGTGATGACGCAAAATAAGTACGGCTTTAAGCAACTCAAGTAAGAACTGTAGCGAATATGCTCATATAGTATTTACAAAATCCAGTTGAGAGACAACAAGAGCATGAACTGTGTTCAACTAACCTTAGGAGCTCTGGTGCTTTCGTTTTTGAGACAATGAAGATAGAAGTTCGCTGACTAACGCTGCCATTCATTTGACATGTGTTATGACGATGAGGGTGCAATTCAAAGTGAATCTGAGCGATAAGTGGGAGAGAGAGAAAGAGAAGAGGTTTCATGATTTCAATAGGCCAACTTGTGATGAGTGAAAATTATATCTATGAGTGGTTGTAAAGAGGAGGTTCTGCATTTTTTAAGCTGAGCGTGAATGCAGTGGGTCAATGCAAGTATCAAGAGTGGAGATGTCCCCATTTGTCAATACTTTTAGGTATATTTGTATCATTCATATATTGGTGTATTGAAACATCTAAATCCTCCATGACCATATTCAATATCTGTATAATCAGGTTGAAAAGGTAGGAGAGAGGAATATGTCCTAGTGGACACCATAAAAGGTCTGATATATTCCTGAGATGTATTCACCATTCTCTATTTGGTGCCTGTTGGTGGGGAATAAGAAAAACCAAGTTGGAAGCAGGCTACAAAAGACCGTAGAATGTTCAATAGTTTGGACAAGCTTTTCATGATGAATTGTTTTGAAAGCCACTGGCAAATCTAGACCATCCTTCCTCCAGTAAGAGTTGCATGTCATTTAGGATTTTCAACCTGGCTGTTTCTAAAATGAAACTAGGCTGAAAGACAGATTGCATTTAAAGATTAGGATTTAATTGATTTTCAGTGATTCTTTCCCTTACTTTCCCTAGTCAAGGGACTTTGGATACCAGTTAAAAGTTGATTAAAAGGTCTGGATTAACTTTTTTTAAAAGGAGTGTTTTAACCAGTTATTATTGATTAAGGGAAAATGACTTCACTTAGGGGCCTATTACGATGTTGGGCGGACTCGCGTCCGCCCGACACTGTCTCGGAACTGGGACCGACCGTCTTCCGGTTGGCAGTCCCGACCTCCTGATTAGGAAGTGACAAAACACTGTTCCGTTGCATTCTAAAATTTCCCTATGATAGCATGTATTCCAGCCGTAACCCGGCTGTATTACATGCTCCCATAGGGAAATGGGAGGTGGTGTTAACCCCTGCACCCCTTGGCAGGCACCAGGTGAAGGTGCCTGCCACAGGGTGCAGGGATTAAGCCCCTCGGGCCCCAACCGGAGGTGGGGCACCTAAGGGTCCATGCTAGGGGCCCCCAAACACGCTTTCCGAAAGGATTTCCATGTAGGAAAGGCCAGCATGGAAACCCTGCCAGAAACCTGCATTGTAATCCCAAGGGCGGAAAGACCATCCTTTGGGATTACAGGCCAGCCTTCGACTCGCTGATGGGCTCCTTGAGCCTGTTGGAAGCCAGCCGGAATGACCAGCCAATTTAGATTCCGACCACCTGCATTGTAATGCGGAGGTCAGAAAGTAAACCGAGACGCGGCTTGGTAAGGCTCCGACCGTCGGTTGGATCCTTTCCAGGCCGCATCGTAATCGGCCCTTAGTGTTGTGCTTATCATGTTACACCAGTAGGATTCAAATATGTAAAAGTTTTCTTTGTGGAAATTTTCAGGCAAATGGTCTAGAAAGTAAGGTGAGGGTTTGAACAACTTACTCATTGAAAATAGATCATTAGTTTGGCCTCATGAAAAGTATTCCAGGTGCCTGTAGTTCCTGGAGGAATTTATTTTTTGAGTGGTTTACATCAGATATTTTGTTAAAAACCAGGCTTGGGTGCATTTTAGGCAGACTTTAAACCTCTGTGTGCTGTTGCTTGTGAAGCACAGACAGAATATCGGGTTTTAAATGTCGAAATACACAAATATCGAGTTGGAAATATCGTGATACAGAAATATCAACAGCAAGAATATCGTGGTCAAGAATATCGACATTAAGGTAAGAAATATAGTTTTTGAAAATATCGAAGTCATTAATATCGTTTGCAAAAATATAGGGGCATATTATCAACGTGATTATCGCCGCTTTAGCGGGACTTTTCCCCGCTAAAGCGGCGATAATTAAATCGCCCTATTAGCAAGCTGTCGCTAACTGCTGTTAGCGACAGCTTCTAAGCGATAGCGACCGGGTTGGGTGCCGCTTTGCATGCCAGCGATATTTATCGCTAATGGCATGCAAAGTAAGCGTTCCCAACCTAAAAGCGACTGGAAACAGTCGCTAAGGTCGCTATCGCCTATTAGCGAGGCAGGGGAGGTGATTAACGAACCAGCGCTAAACACGTTTAGCGCTGGTTTGTTAACGCCTGGTCCAGACCTGTCTTAGCCATGTAATCCAATGGGAGGTGGATTACATGGCTAAATCCCCTCGCCCTATTAGCAAGCTAACACTGGTCACAGTGCGAATATCGCTTGTTTTCAAGCGATATTCACACTGTTCTCCAGGGTTTCTATCGCTTTGGAGATAGGCGTTGCTGATAGCACGCTATCTCCGCAATAGAAACCTGCGATAGCCGGCGATAATTATCCTAGCACTAACTTCGCTTAGCGATAATTATTGCCGGTTATTGCTAATAGGCCCCCCAGTTGTTTAAAATATCGATTTTTTAATTACTGTTATGTATTTTAGTATGTATTTTAAAAGTATGTGACCTATTTTTTGTATAAGTATTGCTTTTGTTTTTTAATATATGTGTTACATTTTTAGTAGATTTATGTTAATAACATTTTGGGGCCGATTCCGATCTCGGCCGGTAGTGCTCCGAATCGGATTCGGATTTACCGGATCCGATTCGGAGCCCTGTTTCCCGACCGAATCGTACACGGGTCCGGCCGAGCAAGTACGATGCAGGCACCCGCGAAATCTCCGACCGACTCGAACGCGGCTTCAACACGCTCCGACCGACTCGCATGGACACGACTCGCACCGCGCTATGGAGACGTTTCCCGGCCGGGTAAGTACGATGCGCGCCGCGAGCAGTCCGACCGACTCGTGCCGTCCGGCTCGAAAAAGCTGTTGGAGCCGGACTTTGGGGGTCCGCGTCGGACCCCCCTGTATGCGTAGGCGCGCGAGTCGCACACAGGGGGGACCCATGGGTCCCCCTACCTGTGCATGTACGCCGCGATGCGCATGGACGCGTACACGCTGTAGGGGCGCCCTTGACCGCCTCGCACCCATTGAGTCAATGGGAGCCCGCGTACGCGTCGTACGACCGGCTCCCATTGACTTCAATGGGAGTCCGACCGAATCGAGTCCGATGGCATGCGAACGCATCGTACTCGTTCGGTCGGACTGCTAGGGTCTGATTCGGTCGGAATTCTCTCCGGGTCCGGCTCGGTCGGAGAGAATTCCGGCCCGAATCGGAATCGGCCCCTTTGTGTTTTTTAGTTCTGTAGCGGGTTGTGGGTTTATAGGGGAATAGGGTGGGAAGTAACTTAATTATAATAAATTAATTTTTTTTTTTCATTAGTATTTCTTTAATTTAGATTTTATAGTGTTAATTGTGGGAATTAGTTTATTATTAATTATTAATTGGTTGTTCATTTTTATTAATTAATTAATTGGTAATTATGTTAATTGTGTCATTTTTTTAGGAGTGGGTTGGGGGTTTATAGGGGAATAGGGTGTGAAGAAATTTAATTATAATCAAATTATTAATATTTTTTATTTATTAATATTTATTTAATTTATATTTTATACTGTTAATTGTGGGAATTAATTTATTATTAATTATTTATTAATTGGTTGTTAATTATTATTAATTAATTGGTAATTATGTTAATTGTGTCATTTTTTTAGGAGCGGGTTGTGGGTTCAAAGGGAATTGGGTGGGAAGTAATTTAATGTAATATATTTATTAATATTTTTTATATATTGATATTTATTTGATTTATATTTTATAGTTTTAACTGAGGGAATTAATGTATTAATAATTATTTATCTATTGCTTGTTAATTATTAATAATGAATTAATTAATTGGTAATTAATTATGTTAATTGTGTGATTTTTTAGGAATGGGTGGTGGGGTTTATAGGGGAATAGGGTGGGAAGTAATTTATTTATAAATAATTAATAATTATTTATTAATTAATGCTAATTAATTAAAATTTAAATATGTCAATTGTGTAATTAATTTGAGATGTGAGTTTTGGTGTTTATAGTGTAGGATGGGGTGGGAAGTAAATTATTTTAAATTAATTAATAAGATGTTAATTGATATTAATTTATTAATGTAAAATTAGTTATGGAAATTGTGTAATGATTTTTAGGTGTGTGTTGTGGTGTTTATTGGGGTAGAGGGTGGAAAGTAATTTAGGTTTAATTAATTAATAATTAGTTGATCATTAATGTGAATTCATTAATTGATAAATATTTATGGTAATTGTTTATTTTTATTTGGTGTGTGGATTATGGTTTTATAGGGGTAACATTTGGTGAGTAAATTAATTTGTATCTGTTTTAATTTTTTCTTAAAATTAATAATATTTGTTTAATTGATAATTAATTATGTTAAATATGGAAGAACACTTTTAAAAATGTAGATGTGTGTTGTGAATTGTGTGGCGCTATAGGGTAGGGAATACAAAATATTACATTTATGTAACAATTAATGTTTTTGATTATAAATATGTTCTATTAAAAATAGTTATTTATTTGTAAATTATTTTTAAATTTTTTAAAATAATCTTTGTAGGGAATTTTTAGATTTTTTTAACATTATAATATGATTCTATCTTTTGTAATTTTCAATATTTTATATATGTTTTCTTTTTTAGCATCTTTTGTGTTGTAGTTGATATTTTGTTTGTTTTTAATTTTGAATTGACTTCAGTGGCATATTAATTTTTACCCCTCTGCTATCCAACACTTTCCCTATTGTTGCACTAACTGGAGTGGGAATAGTTTTTTTACCCCTCCGCTATCCAACACTTTCCCTATTGTTGCACTCACTGGAGTGGGAATAGTAATTTTTACCCCTCCGCTATCCAACACTTTCCCTACTGTTGCACTCACTGGAGTGGGAATAGTAATTTTTTCCCCTCCGCTAACCAACACTTTCCCTACGGTTGCACTCACTGGAGTGGGAATAGTAATTTTTACCTCTCCGCTATCCAACACTTTCCCTACTGTTGCACTCACTGGAGTGGGAATAGTAATTTTTACCCCTCCACTATCCAACACTTTCCCTACTGTTGCAGTTATTGGAGTGGGACTAGTAATTTTTACCCCTCCGCTATCCAACACTTTCACTACTGTTGCACTTACTGGAGTGGGAATAGTAATTTTTACCCCTCCGCTAGCCAACACTTTCCCTACTGTTGCACTCACTGGAGTGGGAATAATAATTTTTACCCCTCCGCAATCTAACACTTTTCCTACTGTTGCACTCAGAGTGGGAATAGTAATTTGTGTCCCTCCGCTTTCCAACACTTTCCCTACTGTTGCACTCACTGGAGTGGGAATAGTAATTTTTACCTCTCCGCTATCCAACACTTTCCCTACTGTTGCACTCACTGGAGTGGGAATAGTAATTTTTATCTCTCCGCTATCCAACACTTTCCCTACTGTTGCACTCACTGGAGTGGAAATAGTAATTTTTACCTCTCAGCTATTCAACACTTTCCCTACTGTTGCACTCACTGGAGTGGGAATAGTATTTTTTACCCCTCCGCTATCCAACAATTTCCCTACTGTTGCACTCACTGGAGTGGGAATAGTAATTTTTCTCCACTATCCAACACTTTCCCTACTGTTGCACTCACTGGAGTGGGAATAGTAATTTTTACCCCTACGCTATCCAACACTTTCCCTACTGTTGCACTCAATGGAGTGCAAAATGTAAGTTTAAAAACTATTAAATATTTTAATGTTTTAATTTATAATATAATGTTTTTTATTAGATTTTATGTTATAGGTGTATGTATATATATATATATATATATATATATCACCACAAATTTCCTCTTTTGGAGAAAGATTTGGGAGGTGTGCCCATTATAGGGCAAGATACAAACAAATGGATGTTTTTATGCCAAACGTAAAAGCATAATAATGTGAATTATATACGATTGGGAAATGGTAACGGGTATTGTATTCACTGTATTTCTTCACTGTATTTTGAGTCACAATCACTGAATTCTGTTTGATTCACAATTTATTCACCTAATTTCACTTTATATACGTAAAAAACTACATCTACCAGAATACCAAGCGCTCAAAAAAACAGGATGTGACATAATGTCATGTGATTGATTTAAATAGAGTTGCAATCGAAGCGCTGGTTACCCGTGAGCAAGGTCTGAGGGCAGACTGAAACGCGTTGGGTTGTTGGCTGGTTGGAGAATGTTGCCGCTTTAATAAAATCTAAGAGCGTGCCATCAAATAGCCCGTGAGTGCGTGTGGATTCTTTCTCCAAAAGAGGAAATTTGTGGTGATTAATTGCAGCTGGGCTCCGCCGCTTCCACGGACCGCACCGTCATAGAGCGCCGAAAATGCCGTAAAAACGAGCCCTTCGTTGGAATATATATATATATATAGTTATTTGTAATTTTTTACGTATTTACAACATTTTAAAATAAATTAAAATTATTAGTTTTTTTATTGTTTTAAAGT